>VWZD01008382.1:447315-486519 GCA_013396695.1 Sakesphorus luctuosus | reverse complement strand
CCCGCCCCGCCCGGGCCGGCCCCGCCCGCCGCCGCCATCTCCCGCCGCTCCCGCCGCCATGTCGGCCGCGCCGTTGCCGCGGAGACGCGCCCGGGCCCTGCCCGAGCCCTGCGGGCGTTCCCAGCCCCGCCGTGGTGTCCCCGCACGGGATCACGGAATCAGCTCGGTTGGAAAAGACCTCCGAGGCCATCGAGGCCAACCTGTTACCCAGCCCATGGCGCTGAGTGCCGCGTCCTGCCTTTCCTTAGGCACTACAGGGCCGGTGACTCCACCGCCTCCATGAGCAGCACTTTGCAGTGTTTAATCACCCCTTCTGTGGCGGAATTACAACTGATGTCCAACCTAATCCTGCCCTGGTGCATCCCAAGGCTATATCTTCTCGCCCTGGCGCTGTTACCTCCCAGGCACTCAGCAATAGGACAAGGGGGCACGGGGGGCTCAAGCTCTGCCAGGGGAAATTGAAGTTGGAAATCAGAAAAAAATTCTTTGCAGAGAGAGTGCTCAGGCATTGGAATGGGCTGCCCAGAGAGGGGGTGGATTCCCCATCCCTGGAGGTTTTTCAGCTGAGCTTGGCCGTGGCACTGAGTGCCATGATCTGGTAAAGGGACTGGAGTTGGACCAAAGGGTTGGACTTGATGATCTTGGAGGTCTTTTCCAACCCAATCCATTCTGTGATTCTGTGGATGTGGCACTGAGTGAGAATCCACCATGTCTTGATCCAACCCCACTGTGATCACCAGCCCAGGGCACGGAGTGCCCTGGGCTGGTGATCACAGTGGGGTTGGATCAAGGGTTGGACTTGATGATCTCGGAGGTCTTTTCCCACCCAGTCCATTCTGTGATTCTATGAGAAGAGCCTGATGCCTACCTGGCTGCTCCCTCCTGGCAGGGAGTTGTAGAGGGCGAGAAGGTCTCCCCTGAGCCTCCTTTGCTCCAGCTCCCTCAGCCACTCCCTGTGCCCCAGACCCTTCTCCAGCTCCATTGCCCATCTCTGGACTCATTCAGCACCTCAATGTTCCTCTCGGAGCCCAGAAGTGGGCACAGCCACGGCTGCACAGGAGCCCCCATGGCCATGGCCAGCAGCACCCTGGCTGTGCCCACCCCAGCAGGACCAGGGCAGGGACCGTCCCCTGGGCTTGGCATTGCTGAGACACCACAAATCCTGGGGGCAGTTCTGGCTCCCTCACAAGAATGATGTTGAGGTGCTGGAACGTGTCCAGAGAAAGGCAATGGAGCGCAGGGAGCAGCTGAGGGAGCTGGAGGGGCTCAGCCTGGAGAAAAGGCACAGGGGGGACCATCAAACTCATACAAGTCCCTGACAAAAGGTTGTAGTGAGCTGAGCATCAGGCTCTTCTCCCAGGCAACAAGTGACAGAGCAAGAGAAAATGCCTTAAGTTGTACCAGGGTTTTAGGTTGGATTTTGGGCAAAATTCACCAAAAGGATGCTCAGGAATTGGAACAGGCTGGCCAGGAGTCACCATGCCTGGAGGGATTTAAAACATGTGTAGAGATGGCACTTGGGGCCACGGTTTAGTGGTGGCTTTGGCTGTGCTGTGGGAACGGTTGGACTCAATGATCTTAAATGTCTTTTCTAATCAAAATGATTCTGTGATTAATGCTGCTCCCTGTGCTGCTCCCCACCGTGCAGACAGGGCAGGGGCAGGCTCAGCAAAAGACACACAGGTTTGAACAATCTTTCACTCAAAAGGACTTTTATTTTTTCTTGGAATAGTAGCAACTATTTTCTTTTTTGGTCAAAAAAAGAATCTCTCCAGGCACAGGATTTTTGCCTCAAAGTGTTCTATTTCTTTACTTCAAGGAGGTGAACTTAAGCCTCCACAAGGGAACAGAGAAGTTCCAAGGACAGCCAAGAGACTAATGAAAAGCCAGGATTCTCAGCAAGTGCATTAAAATGGGACACAAGAGGAGGAGACTCTTAAAATAACAGATAATAGCATGAAGCAAGTTATAATTGCTTCTGTTCCTCGCTTGCAGCTTTTAAATACTGAAATACCAAGGGTTTTTTTTTCCTTGTTTGATCTATAGCATTATGTTTTACGTTAAAGTTCCAACACACCGATGGTTCTTGCAGTCTCTGACTTTCCACATCAGCAGGGCAGATGTGTGAGGCCCTGAGTCAAGGTGAAAAACAACAGGGTAGAAAAAGGGGCACATTCTTATCCATCCTGATTAATGCTGTCTCTGGAGAGAGCTGGGCCTGCTCTCCCTCTAAGAACCAGAGATAAACAAGGGTCTGAAAGGGGAAAATGCTGCTGGCTGTAAGCCCATGCTGGAGCCCTCACCTCGCTGGCACAGGCACGCTTGCACACGTCAGGCACAGCAGCTCTTGCTCTGGGTGGGGTATTTGGGGCTTTTTTTTAACTCCCTGGCATAACCTGCTCATCTCACCAGCAGCAAGGACACTGCAACAAGCAGTGCTTCAACAGGGACAAGGAGCTCAGCCAGTTTTCACCACTCCTCACTGCTCAGGGTCCAGCTGGTCAGACCCAGCACAGGTTCAGGTCAGATTCTGGTGCCTGAACTTTGGAGGAAGAACAGAGACTTGAAAAGTAGTGAATTCTGTCCAAACCACTCCCTGCCCTTTGGATCATCCGCTGGCAGAACTCATAAAGTAAGAAATGCCAAGAGGGACAAGTGTGGCCATTCAGATTTAATACTGTAAAAAATAAAAGGGACATTATTTGAGCTACAGAAGCACCACCCCAGGCAGCAGTGGGCTGGCAGTCACCATGCAGACCAGCAGCTGCAGATCTGCTGGAGGGCAGGATGGCTCCACAGAGGGATCTGAGCAGGCTGGATCAATGGGCCAAGGCCAATGGTATGAGGTTCAACAAGGCCAGTTGTCTGGTCCTGCCCTTAGATCACAGCAACACCATGGAGTGCTACAGGCTTGGGCAGAGTGGCTGGAAATCTGCTTGACAGAAAAGGACCCGAGGGAGCTGGTTAACAGCAGTTGAACATGAGCCAGCACATGCCCAGGTGGGCAGGAAGGCTGTTGGAACCTGGCTTGGATCAGGAATAGCCTGGCCAGCAGGACCAGGGCAGCGACTGTGCCCCTGTTTGGTTCCTAAATCCACAGGCAGCCAGGCTGGAAGCGAGGCAGTGGCAGAGTGCAGGGCATCCCAACACCCCACCAGGCTGAGACAGGTGATCCCAAAGATGACACTTCACACTCCAGAAAACAAAACAACAACAGAAAAAGGGGCAAAATGAGTTTCTTTGACCATCTGAGAAACAGTTCCGAACCCAGGCTGCTGTGACCATCCCTACACCCTTCTAACACACCCTCTCTCTCTGTTGATTGCAGCGTTGCACCACGAGACTCAAGGCTTTGCATTAATTCATCACACAACTGGCGAGCAATTTGCTCAAATCCTGCCGGTGTGCACCAGACTGGAGAGCGGCAAGGTCAACCTACGGTCAAATCCAGCACCAACCTTAAAAATAACCAGCCTCCCTCCCAGCCCAGCAGTACAGCCCCGGGATGGCTGATTTCTGCCTCTCCCCTCACTGCCCCCTCACTGTTGCCAGGAGAGATGTGGGGGTGCCAGCATCTCTTGAAGATGCTGCTGCAGGAGATTTAGCCACAGGCTACAACTTAAAAGCAGGTCAGTGCTTCTTGGACATTCAACACTTCTGCCATAGCCTCCCAACCTGGCAAAAAACAGGACAAGCTGCCAGAACACCCCCAGCTGCCTGACTGGGGGCAGTGCAGCCCATTCTTGTAGGAGAAGCTTCTGTTTTCCCAGAAGTGACTCGGGTGACATGGCCCAGGCAGGTGGACAGAGCTACTCCCACAGCCCTGCTACCAGGTATTGTTCCTGCTCATGCTTTAAACCACTTCTGGCTTCAACTTCAGCCTTGTTCAAAGAAATTCTAAACCTTTCCCCATGAAAGGGCAGTCTGGGCACAAAGACATCCACTCTCTCTGCAGTATTTTCCCTAAAAACTGGTCAAAAATAGTTTCCTCTCAAAAACAACAACAACATGTTTGCTGTGCATGTGTTCCCACCAGCTTAAGTGACACCTCCACACCCTGGTCTGTCAGTGCTGCTCTGGGGCTGGTGGGGGCCCTTCCTCCCAGCACTGCAGACTCTCCCAGAAGGAAAGCAGGGATCTGCCTTGCCCAGATCTGTCAGGACCTGCCAGGCTAAGCCCTGGAAAAAGCTCTGGTGAAGTGTCAGGGCTGGGGTTGCAGCAGGACCCCCTCCCTGTGCCTGCCAGCCAGGAGAGGGAGGGGGTCAGGATACAAACCAGGCCTGTGGGACAGGGAATAGGAAACAACAGGAAGCAATGACTTTCTCCGACAGCAGCACATCCTGACAGTGTAGCAAATCCACATCCTGCCTGATGAACTCACCCTCTCCAGCCTGGGTTTGTTCCTGCCTGCCACACTCTACCTGATGTGGGTCAAAAGGAACACAAGCATTTGTGAAACCTGGTGAGAAACATCTACACCACCAATGTCTACATCATGTGATTTTGATCCAGTTTGAATGTCTGTTTCTGATGAGCATTCCAAGAGGTTTGGACCACCCCCCAAACTCTACCCTGGGTTCCCAGTCACACCATGTTTCACCTTTGCTGATTCCTGAGCAGCTCCAGCACAGCTCAGAGTGCAGCAGGTGGGCACTGTCCTGCACCTGAAAAATCCACAGCCCCTTCTGGAAGAACACAGAAGGCTCCCTTGCCCAGAAGGGCAGATGGCTGTCCCAGGCACCTGGTCCAAACAGGGCTCTAAAGGACTGAGCTCCTCCAGAAGAGCCCTGCAGAGAGCAAGGAGGGATGAACACTTGGCACAGGGCAGCTGCACAAGAGGCTGGACGGAGGGACAGGCTGCAGCGTCACAGGGACAGCTGGGGAACCAGGAAACTGAGTCAAGGAATGCCTCAAATTCCCACTTGCCCTCATCTCTGGTGGGATGAGGGGGCAGCCTGCCAGTTCCCTGGCCTTTTGAGGCTGGGGACAGCTCACTGTGAGGTCAACACCAGTTGAGGTGACAGCTACCCTTGAGGGATGACAGACCTTCATTGTAATGGTACGAGGGAGCACTGTACAAAATCACGGGCACAGTCCCAAAGAGCAGCATTCCAGAAGGCACCGAGTTGGTTTCCCTCATGCAGCAATTAGCAATAACTCCTCCACAGCCCATGCCATGGAAAAAGCACTGATGCTGCCATGCCCACCAGGCTGGAGGGCCCAGCTTCACCCTGCACACCCAGGGGAGCAAAGCACGAGCTTTCCCCTTGCCAGGTAAGCTCAATAGCCTGTTCCTGCCTCTCAGCTTCTAGTCCCAGTTTACTTTCTGCCTTTTACAGCACAGTGAGGGTCAGGTCCCTTGTATTCCAAATTGCAGGCATGCAATCTGAAAGACTCTGTCCTGTGGGGATGGCTGAGGCATTAGGCTTGCACCACTGAGAAGCACTTACTCACACAACATCTTATTTCCACAGCAGTTCTGTTTCTAAAATTACAAAGGCATTTCTCTGGGCTGTATGGTTTTGTGGTAGCTTTTGTTCCCTTGATGCTCTCAGCAGGTAGGACAGCACTCTGCACGGCTCTGCCCATTTCACTTCAAAGTCAGCAACAACCCCACAACGCAGAGCAGCCTCGCTTTAACAATGTGTTCTCGAGCCTGAGTCATAAACACTTCAAACCACCCCCACAGCCCGCGGCTCGAGCCGGGCCGGCTCGGCGTGGGCGAGCGCGCTGGCGAGGGTGAGCTGCACGTGTGAAATGCGCTGCTGCATGTGAGAAAGCAGCACCCTGGGACACTGATCTTACCTCTCTGCAGACCACCCTGCTCTGTGCGAGAACTCCTTGGGTTGACCTGTGCAGCTCAGCATCTTTGTGACCTCCCAGAAGTGTGATGGTGACAGGACCGCGTCCTGCAGCAGCACGAGGCAGGGAGGCAGAGCCTTCCTCGCCCAGGGTGAGGGACTTGTCTTGCACACCAAGGAGCACACTGGAGATTTGTGTGGACCAGAGCTGGCTGGAGATTTGACAAGCGAAGGTACAACATCTGTGGGGTCCCATGGGGAGCTGAGGGAGTGGGAATGACCTGCCTCATGAGAGGACCCTGGGCAGACCCTGCCCATGGAGGCAGGAACCCTGTCAGAGCTCACACTGCAGTGAGTACTCGGGACAGCAGCTCCCAGGATTTCTACAGCCAAGTGGAGATATTTGCTGCTCTTCAAAGGTCAAGCTGTGTCCAGTGTTTCTGCCCCATCCCAGGCTGCTTCCACAGTGAGATCTTATGAAAGAAGTCCCTTGCCTGAGCTCCAGGCAGGAGCACACTGGAGCCTCCTGGAAGAGGCTCTAAGGTCTCCCTGGAGCCTTCTCTTCTCCAGGCTGAACAACCTTCTGCCCTTTCCTTTTCCCTGTCCTTAGGAAGTGCGAGGTGTTGGCACTGTCCATGCCCAGGACAGCATCAGTGAGCACAGGAGGTGTGGATACACTGATACATTTTCCTTGATTATGCCAGATCTGCCATTACCAGCCTCATTCAGCCTGATAGATCTCAGCAACGCAGACCCCACATGGCATGTTTTAGCCTGGTGACAAGAAACGTGCTTTTCAGTTCCCTTTCATAGACCCTTCATAGCCTGGAGCACCAGCAGGCTCAGCATCACAAACCAAGAATTACTCCTGCCTGAGGAGCAGTGGGAGCCCAGTTCCCTGGCGCTGGCAGTGTGGGAGCAGCAGTTCCCAAGGCAGCAGCACTCACAGCTTGCAGCCAGCTCTGCTATGAACACTGGGCAAGGCAAAGCACAGGGAGAAATTGGCTTCAGAGAACAGAAGGTACAGGAAAAGGCTGGCAGGGAGGGATGGCACCACCACTCTGCCTGCTAATTGTCTGTTTGGCATGTCTGGTCCCATCGGGCAGCTCTTTAAAAGCATATCCTGCCTTGATCTCTGACTTATCTGCAGCAGCCATGGCAGGAGAGGCAAAACCCTTCCCCTGCCCCCACTGGGAGCATTAACTCTGTTAGTGCCTCTGTACCAGCCCTGCACCCACAGAGAACTCTGCACCCTTTCTGCAAAGTTCATCATAATGTGTCGTCGTCAGCTCAGCCTTTCCTTGTCCAGTGGGAGTTAGTCTAAACCACCCAAATTTCTCCATCTGAGTCAGAACTTGGTTAATAAGCCACAGTGCAACTGAGTCAGTGGCATCTCTTCTCACTGCGGTTTTAATGACATCCCAGATAACAAATATCACTCACACTGGACCACAGCCAGTGCAGTGGGGTCCAAATCCCCGTCTCCCACCAGCATATCTAGGCCTGTATCTCTGTAAGAAAGCAAAATACATCTCTCCCCACCCAAGGGGAAACTCAAAAGGAAATACCAAATCCTGATTTTTTCCCTAGGCCCTTTTGTACCCACTCACCACACAATTACATTTGGACAGACACAAGGCACTTTGGAAATTGTACTCAGCACTTAATCCTCTGGCTCTTTGGCACTCATTTACTCCCCAGGTGCACAGAGCTGCATTTTCTGCTCACAGACTAGAAAGCCAAGAGCTGACCAGCAGTCACCTCCTGGAGTAGCTCTCACTCCCTGGCTCATTCAGTGCACAATTATCTCCGACACAGGGAAGCTTTATATCTGCCCTGCTCAGCTCCTCCCAAAGCCTCTGTCGTGCTCTCAGTGCCTCACAGGGGGCAGCGTCACCCGCTGGGGCTCGACAGGATGTCACGATTGCTAGAGCAGCATGGGGAGCTCACAGCTCGCCTCTGCGTGACAGCAGGGCTCAGTTTGGTGCTGGTAAGGCAGATTTTGGTGAAAAGCACCAATTCCACTGTTAATCACTGCTGTCCACTGGGTGACTTGCTGCAAAGAGTGAGCTTTCCAGTGACACCTGGCAAGGCCTGAAATCCAACCAAGGGGCTGGAGCAAAAGGATGATGCCTCTTCCATCACTAACTGATCTTTTGCCATCAGTTGCTTAAAAGTAGGTTTTGAAAAAAAAGGGAAAGCATTCAGCAAACACAGCAGCTACATCCTTTGTTCTGTTACAAATACTCAGCAAAGGGCTCAGAGAAACCAAAGCTCTGCAGCTTAAGAAACAAGGTCATATTGAAGTTACTCACTGTGAAGGAAAGGTCTGTTCCACAGAACCCTCTTCTCCACAGCAGAACCCCATGACATCTTACCTGCTCAGAGCCTGGGAATGTGTGATGCCAACAGCTCCAACCCAAGCCATGCTGGCTGAACAGCTTCCTCAGGGCACTGTGACCTAGAGATGGGCTGCTCAGGCAAGGGAGCCCTGTTGAAAAAAAATAAAGTAAAAAGAAGTCTAAAGCCAGCAAATGAGATTCTTTTTGGCACAGAAGCACGTGGCAGCATTTGGATGTGTTCCACCAGCAGACCTTCCAAAGGTTTACCTCTCCTTGACAGCTCTAGGCATGGCCTGAGGCTCTGAGGTTCCTCTCAGCACAGTCGCCTTCTCTTGGTGGAACAGGAGCCAGGACTTCAACCACCATGGATGTAGCAGAAGAGGAGCTGTTGCCACCACAGCCATTAGAGAGTTCATTTAAGGAGTCCTGAAATGTACCTGAGTAAATAAGAACATCTGGAATCTATTCAGGAACTCCCAGTGCTGGGATAGACAGGCTCAGTGCAGGCAAGACAGAACAGCAGATAAGATAAGCCTTAAGGAATGTAGTAAATATGTCACAAAATGATAAATTAATAAATTGAGAGGTGCTTAACACCAGAACTGTTCAACTGTCAAAGATGTGGGCCTGTGGCATCATTAGTATTGTGCCACTCTCTGTAGAATTGTGTAACTGGGAAACAAGGGACTCATTTGGAAAAACTCCTCAGAGGCAACTAGCAAGGATTTCACCTCCCATTTCTGTGGAATCCTGCAGGATTCTGGCAGCCTGAGCACCTGGTGAGGATGCCCTTGGTTTGATGGTGCAAGTGTGCTGCCACAGGAGCCCACTCAGCCCTCTGGCAGCAGCCAGCCTGAGGGATCTGCAGTGCCACCCTCCACCAGCTCCCTGGGCCAGGTGTGCTCATGCCATGTAGAACAGCACAGGCATCACTTTTGCGAGCCAGGAGGAGACTTGCAGCTGAACTCTCAGCAGACTTCAACTACCTTTAGGCTTTTTTTATTCCTGAGGTAAAGTGAAACTGCCCCAAACACACCACAAACAGTTCACAACAGTTCACAAGGATGTGGGTGAGGAGAGATCCACCCATGACTCAAAAAGTGACAGCGTACAATGGCTGATGTCCCTCATGCCAGGCAGAGCACCCACATGTGCATTCATGTACCTGTGCCTGAGGGACAGGTGAAGAAACACAGCTCTGAGAAGTCAGGTCTGAGTATTGCAGTGTGAGAGGAGCCTTTTCTTTCCTGGGGATGCAGCTGAGCTGCCAGGAACACACTCCTGGCAGCAGGCACAGCCTGGAGCAGCTGTCAGACACCCTGCCTTGGAGGGTGCTGGGGGTTTACCATGCAAGCACCAATAGAAACCCACAACCTGGTAAGAAAAACAACTTCATTGCTTAGTTAAATCTGTCACTTAAAAGTACCAGTCTCCACCTGGCTCACCCACAAGGCCATTCAGAAGCAGTAAGAAACTGGCTCTCTTGTGCTTTCACAATCCAGCAATCCTTCATGCAGGTGCCTTGAACAGCAAACTCCTGCACAGGCACCAGCTCCTGCCCAAGGATTAGCACAGGTATCACAGGTCCTCCCCCCGTGGTGGTGGGCTTTGAAGAACCCCACAGCATCTTGTTTTACATGACTATGACACCAATCCCCTGAGCACATTTTTCACTGTAACTACAGAGACACAAGAAGCATCAACTCAAGTTCTTTTTCTCGGTAACAAAGGATCTGTAAGGCAGTGCTGCTTTCAAAAGAAAACCCTCCTGACTGAGCTTCAGAGAACATCCCAGGAGCAGACTGACATCCTTTTAAACACTTCTCTAGGTAAGACATAAGGAGCTGAAGACCCACCCAAGAGGCAGCCACGGCATGAAGGTCACTTCCTCCTTCTGGAAAGATGGAGGCTTGTCCAGCAATGAGGAGCAAAGCCTAAATTAAATATAAGTGATTATAACCAAAAGCTATGATTTCCAGTTATCCTCTTGTAGCTGCTGCTGTGCCCACTGGGATTTCTTGCTCCCTATATCTTGTTGCTGCTTGCATTCATCTGCCAGCTGAGCTACATGAGTTTTGGCCCCCAAAAAAGCCAACCAAAACTTGCTCCTTCTTGCTCTTAATGTTGTTTTACCCAAACAGGCAGCTGAAGGTGCAGCTACCCCTAGAAATGGGTGTTTCTATACCAGGAGCACTAAAAAACTATGTGGCCTTGTGATAGCAGAACCTCCTGAGGTAAGCAGAGCACTGAGCATACCAGAAACATGGACCAGCAAACATCCCACAGCAAAAGCAGCATTACAGAGGGGGAGGTGAAGTTCCCAGGAAATGGTGAGAATGCTATCAGAAAACACAGGAACTAAACCTTAGCAATGAGGACGTGAAAAAAGAGGAAACAAGGAACTGCATGCAAAGGAAAAGAATCCCAGGAAGTCCTACAATTACCCATCTGAGGAAAACTGTTAAAATATGGCACTTGAAGAAAAAGTCAGATACAGGGAAAGACATCAGCTCTAGATAGGACAGTGCAGTCCTGAAACTGGGCTGTATCTTATCATCCAGAAACAAAAAAGAACTGAGTTTCCACATGAGACATGGAGCACTGTCCTAACACCAGGGTGTGAAAGGACAGGAACACAGGCACAACTTCCTTGTGTGGGAATGATCAGAGATAAAAAGGAAAATTTTGAAAGGAAACACCTCTTCAGGCAAAGGAGAAAAAAAGACACTTTTTTTGTGAGTGTAAATGCCAGTTTTAGAAAAAGCCCAGTCTCAGCCTGTAACTGTTAGAACACAGAAATGGAATGACAAAGGAATAAAGTTTTAATAGAGAGAAAGTCAAATATACTCACTAAGAACAATCAAAAGCTATAGGAGTGTCAGAAATAAGGGTTTATGTACTGCAGAGGCACAACACCAAATAGAATCATGGAATCAAGGAGTGGTTTGGGTTGGAAGGGACATTAAAGCTCATCTTGTTCCTGCCATGGGCAGGGACACCTTCCACTAGACCCAGGTGCTCCAAGCCCCATCCAACCTGGCCTTGAACATTTCCAGGGATGGGGCTGCACAAGTGACAAGGAAGGTGATTTTCTTAACAAAATCAAGGTGTCTCTTTCCACCACACCCTTTCTCCCACCCTGGTGTATTACCCCTTCCCCATTAATTAGACTGTCATTGTTGCTTTAGAGTTTATTTTATAGTTAAAAACTCCACCAGCTCACAGGAGGAGACAGATTAATACAGGAGATTGCTCATACATTGTTTCCAGTTGGTTCCACAGGCTCTTTTGTCAGCTTAGGAAGGACACAGGTCTCTCCTGGTCACTGATCCTGCAGTCCATTGGGCAGAGGGGCAGAGCTGACCTGCTCAACCAGGACTGCTCATTCCTTACAGAAACAAGGAGAGAACCAGAGGCAGGAGGAGCCAGCAGGGTGTCCCAGGGGTGCTCAGGAACACACCGGAGCACAAAGTGCAGCTCCCACAGACAGCAGGATCTGCCAGAGCAACTCAGAGGAGCCTTCGAGGTGGAGAGCGGCTTCTCTGCAGCACTGCCACCCTCTGGCTCCAGGGAGAATTCCCTCTTCCTGCCAAAGACACGTCCCTGAGCCCCTGGGTTTATCCCCTTTCCCTCCCACCGGCAAGGAGAGAGCTGGCAGCAAACCTGGATGCTAGAGTTCCCGACGATGAGCAGAACCTGCACAGCACAGCAAAACCTTGGGATCAGCAGCTGGAGGAGTTGCTGTCTGTCTGCCAACACTCTCTGAATTTGGGGGCACCAACGTGGCCAGTTCATCCAAAGACCAGGAACACCAGCTGGCCACCACCTGTGCTCTGATGCCACTGGCTAACAAAGGCAGAAGCAGAAGACAAATAACTTGTACTCTTTTTATTAGATAAACTTTCTCTCTGGGTCTAAGAGTGCATCCTATCCAGCACTCCAAAAGATGTTCCAAGTCCCCAAAATGGCACGTGTGAAGATCAGGATACAAGAACTCCTCAGTAACTTCCCACAAAGCAGTTGTGACCATTAAGCTCCAAGGGAAATTCCCTTTCTCAGTTCTCTCTGTACTGGTTCACACAGATTACTCACTGGTCATAACATAAACCAGCAAGGGATGCAGGCAGGTGAACCCCAAGCTCACCTGTCAGAAAATATAATCTAAAAATGCTGCTGAGATGTTGAACCTCATTTATCTGAAGACAGCTCAGCACATGAAGCCTGCTTGCAGAGCAACCCAGAGGAGACACCCTCACAAACATCATCAAAATCCAAGATCAGATGGAAACCATTATTAGAAAGGGTCAAACGCTGTTTCCCTATTTTGTGGGCTTTTAATGGCAATTTTCACAATTATTTACAAATTCGTTGTTACACACATTATATGTCCATTTAGTAATGAAAATGTGAGTTAATTCAGCTCTCAGTTGAGAAACTGCTGTAAAAATGCCCTTGCCAAGGGCTGGTCTCTGCTCCCACTGGTGTTACCACAGGCAGCCGAGCGAGTTCCTCGCACTGAACCTGCCCAACCTGCCAGCCCCTCCCCACCTGCACCCAGAGCTCTCTGCTCGCACCGAGGGCAGGACCTGGAACCTTCCTAGTGCTGAGGGGAGTGGACTCACAGTGCAGGACTCCGGGGTGCCTAAGGCAGGATAGGGCAGGAATGCTCCAGCCCTTGGCAGGGCAGCAGCCTGGCCTCTCCCAGGCACCCTGCTCCTTGGCTGGAGCCCAAGGCTCAGCTCTGGGCTCTGCCTGGAAGCCCAGGGCAAGGACAGAAGCAGCACAATATTCCATGGCAACCTGTACATGTGACACTACACCAGCACTACCAGTGCCTCATGTCTGGGCATAAGGAATTGACCCACAGGATTCTGTTCGTTCAAAGGAGAGAAACACATGGAGACCTGAGCCCAAAACACAAACAGAACAGATCAAACATGGAGAATTCCAAGTGTTCAGCTACGTTAGTCCTCAGCAGAGAGGAAATACATCAGGTGGGGACTGCAATGAACACCCTGAGAGATCAGCTGAGGGAAGGAAAGTCAGGGCTTTCTCTCCAAAAATCTTGCCAAGTGTTAAACCTTGCATCTCAGATGCTGGAGTTTTCCCCATACCAAGCTCTTTCACAAAAACTTCCCCCACAATGCTTTTACAGGAGTGTAACCATTATCCTGACAATCAGATCACCCATTCTCTGATAGTTTATATTTAATGTGTGGAAAAACCAAGGAAGTACTGTGCAGCAGTCCCTGGAGGGAAGAGCAAAAGGACTGTGATGAGCAGTGAAGGGACAGAAACTGCTCCCTGGAGCTCCCTTCCCCCTCACCTTCCACCTCTCTGTGAGTGCAGTAACTCAATCCACAAAGGTAACTGAACTCTCCTGAGAGAATCTGGGGCACAATAGGCTGCAGCTCCTTTCAAAACGGATTCGTTTTCATTTCTTTATTTTAAAGTCCACTGACCATCATCACAAAAAAAACCCCCATGGGAAATGCAACTAAAGAGAAAAAAAGTCCAACCAAGACCTAAGAACCCAGAGCTACGAGCAGATGTGGCCTGTGTGGCACTGCACGGGCGCCGCGGCAGGTGCGTGGCCAGAGCCGGGTCCTCCTCTATGTGAGCCGCTGGACGATGACAGCGTTGAGCAGGTTGGCTTCCTTCAGGGTCTGGTTCTCATCAGTCAGCTCTTTATTGGGGAAGGTGGTCATGAGGACGAAACTGGTGGCAGCCATCGCTGGCCGAGCATCCACTATGAAGAGCCGGATGTCACGGATCCTGTCCAAAGGGATCAGACACACAGGGGTGATCCTGTTACTGAACAGCCTCTACAAACGTGTGCAGCCTGTGCTGTGTTTGTTTGCCAGATCAGGTCACAGGCCACAGCCCAACTATTCTGATTTAACCTGCTCCTCTGTGGGCTCCCATTCAGTGAAGTAACAGCAGCTGCTTTGCAGGTTACAGACTCAGCTCAATGTTCTTTGTCTGTGTTGTCAGGGGGTTATTTAAAACTGAAAGCTTCCAAACCCTTAGTGATGAACAGATTCAACAAACTGTTTGACACTTGCTGCTCTGAGTGACTGAGCCTGTCACACACAGCAGAACCCAGAGGATTTCTGCTCCCCCAGCAGCCACACAGTGACACAGGATCCATTTCCTGAACTCAGTCACAGACAAAGGTTTTTGTAACTTTTTGCCCTGGGCTTGGCCCTTATAGAAACTGAACCAATGAGTATAAACAACCTCAGACTAGGGAGGTGAGAAGGAATTTAGGAGAGCAGTCTAATGAAGCAGTGGGATCTCTAAGCCAGCTTTGCTTATCCAAGGGAACAGAACTGTGGTAAGAATCCCCTGGTGCTCCGTTCAGCACAGGGAACAGTCCCGTAGAGAAGTCTAAACTGAGGCAGAGTAACTGAAACAGGTTCCTAATCATCTGACAGTTTCTAAAGCCTTACAAGAGATTCAGTTTTTCATAGGTGACATGAAGGAAAGTGTCACTGAAAACATTGACTGTCCCAGGTGTGGTATCACTAGTTATAATGTACCCCTATTTGGAAAGCAAATCCTACTCAACAAATAACAACTGCCTTAAACCCCCACAATAATTTCATTCCTCTTCAGCTATACAGAAGGATCCCCAGAGCTCCCTTTGGCAGCCAACTAGGATTTTAACACCTGCTCCACCTGTGCCCAGTCTGAAGTGTCATTCAGGCCTCCCCAGTGTTTCCTGCTCATACCTGTGACTGTGGTTAAACTTCTGGACCAGGCGCCCACCGTCGGCGAGCCGGATCTGGATGTTGGTGACGGGCTCCGACTCATCGATCGCGATGGCAGAACTGGCTTTGGCTTCGTTCTCTGCCTGCTGGGCTGGTGAGCTGGTGCCCATCACCTGGGGCACGGTGCTGGCAACAGGGAGACACAAGGTGAGCTGCTAAAAACCAACATTGCCTGGCTGCAGGGAGCCAGGATCAGGCTCACTGCCCTGCCAGGCCCAACTACCAGAGCTCTCAGACAGGAGACACCAACCAAGCTGGACATGAGAATTTAGTCAGCCAGTCAGCAGAACTTGTCTACAAGTTCATCTCTACCATCTCTATGGGAACCACATCATGGGTCCTTATGTCCCCATGGGAACAGGGGCAGTGTGACTTGGAAACACAGCTCCATGAGGTGCCATGGAGGTTCCAAACCAGGGACCCACCTCCTGCCAGGGAGATGCTGAGCCACCTCCCAGTACACGTCAGTGAGCCTCATTTCCTTAAAGGAACACCTCCCACCCCAGAGGCACCCAGTGCTTTTCCTTCAGAAAGATGAATCAAAAGGCTCCACCCACCAAGGCTCTTGAGTGACTCTCTCCCATCACACACAGAGAGCAAACCAGTGCTGCCATCTTCTCACCTGCCCAGCTTCTGTCCTTCTCCAGTAAAAGCTTTGAAGACACTTTTGGGTTTCACATACTCCTCATCCCGGTGATCCTCCATATCCAGGTTCACCTGTCCACCACGTGCCAACCGGCGCAGCTCAGCTGGGACCTCCCTGCAAAGGGAGAGTCCTCAGGCAGCTGCCTCAAGCAGCAAAGGCAGGAAAGTGTGGGAAAAAAGCCACAGACTTTTGGAATTTCAGGAATCACAGCCTGCCCTTGCTTAATCAACAGGGCAGCTGCACACCTCCCCACTGACAGAGCCAAATTAAAGGTTACTTTTCCCTGTCACCTGGAGTGACGTGATGCATCAGAAACCTCAGGCCAAATATGAACCCCTGTTTGTTCACTTTGAACTCTCAAGGCTCCACACAAACCAAAGCCACTCCCCATTTACCTGAACCAAATGTTCCATATGCAGGATAATTAATTTCTTACAAGAAAGCTCAGGTGAAATGTGCCATGGATTCAGCAGCCTGGATTTCAGAAACACTTGTGTTTCAGGAAGCAGTTGCTCCTTTTCTCCCCTCTCAGTACGTACCCTCTGCGGATGTCATCGAGGAACTGGGCGTTGGATGGATCCTGGTAACTCCTCAGCTCTCCACTATCCAGACTGAATCCACTCTTCCAGAGCTTCAGCACAACATGCACCTGCAGCAGCCCCCAGACAACAGTCAGTCTCACTGAGCACCTTGGTGACAACAAAAATGATGCAAAACGGAAAGTTCCTGATGGGCAGAGGAGCTTCCAGATGTGGAAAACATTCCAGCCAGGTTCCTCTGGGCTGAGGGAAAGACCCAAAGCACTGGCTATGTATGTGGTTGTCAGATATCAATTCCTAGAAGGTGGAACTAAAGCCCCCCTTTTGGTAAATGTGGCTGAAGAGCCAGGAGTGTGCTGGGTGAGGAGCCTAAACCAGGGTCCCACCATGGCCCACAAACATGTTTGGTCATAAACCAAGCATGAGGGAACCTCACACTGATGCTGTCAGCTCCAATATTTTCAAAGGATAAAGAGTTAATTCCCCAGTGATCTTTGCACACTACTCTTCCTGCACTTCTATGGAATGCTCACATTCTTAATTAAAAGTTCATCAGAAAACTACTAACCCAAGCATCTACTATTTTCTACTTGGAAATCCCACAGGAAGCAGGATTCACCATATTTCTGTCTTTGAGAACTTCTATCAAGCTCTGTAACGCTCAAGGCTGACAAGCTCTGCAGCTGAGGAGAGAAACCCCTCAGGTGACATCTGCAAACCTGCACAGAGATACTCACATCCTGGGCAGAGTTCTGCCTCCTCTCTCCTGCCACATAAGCCGACTCCTCCTCGGGAGTGGCCCCAAGGCGATACCCTCCCCCTGCAAAAGGCTGGAAGAGAGAGGCAGACAAAGGGTTACAGAACCACACAAGGCCAAGGGAGCTGCTCCCCCTTCCCACCACCCCTGTGGATGAACAGGGGGCTGTATGGCATCAGCAACATCTGTTGCCCCATGGGCAATGTGACAGCTTCAGCAAGTTCATAAATATGGCACAAGAGGGCGGCTTTTCTTGCCACTGTGACACACAAACCAGAGCTGCATGAAGAGAGGAGTCCAGAATTAGGTGTTGAGGTAATTCCAGGACTCCTCAGTACCAAACAGTTGGCAAGGTGGAGCCTGAACTGAAACAGGGAACAGAAGAACTCCTCCCTCCTCACCTTCGGCTTGCTTGTCTCGCCACTGCTCTTGGCTGTCCGATCGACGGCCACCGCGCCGTGTTCCTTGGCTCCTTTGAACAGATCCTCCACCAGCTCGTTGGGACTCCTCTTCCTCGGAGGGCCCACGATCTGCTGGCCACTTCTCTCTGAGCCACCAGCATAAAACCTACACAGAAAGCACCCAGGGCCTGGTCAGGCTGGACTGCTGTCTCACCAGGACACAGCGGTTTTACACCAGGATTCACTTGTGCTGCTCAGTGGAACACCTTGGGATTACAAACACTGGCTCCCACCAGTGTGTCTCCCACTGCAGCCACCTGCAAACTCCTGGACTGCAGAGGCTTTCTGCTTCAAGCTCCTGGACTGCAGAGACTTTGTATGTCAGTTACTGTAAAATTACCCGTGGATCAATAGCAATAAAGTCATAGCAAGTCTCAGGCCCAGCAAGAGGAACAGCCCAGAGGGACAAGCCCAGTTTTAAACACCAGTACCAGATTACCCAGCTGAGTGAGGCTTCCAGCAAGCCTCTGACCTGTCAGAGAAACATCCAGCTGGAATTCTGAGGGAAGACCCACGTTCCTGCCACACAAAGGGCGGATCTCAACTGGAAGCAATGGATGCACAGTGAAGTGCAATTAAGCCCTTCTGGAAGATTGGGTTTATTAGCTTCCAGCTGGCTTGTAACACACACAGAGCAAGCTCCCAGCTGCCTGCAGACCACAGTCCACCCAGGCTGAGCCACCCCTTCAGATACATCAATTCCATTCCATTTACCTTGCCTGCCAACCTTAAGGGTATTTAACTACTTACAGCTGACATCCTAGAAGACTTTCCCACTAGTATTCCATGTTCCTGTTTTAGTTTCTACCTCCACACTACAATGTATCACCCTTAAACAGCACTTCAAAAAGAAAAAAACAAACCTAAACCCAAAACCCCAACCAAAATAAAACTGCAACCCCCAAGCAGAAAGAAAACCAATCCCTGCATTATTCCCACATTTCTGTTCTCTGTGGACACAAATGAGGATCTCAGCTGCTTCCTATTAACCCAGGGCTTCCACATCCTGCTTTTTAGGCTTTCTCTGGGTGCTGAGAACTGGTGCTGGCACAGCTGGGGCACAGGCCTGGCACTGACAAACCTGCCCTGTCAAACCTCAGGTGCTTCACTACAGTCATTGCGTAGAGACATAAACCTGATTTAATAAGAGTGTACACAAGCAGCAAGTCCTCCCAAAAGGGCAGGGAGAAACACCCAGGGCTGGAGGCCGTAGGTGGGCACTCACCGCTGTCCTTCCTCCTCCTCATCCTCCTCCTCCTGTGCATGCACCAGGTCTCTGAAGGAGGTTACTCGATGGTCACTGCAAAGATCCAGCAACAAGGTTGGGACACATTCCAAACTAAAACATTCCCAACTCAAACATTCCACACTGAAACAAACAGGCTCCTTCAGCAAAGTGGACTCGATTTACCAATGCCTTTTCCCTTCAGGATACAGCCAGCAACTCCTCTTTAAAACTGGACAGCATTCCCCCACTTCTCAGGGATTGGGTAAAGCAAAATTCGGGGGTTTTTTTGTAAAATGCATGACTTGATCAGATCAGGTCCCACACAAAATAAGAAAATATTCTTCCTGCAGAGACATGATCTCCTCAAATGAAAGTGTCACCAGCTGCCTGTCTTTAACCTCAAAAGGCAAATCAAGATTTTCCTGAGCAATGAGCCAAGTTTTCTTAACTGACCTCTGGATTAGTTGTGCAATAACACCCGTGTTTATGATGTACAAATGCTCAGGTTTTCACAACTTCTAGAGAGCCAGATGAGGTGAGGCAAATCTAAACACAGAGCTACTTCTGAAAATTAACAGCCATCAGTGCTTTAGAGAGAGTTTGTGTTCTCACAGTTTCCACTGTGTCAGGTTTTCGGGCTGGAGCTGGAGCTCCCTCCTCACCTGGCTCCAGTGCCTCTGGATATGGAGCTGGGTGTGGGCTGGGGAAGGGTCAGGATGTCCTCATCACCCCCATCCTCGTAGAAACTGGCCAGGGCAATCTGGAAAGGAAACCCACCAGAGCTCGTCAGGGTGAGAGAAAACACTCCAACGAAAGAGCAGAAACACACACAAACAACCCAGCACCTGCCACACTGGGTCTCTGAGGGCACCTCTCACTAAAGGCACCTCATGCCATTTCCCTGGCAAAGATGCAGGTCCTGGCACAGACGAGGCCTTGGCAGGCCCTGCTGTTGGGCTGTGTCACAGCAGGACAGTCACCGCTGCAGGGATGGCACCTTCCCTGGCCGGGAATGCCGCGGCTTCTCCTGCAGCGCGGCCACGAGGGCTGTGCCGAAATCACCGCTCTGAAACGGCAGCTTTTGTGCCACCCACCAGGAGACTCGGAGTTTAACACAGTCAGTCAGACCCTTGGAGGAGGGACAGGGGCAGGGGCAGGTCAGAATGGTGGGTGACTCCCCCTCGGTCTGGGGGCGCTGCTGTGACAGCACCAAACACACAGCATCGACCACATCGCCAGAGCTGCGGGGAACTGGCACTGCCCAGACCCGCCAGACCTCACCCCGCGACAGAAACTGAGCGAGAGAACCAGGACGAGCCTCGGCCGCTGCCAGGCCAGGGTCTCGCCGCAAGAGACGGGGCGGGGGCGAGGCCTGAGCCTGCGGGACACCGAGCTCCGGCCCAGCGCTGCCCGCCGCCAGCGCCGCGGCTCCCCCGAGTCCCACAGCGGCGCGGAACGGGGAGGGCGCAGGGCAGAGTCGGAGGTACCTGGAGGTCCCAGCCCGCGGACTCGAGGAAGAACCGCGCTCGCTCCTCCTCAACGCCGGTCACGGCCACGAACTCCCTCAGCGCCTCCTCCCGGTCCGCCATCTTGCCGCGGTGCAGCGCCCAAAGCCCTCCGGGCCGCCCCGCGCCGCCTCCGCGTGCGCCGCCAAACCCGCCCGGACGGAAACAACAGCGGCGCACAGCGGCCCCTGGCGGACGGGAGGTGCCGGTGCGCCGGGAACGGGAACGGGGAATGGGAACGGGGAACGGGAACCGGGAACGGGGAACGGGAAACGGGAACAGGGATGGGCAGCACTGGTCACCGGGAACCGGGCACTAGACACTGGGATGGGCAGTACCGAGCACCGGGATCCGGGAACTGGGCAGTGGGATGGGCAGCACTGGGAACCGGGAATGGGGCACCGGGCACCAGGCACTGAGCACTGGGTACTGAACACTGAGCATCAAGCATCAGGCACAGAGAACTGGGCACCGGCCATCGGGAAATGGGATGGGCAGCGCCAAGCCCTGGGCACCAGGAACCAAGCAGCAGGCACTGGGAATCAGGAGCTGGGATGGGCAGCACCGAGAACTGGGCTCTGAGCACCAGGCACTGGGATGGGCAGCACCGAGCACTGGGAACTGTGTGTGCAGTGCTGAGCATCAGGAATCGGGCACCAGGCACTGGGAACCGAGCACTGAGCACCAGGATGGGCAGCACCAAGCACTGAGCACCAGGATGGGCAGCACCGAGCCTGGGGCAGGGTGTTTGCACTGGCCACAGGCAAGGCCAAACACTTGGGACCAGCAGTGGGAGCAGCCCAGGCAGCTTCTGGGCCATTTATTTCCAGGTTCACAAATGGCTGGTGATGGCCAAGCCTTGGGACCTGCCTGGAGGAACTGGTGGCTGACTCAGAGCATGACAAGGCACCATCCCCAACGTGTTCAACTTCATGCGCTTGACGAGGAAGAAGAGGAGGCCACCGAGAAGCACCTTCTCCAGTAGGATGCCAAACAACAGTAGCAGGAGACTGGGCAGAAAGGTCACACCTGCAGTAGGGACAGAGGACATGAGTGACCGTGGCTCGTGGACAGGCATTGCAGGCCCCTGCAAGGAGCATTTCCTGGGACTCTGACCTTTCTCAGGGGGTTACACCACACAGCCACCCCGACAGGCACCCCATCCCAGCAGCTCTGACGTACCATTATCCATCTGGGACTGCTTACTTGATCCCTGCTGGTATGGGCTGGTGATCCACAGGGTGACTGAGTGTTTGAGAGGGGCCTGAGCATCGTGTACCACCAGGCAGGTGAACACAGAGCCATCCTTTTCCTCTGTCACTTGCACCTCTACCCAGCTCCTCAGCTCATACAAGCCCTTGCTGGACACTAATAACCAGGAGTTGTTCTTCTCCAAGTGGTTGGGAGGGTTTGGCTGTGGGGAGAAGCACAGGGCTGTCAGACCAGCCTCTGTCCCCCTGCCCAGCCCCGGGTCTGCAAGGAGCAGGGGCTCCTACACGGGCATGGGGATGGCCCACGGGATCCTCTCCTGGGACCAGCCCCTGAGCCCCTTCCCCATCCCTGCTCACTGGGCTGGGCTGGGCTGGTTCCCACCAGGAGCTGCTCTGGGAGCAGCACTGTGCACTCACCATGCACAGACACCTCTGTGCCACTTCCACGCTGAAGCACCTCAATCCCACCAGTCAACAAAATTTGGAACTTCACACAGTAATAGATGCCGATATCCTCGGGCTGAACGTTCCTGATGTGGATGGTGAAGTCTGTGTTGGATATATCCAGTTCTCTTGTCACACGGGGGTAAGAGCCTGTGTCATCATAGACGATCTTGCTCTCGCTGCCCCAGCCCTTCAGCCACTTCACAGGACCAGGCTCAGAGGTTCCAGACAAGGTGCAGTTCAGGGTGAGTGTCTCGCCAGCTCTCACTGACACCTTGTCCTGGGGCTGGTGCACCTTGAAGTCCTGACGCGTTTGGGCACCTGCACCTGGGGAAAAGCAGCACAAGGGTTTGGGGTTGATGAGGGGCCCCAGAGCCAGGAACACAGCACAGGGCATTGTCAGACCCCAGCCCTGAGCCAGGAGCAAGAGAAATGTTCCTGTCCCTTGTCCCCTGGAGGTGCTGGGAAGTGAGGGACAGGCAAGGCCTGGGGTCTCCCGGGACATGGCTGGAGTAAACCAAACTCTTTGGGAAAAAAGCAAACTAGAAGGGAGGCAGTGAGAGCAGAGCCCCAGATATACAGAGGCAAAGGGAAGGACTGCCCAGCCAGTGGTGTGGGGAAACATGCATGGGAAAAGCGCTGGGGCTGTGCTGGCCCCACTTACCCGGGGCTCTGCAGAGCAGGAGCAGCATCAGGCAGGGGAGAGGCAGCGCCTGTGTTGCTGGAGCCATGGCTGTTCCCATGTCTCTCTCCCTGAGGACTGGGATTCTGTCAGCTCAGCCTGACTTGGCTTAGCCCAACTCAGCTGGACTGGGCTGAGCTCAGGAGGGTGCTGAGCTCACCCAGCAAAGGGGAAGGAAGGGGGCCACCAACAGTCCAGTTCCTCCATGCAGTTATCTCCCAGTTGTTCCCCTTTGTTCTTGTCACAGGACTGACCCATAATGGCAATGTCCACCCACTTTCCTCTCAGATGTGCCAAAGCCTTGGCCACCCTGATCCCGCACACTGTCCCACACCTGGCCCGAGCCTGTGGCTCAGCATCCCGGGACGTCAGGGTAACACACAGCCCTTGCCAGCAGGATCGGGATGCAGGCTGGTGTCTCCCGTGGGTCAGTGTGCAGAGCTGTGCCAGGGCTTCACCTGAGCGCCTCGTACCCCGAGGCCCCCGGTGCTCCGGCCCCGAACCGAACCGAGGAGGACTCAGAGCCCAGTGCGGCCCCTCAGGGGTGATGCCCATCGGGGGTGATGTCCTTCGGGGGTGATGCCCCTCAGGGATGACGCCCGGTGTGGGTGATGTGCGGCAGAGTCCCAGCGGGGGTGATGCCCGGAGTCTCTGTTGCCCTCTGCCCTCCACGGGCAGGCATCAAAGTGTTAACCATCCAGTCGCCTCCATTTCCTGTCCCGCTTCTCCTTTTCCTTCCCAAAGTTTGGGCAGAGCCCATGGCTGCGGCGGCAGCTCCGCTCCTGTCCGGGCAGCGCAGCCCCGTCCAGCGGCAGCTCTCGGGTGAGTCGGGAGTGGAGCCCCCGGAGCCCCCGGAGCCTCCCGCTCGTCTGCCCCGTCCGCCACCGGTCATTAATGCGAGCGGGAGGCAAAGATAAGCACCGGGAGGGGGGTTGGCTTCCCCGCCACCTTTAGGTGGCAAAGCGCCCCCGGGGCTGCAGAGCCGAGCCCCGGGGATGGGCAGAGCCGGGTCGAGCCCCGCCGAGGCGGTGCCGAGCATCTCGGGGGATTTGGGCAGGAGGGATTTGCTGGCAGGAGAGGTGTGCAGATTGGAGGGTTTGGGGGAAAGGAGAGGTTTGGGGACTGGAGAAGTTTTGAGGGGCAGGAGGGATTTGGGGACAGGGAGTTTGGGAGCTGCACTGGACTCCAGGGCTGCACATCCCTGCAGCTGGCTCCTGGCTGCGAACCCCAATTCCTTGCAGAGCCCCAGTGATCCCGTCTCCTGTGGAACAAAGCAGGGCGTTAATGTTTAACGGCACTCGGGAGTTTTTCCTGGCAGGAATTCCCCTTGGCTCTCTCTGTACCTCTTTGGCCTCCGGGCACCTGCAGCACCTCCTGCAAATGACACAACAGGGTGCAGATTAATCAAATCATAGAATCACTGAACAGTTTGGGTTGGAAAATCCCTCTAAGATCCTTGAGTCCAACCATTCCCCCAGCACTCTCCAGGCCACCACTAAATCCTGTCCCCAGGTGCCACATCTACATATCATTTAAATCTCTCCAGGGATGGTGACCCTGCTACTGCCCTAGGCAGCCCGCTCATTTTTCAGATGTGCCCCTTGCTCACTTTTGGACAAGGCTTCCCTGCTCCCAGTGCCTGCATGTGGTCTCTGCCACATCCCAGGATCTCTCCCAGCTGCACTGGGGAAGCTGGGGTGGCTCTGTCTGTGAGCCAGCCCTTGTCTCACCCCATCACTCACCCTCGAACCCTCCTGTCACCGTGCCCAGGTGTGGGTGCCCAGATGAGTCAGGACTTTGAGCTGTATCAGCCCCAGGACAAGGTGTCAGTGATGGTGGGGAAGACACTCACTCTGCACTGCACCGTGTCTGGAACCTCTGAGCCTGGTCCTGTGAAGTGGCTGAAAGGCTGGGGCAGTGACAACAAGACCGTCTATGAGGACACAGGCTCCTACCCCCGTGTGACAAGGGCAGTGAATGCATCCAACACAGACTTCACCATCCACATCAGGAACTTTCAGCCTGAGGATGTCGGCACCTATTACTGTGTGAAATTCCAAATGTTGTTGAGTGGTGGGATTGAGGTGTTTCGGCGTGGAAGCGGCACAGAGGTGTCTGTGCATGGTGAGTGCAGCCCAGCCAGACGCTGCTCCCAGAGACCCCATCCCACAGCCCCCACCCTGCCCATGGGGAGGTCCTGCACTACCCTGCACCCACCACCCTCTCCTACCCTGCCTCTGTCTCCACAGAGGCAGCTGTGGTTCCTGGCATGGTGGCTGCAGCTGTGGTGCTCTGCTTCCTCCTTCTCCTCGGCCTCTTCGTTGCACTTTACCTGTACAGGAGGAAGCGCCAAGGTGGGGTGGGCAGCCCATGCCCATCTGGGCTGGCAGCCATGGGCAGCTTCCCACCTACCCCTCTGCAGTGCTGTGCAGGGACCCCCAGGTTTGTACCCACCACGACTGAGCGAACTGTCTTACCCATCTGCTTTATCCTGGTTTCTTTTCCTCTCTGGAGCACTAATTTGCCCCAGGAAATGTCTTTTACTTGCTCCTCTCTGTATTTCGCAGGAGCACCTGGTGGGGAGCACCCAGTACTGGGGAGCTCCCTGCAGCCCCTCACTGCAGTGTCTGAGCCCAGCCCAGGCACGCAGACAGCATGTTGTCCTTCTCCTCTGCCTTCAGCACGGGCATCCTGCTGAAATTCGGGATGGGAATTGAGGGGGACTCTGCTGTGTGTGGGGGGGCCCAGTTTCCTTTGCTTCTAATGATCACCCTTCCCTCTACAGTGAAGTTCTGGATTCAGGGAGCTCCCACCTGCCCAGCCAGGTAAGAGTGAGTTGTGAATAGGGAGAAATGCGTCCCACACCGATTCACCAGCTTGCAGGAACTCTGCAAGGCTCTGGGGACAGGGAGGACATCAATGGGCAGCAGCTGCCTGCATGTCATCCTGGCATACTCTGTACTATAGCAAAGGGCCACCTCTGCAGCCATAGCACTGCCAGCCTGGCTTGAACCTGGTTCCTGGGGTTTCCCTGTGCACGGCCAGGACTTGGACTCGATGATCCTTGTGGGTCTATTCCAACCCAGGGTGTCCTATGATTCTATGATTTAGGGTTGGTGTTATTTTGGCAAGATTTTTCTTGTGGCATCATTGCCCATTTGTGTGCCCTTCTGCAGCAGAGCAGCAAGGAGGAGAACGACATCCACTACGCAGACCTGCAGCCCCTGCCCACGGCCCCACGGCGTGGCAGGAGCCTGGGCACCACTGGCACCGAGTATGCCAGCCTCAGGGTGGCTGCCAAGTGATGTGTGGCACCGCAGCCAAGCTGTGCCAGGGAGGAAGCAGGGATGTTTCTGCAGGGCACAGTAAAGGAGAAGTGGAGCTGTTTGCATGGCACACCCTGGTCTCAGCTCAGCATGCCATTCTCAGAGCCACAATCCCCTCGTTCATTCCCAGCTCAGGGCTGGACCTGCCATGCCAGAGCTGGGCAGCAGCTCTGCCAGGACCCAGCAGTCGTCTCAACCACCAGATCGGACCATGACGCCAAGCACCTCTGCCTTGTGCAAGCTGTTTGATGCTGATGGCACCAGGAGGGCCTCATACATGCCTGTGCCCACCAGCACAGGCCTCCAGTGGCCCTTTCCCAGCTCGCAGGTCTATAATTTGTGTTATCTTGTCATCACCCTCATTAAAGCCATCAAATAGCCGTGCTGTCCAGTCCTACTGTGCTCAGAGCAGAAGCAACAGTGCCAGTCCTGCAGGGTCCTGGGGAATGTGTGCCCCCCTCTGCTGCTGCTGGGCTGGTGCTGAGGCCCCTGGGCAGCTCCCACCTTCCAGCTGCTCTAGGCTGCTCCCTGGCCAGGGCACCTGCCTGGTTCCCCTAAACCTGCATTTCCTGGCAATGCAAAGGGAGGCTTTCAGGAGGGGCCCCTGGAGCCACTTTGCTGCAGCTCCAGGCTGAGGTCCGGCCCTTGCCCACCTTTCCCTGGTGCTCCCAAAGAGGCACATGATCCCCTTAATGCCAGGGCATTTGGCACCAGCCAGTCCTTCTGTCCCTTCCCCAGGTCCATGCACTTCTCCAGTTCCAGCCCCGGCCAGTCCGTGCACATCTGCTTTGGGCACATCTTCTGCTCCTGCACATCTGCTTAATGCACATCTGTTCTGTGCACATCTGCTTTGTGCACATCCCCTGTCCCATGAACATTGCTCCATGTGTATCTCCTGCTCCATGCACATCTCCTGCTCCGTGCACATCTGCCAGGCACCCACCACACCCTGTCACCCCACTCACCACCCACCCATGGCAGCTGAGCTCCCCTGACACCGCGTGTGGCCCCCGGCAGCCCCCTGGGCAGGAGGGGCTGAGGCCAACACAGGCTTTCCAGGCAGAGGAACCTGCTGCTGCCACCACCTGTGACCTTGAAAGCTGCTGCAGTCACCAGTTTTCAGCTTTTTTCTACTTTTATCTGTGAAATCAGAAAAGAGAAGTGAAACAGGCTGAGACAGCCCAGGGGAGTGGGGCTGGCAGGGAGATCCTCACGGGGACAGAATTGTCACAGGGGGGAGAAGAGTCACAATGGAAATTTGTTTGCACAACTGAATAAGAGTCCTCTGCTCTGGGGATGTGTCCTGGGGACAGTTTGGGGTCAGTTCTTTCTCAAAGACAGCTTGGGGACAGCCAGCACCCTGTGGGCATGGGGGTGGTGTGGAGTTTCCAGGGCACGAATCCAGTGCCCGTTCTCAGCCTGGCCCCCTCAGCAGTGGGCTGTGGGGTGGGGGTGCCAAGTGAAGCCTCCCCCAGTGCTGGGTCCTGAGTGGAGCCGAGACATGCCAGGGATCATCTCCCAGCCGAGGCAGTGGCTGCTCTGAGCAGGACAAGGGTTGCCTGGGCTCTGTGTGGGAACGACACCAAAACTGGCAGAAATCTCACATCAAGGCTGTGAACAGGAATATGTAAAATATGTGGGTGAGACCGAAACCGGGGATAGACCTCGAGGACCAGGGGAAATGAAATTCAGGAGGATTTAGAGCTTTTTAAGCACTGGGCTGGATCAGGAGTGGGGAAATCCGGGAGCATATGCAAAGCAGGAACATGGTGGAGTGCTCTGCACCTAGGAAAGAGCCCAGGTCTGCAGCTTACTGCCCAGGGGAGGGATTTGGTGGTTATTAAAGGAAAATCCTTTAAGCCACCAGCCCAGGGTGTGCCGGCAGTGAAAGCACAAACAAGCGCCTGGGCACGGACACAAGGTAGGAGCACCTCGCTCGGGGGGGCACAGCCTCACCTGGGGGGCAACACCTTGCGGAGGGGACAACAGCAGGCCCAGGGGGCAACACCTCACATTGGGGGGCACTGTGGGGCCGTGCTGAGGTTGTGGGTTCAGTGCTCATCCGTGGTGTGTTGTCACGTCCCACTAAGTCACCTGCTGGGTGCTTGAGCGTGACGGGCGGGTGTGTGGGGGAGGTCGGGAGCTGCCATGGCTGGAGGGGCACAGGGCAATGCTGAGGTTGGGGCTGGCACCCCCCAGGCTTCTCCTGGGGCAGCCAGGGCCAAGTGAAGGTAGTGAAGACTTCACTTCAGTGTGGAGCAGAGGTAGTGCCTGGATGGGTGGTGGGAGAAGCTTGGTGTCCCAGTGGGGAGAGGACACGCTGGCTCCAGAGAGGTTTTGGGCTGTGTCCTGCTGCCAGACCCTGTGCATGGACACCCTGGGGTGGTGCCATGCCAGGTTTAGCTGGGCTTTTCCTCTACATGTTGTATGAGCCCAGTGTCAGGGATGGCAAAGCCAAGGAAAGAGGCTGGGGAGGCTGAGCTGGGCTGGGCTGTGCCATGGTGGGTGTCTGGGTGGCCAGGAGGTGTTTGGGAGCTGCTCCAGCATCTGATCTGGGAGGTGGGAATTGTCTCGTGGAGGTGCCAGGGCGAGAGGGCTGTCAGGACCTGCCAGGGTGGTGGTGTGTGCCATGCTGTGCCGTGGTGTGCCAGGGAGCCAACGTGGGAGGTGTGGGCTGTGCCAGGAGCCAAGGGAGAGCATGAGCCTCAGAGAGTAAACAGAGAGCAATTAGTCTGGAGAGCATGGCTGATGGAGGGGACTGGCCCTGGCAGCAAGGGGAGGGGAGAAATGATTTAATTAACTCTGAGGAAGAACATGGTCTCAGCTACTACGTGGGCTGGCTGAAACAGGGGGCTGCAGACACCTCCCTGGTGTCCTGGGGGACAGGAGAAGGCTGGCTACACTCCTGGGAGTTGGGATAATGCTCAGCTGTGCGAGAGCCAGCACTGGGCAAGAAGAAAAAGGGAGAGACATGGCTAAATGCCTCATGCCCTGCCCCGGAATGCTCTGGCTCCATGATGAGAAGCAGAGTTCCTCCACAGTGGCAGTGTCTGTCACAGGGATAGGTGCCCAAGGGACACCATGTCTCCTGGAGCCGGTGTTGCTCCAACTGGTCCCATCCAGTGGCTGACAGGGCAGTGGCTGCAGCCAAGGGCCTGGTTTGTGGCTGTCTCTATCCAAGACACCCTTGTGCCCCTGCTCTGTGCCCATCCCTGATTCCTTCCCTGTCCTTTCCACCATGAGATCATGGTGGCCACAAGCCCGTCCCCAGGGAGAGACAGGCTAGTCCCTTTGCACATCAGCATCACCCAAACAGCCACAGGTTCAAGGGCATCTGATGCCACAGGGAGCCCACAGGGCCCCCACAACACCACAAGCACCCTGCGATGCCATGGGGACCCCATGATACCAAAGGGACCAGGCAATGCCATGGGGATGCTTTGCCAGGACACCAGCAGGGAGCAGCAGGAGGTGCTGGAGGGGCAGCTGGGTGCTTTGAGGGGATTGGAGAGAGGGAGAGGGTCTTGGAGACACTTTGACTGTCCCCAGAAAATGTCCCATAGGTCTTGCTTGTGCCCACTGTCTTCCCTGGGCTGGGCTTCTGCCAGGAGAGGGAACAGGAAGGAGAGGCCCTGGAATGTTGCACGGTCAGAATCTTCTCCCTCCAATTCCAAGCCTGTTAGCTCATCCCTTTGCAACTCCCTGTTTCTCAGGCGTTTCCTTGGAAAGGAAAGAAGCTGAAGTAAAACGGTGACATGCTTTACACTGGTCCTGATTTCTTTCACGTCCTACTATTGAATCTTGTTCCCTGGTTTCACAGCTGTGGATTTTCACCAAAGGGGATAAACAGGTCTGGGATTTGGGGTTGTCATAGGAACTGTTTCTGTGCCACAGCCTCACTGCCAGCCTCGTCCCCTCCAGGGTTCCTGATGGAGTGAGGGCTCTCACCAGCACAGCGGGGGTTTCTTCAGCCCCCCAGGCACAGTCCCAGTGACAGCCACCCCACAGCACTGGGACACTGGGGTGCTTGGGGAGGAGGTGGGATCTTGGGACCCCCAGAGTGTAGTCTCTAAGTTGAGAGGAGGTGGAGGTGTTTGGAAGATGCTGCTTGCCACTGTGGATTCTCTGGTGTGTAGCAGAAATTTGTGCTACTGCTGCTATAGCTAGTGGGAACCTCTCTGCCCAACCTGGAATAGTTTTTCGTGGAGCTGAAGGGGTGTGGAGTGGATGGAGAGCTGCCCTCTGACCATTCCTCATCTCTTCTACTGCAGGCAGAGGGGCCAGGCAGCGAAAATGAGAGTGTCACATCCTTTGTACCCAACACTCCTTTGGCCTGTGCAGTCCTTCACTGTGGGACACCAGGAGGCCAAGACTCTGGCAGTGATTAAAGAGGGTTTCCAGGGCCGTGGAACAAACAGGGACATCCAGTGCTTAAGAAAGACTCACTTTGTGCTTTCGGTGTTGGACGGGACATTGGTCAGGGACAATCGCCCTCCTGAGCCAGCACAGGGAGGGCAGATCCAGCTGCAGTGCTGGGTCCTGCCTGTGCCCAAGTGAGGGTCTCAGGGTGGGCAGGAGGGGGGTCCTGCCGGCACTGGGGTGCCCAGGGCTCTTCATGCTGGAGCAGCTCTTGGTGTCACACTCGAGTGGTCCTGATCCCCCAACAGCCACATGTACCTTGCACCCGGAGTGAGCCCTGCACACTCCTGGGGATGCTGCAGATGGTTTTGTCCAGGGAGAAGTGCTCAGAATAGAGAAAACCTTTGGGGAGCTCCCCGTCCCAAGAGCAGGACGTCGTGGGGTCCCTGGGGAGCCCATTGCTCCCAGCACCGAGTGACCTTAAAGCGTGGCTGTGCTTGGCCGAGGTCCCAGCGCTGGCAGCGCCCGAGCCCGGCACAAGTGTCCCTGTGCGGACAAGTGCAGGGAAAGGGGAAAATATTGAGAGAGGCAGGAGAAGGGGGAAAGCAGGCGCTGCGGGAGGGAGCACGGCGAGGGCTGAAAGCTCCCTCTCAGCGGGCTTTTGTTCGCCCCGGACGTGCCCAGCGCTGCTGCCAGCCCGGAGGGGCTGTGCTGGCGCCGGTGGCTCCAGGCGATCCCGGAGCTCCGCAGCCTGCCCGGCGCCTCAGCCCCGAGACGTGCCCGTGGGCAGGATGCGGCTGCCCCAGAGGGGACCCCCATCGCCCTGCTGGGCTCTACCTCTCGTCGCCAGCCCTGGGGTGGGCAGTGCCCGGACCCACAGCGAGCTCCCGAAAATAATTCCCTCTGACAGATCCATTTCTTCCGCATGGTTCAGGCTTAATTTTATAATGGTATCAGTAGCTATGGCAACGCGTAAAAATAACGGATCCCCGAGCCCGCAAATTCTCCGTAAACAGCTCCAGTCTCCCGGAGCTCGGCCGGGTGGGCATCGCCCCCTGCCCGCGGCTCCCGCGGCCGCTGCGGTTAGTGGTTGGTTTGGGATTCACGCGATGACTAATTAGCAGCGTTAACTGCTTACGCTTTGGGATGATGATTCCATGCGCTAATCCTTGGGGCTAGGCTGGGCTAATTGGGTGGATATCATTAACGCCGGCGGTCAGAGCTGCTGTTACGGGGCTGCAGCGCACCGGAGGCTGCACCATCTCTCCGGTGGTTCCCTCCTGGCACCCCTGACCCAGCACGGGGCTGGCAGCCGTGGGGAGCCGGGCACGGCTCAGTCCCCGCGGTGTCACTGGGCCACCAGCCCCATTCGCACCTACAGCCTGTCCCAGAGCCGTTGCTGCTGCACATCCACGCGTGTGAACACGCACAAGAATGCAAACGAACACACACAGAGGACAGGTTTCTCACATGCAAGATCCCCCCGCTCAGCAGACATCAGCTGGTGTCGGCATCTGCCGCGGCTCAGCGGTCTCTGGTCACCACCGTGAGTGGATAATCCCAGGCAATATTTTCTAAACCTGTTAGACATCACACAGACCCTCTAAATCCCTGATCCCCCTCCAAGGCTCTGGCGGGATGGCAGCACTTGGCAGCACGGATTTGCAGCTCTTTATCAGGGCCAGCCCCTTGGAGCAAAGCAGTCACTGGGAGCATGGTAGATGCTGCAGAGTCAGAATTAATCCTCCAGCTTTTTGCTGCCTTTCAATTTAGGGGAAAAAAAAAGGACAGACCAACACAAACCCCTTGGAGAAGTGTTTTTCTCCACCCAGTTCCTGGCGGCCAGATCAGAATGCCCCCAGCCCCACGGAGCCAGGAGCACTGGGTCAGAGAGTGTGGATGTGCCTGGTCTCAGTGGGGCCAAAATAAAGAGCCAAGAGCTCTGGCACACAGCCCCTGAGCCTTGGTGCTGCTGTGGGGACAGTATGGGCACAGCCAGCACCTGGCAGGAGGGCTGGGGATGGCTGGTCAGCACCTGCCTCCAGGGCTGGGTCTGGCTATTTTGGGGGATGCATCTCCCCTGCATCCCAGTGTAATTGCCATTCCCACCACGAGGCATCAGACGCAGAACTTCCACAAATGATCCCAGTAAAGCCCCTGCAGCCAAGACACCCCATTACCCTCAGTAATATCACTAAAGGGCGATGTGGGGTTGGACTGGGTGTCCTGCACCCCACGTGCCATGTCTCAGCTCTCCATGGGGCATCTCCCCAGCCCTGACAGTGTGAGCGTCCATGTGCCAGGATGCCACAGCACAAATTCCCTCACTGAGCCTGGACCTCAGCCTCTCGCAGTGAGGACTCTGCCAAGCAGTAAGCAATGGGCTGAGGTGGCTGAACATGATCAATCCCCCACGTTAGCAGTTTTATTTCCAACCACAGCTGCCTCAGGACTCTCAGGCAGCACAGCCTCGATGAGCTCCAGCCGCTGGCCCGGCAGTGCAGCGTTATCTGCTGCTGCAGCCTCGGATGGGCTTTCATGATAACGATTTGCAATCAACAAAGAACTTGGAGAGGATGCAGAAAAAAACCAAACAGGCTGAAGAAAACTGAGATGATATCACACCTCTCTAGGCCATGTTCCTCACCCCACCACAGCCCTGGGGGTACCACCAAGGGGAGACCAAGGTCTTCTCCAGAATCACCCCATGGGGCTGTCTGTGTGCTGGGGCATCTGGGTACTGGCACTGCCACCACATTCCCATGGGCCAGCGCAGTGCAGAGCTTCCTCCTCCAGTGCAGGAAGGGAGGCTTTGGCTCAAACAGCTCCCAGAAACCCATCAATGATTAACACCCAGCTCTGAAATGTCCCTGCATGGCTGGAGTTCTCTGCCTGCCCCTGCCTGCCTTCCCCTCCCCTCCCTGCCACTTTCTCCTCCACAGCACCACTGCTCCTAAGGCTGGAAAAGGTTGCCAAGGCTGACCCCATAGCACTGGGGCAGCCTGTTGCTCTGTAGCCCCCCAGAGCTGAGGTGAGCTCAGTCTTGCACTCCAGACAGCACAATTTCCCCCACAACCCCTGAGTTTCGCAACCACTGGCACAAGGGAAGCAGAGCTGGGGACATCCTGCACCCCTGATGAGCTGCCCTGTGTGGGGGCTGTCAATTAAGGTTGGAAAAGGCCTCTAAGATCCTTGAGTCCAGCCATTCCCCCAGCACTGCCAAGCTCAGCACTAAACCATGTCCCCAGGTGCCACATCTACATGGTTTTGAACACTTCCAGGGACAGTGGCTCCACCACCTCCTGGGCAGCACAGTCCCGGGGCTGTGCATGTGTTGCAGACCCACAGTGAGCAAGGGGCAGGATTCCCTCTGTGAGCAAAGGTTGGCACAGCCCTGCCAGTGCTCATGGCACGTCACTGGACACCGCCACCAGCACTGCCAGCTCTGTCCTTCCCAGCTGACCCTGCAGATGGGTTTTCCCAGTCCGTCAGCAGTTTCACCCTAAACCCCCTCATCACAGGTCAGCCAGGGCCACTTCCAGGCCAGGCACAGGATATAAACCACCTTTCCTGCTCTGACACCACGAGGAATTCCCCCAGAGTGTGCTGGGCTGCATTAAGGAAGCCTGACCCAGTCACCCAGTTTGCAGCATCCTGCAGAGCACTGCTGCAGGGTGGGAGCAGCCTGGGAGCACAGCATGGCCCTGGCATGGGCAAGCCACACTGGGGTACAGCCTCAGCTGTAGCCTGGGGGCTTCCCTGCTTGCTTGGCAGGCAGTGGTGGATGGTCTGACAGTGGTGGGTGGTCTGATGGTGGATGTTCTGACACTGGTGGGTGGTCTGACAGTGGTGGACATTCTGATGGTGGATGTTCTGACACTGGTGGGTGGTCTAACACTGTCTGGGCTCTGCTGCCACTGCCCAAGCCCAGGGTGACAGGGTGTGAATGCCATGAGGGTACCTGGAGCATCACTCCACCCCAGCAGTGCCCAGTGCGGACAGGCAGTGCCACATCCCTCCCTCATCCTCTGAAAGTCATTTCAGGGGCTTTGCTGATCCCAGCAGTGCTGGGGATTAATTCAGTGGCAGAGGAACACTTCTATTAAGTGGGCTGTGATTTGGAGCCCTGCTCCCTGAGGAGGAGGCAGAAATGAGCAGTGGGTCTGGTCAGGGTGCACAGAGGGACCCTCCTTGGAAAATCCCCCATGCCAGGGAGCACCTCACCTCCTCCCCACTCACCCCCCCCCCACACCATCTGCACCAACAGGGCCTGAGAGCTCTGACAATGACCTGAGAGACCTGAAATAACTCAGCTGTAACTCCTAAATCACTCATTAAAATCTTGACCAAAACAAATAAAGGCAGTTACTGTGAGCCCCCCCCACCCCAAAGGTGAGGGGCAAACCCCATGCACAGGCTGGTCATACAGCCTTTCTTCTGGCAATCATAGCATTAATGAAGTTCCTGAAATTCATCACCCTCCACTGGGCCTCCCTCATATAAGAGAGTGATTGGGTGCTTCCCTTTCCCAGCTGCAGGATTGGCAGGAGTATGAGCAGACAGGTAGGATACATCCCCCTCCTTGTTAAATCAGTGTTTGGAAGGCTGTGGGTGCTCCTTCCATGGGTCATGGTCCATGCAAACAGCCCACAGGTCACTTCTTTCCATCCCCACATTAGCATATTGCTTGTTAAAAGTTAACATCAGATAAACTAATTTAAGCTCCCGCTGTACTGGATGTCTTGGATTAAATTGGCATGGTACCTAATGAAGCTGAAGCTCCATTTGTTGTGCTGGAAGCCCTAAATATCAGCAGTGTAATTGGTGCTCCCCACTTCAGGAGACATTTGTGTGTTTTTCTCCCAGTCCTCTGTGCATTCTGACTGAAGCCTGAGGGGTGGTGAGGAGAGGCAGGGGAGCTGTAGGATGTGTCCACTCAGTTTTGAAGATAGAGGGATCTTTAAATTTGGGGTTGGAGCTGGAGGATGGATGGGGTGAGCGTGCCCAGCCTCATGCATGTGCTGGGGAGGCTGTGCTGTCTTGTGGGCACCAGAACAGACCTGGTGTGGGCTCAGTGTTCTGATGTGGTCCCACATGCTGTTTTGTTGTGGTGAACTGTGAAAGCAGCACCTCTCAGGTGCTTGGGCTGAGCTGGGAGTGGGCCAGGATAAAACTGGGTGGCCCTGAGCTTGCCTGGGGCAGTGAGTCCCTGCAGCCCCACATGCCTCAGTGGGGGAGTGCACTGCATTATTTGTGTTTATCTGGAATCACTGAGGCTGGAAAATACCTCTAAGATCATGGAGTCATTATTGTGGAGGGCTCCCATGGTTGCTGGCTGCTCAGTGGTGCTTGGCCATGGCTGTCTGCCCACAGTACTGCTGGGTGCTGAGTTTAGGGTGTTTTCCAGGAGGTCAAAAGTATTGGTGGTTTTTCTGTTTATCCCTAAGCTGGTTTGGGTTTTGACTCTGGACTGAGCCCTCTGGGACAGCTGCTGTGTCCTGGTGTAATATGGCCATCCAGTTAGGCTATTGGTACCCTTCCCACTGTGCCAACCCTTTCAGGAGGGGGATCCTGAGTGAGAAATTCCCAGGCAGGGAAAGACCTGCAGTCACCTCCTTCATTAGCGAAATGTGGCTCATTAACAGGCCCAGGTTTGGCTCTGCAGGGCAGGAACTGGAACCTTTCCCATCTCCATCCCCTGTGAATCCCCTCCAGCTGAGTGAGCCACCTCTGCCCCCAGAGGCCACTGGGGCTGGGAAAGCATCAGACAGGCAGCTGATTATGGGATGAAAGAAAAGTCTGAGCAAAACCAGTGCTGCAAGATTTTCCACTGGGATCACCCTGGCTGGGCTCTACTTGTCCCTGTCGGATGCTGACAGGCTCTCACAAGAGATGGGGTGCTGCTGACCTGGCTGGGGATTGCTGTGTGGGGAAAGATCCTCACCCCCTCTCTGTGGGAGTGGCAGATTCTGCTGCCCAGCTGGAAATGGGGGAATGAAAAATCACACTGAGCCCCTAGTCCCAGCTGGGAGCAGGAAGGGGAACAGAGCCCTGCCTGCTCAGCCACCCCCCAGCACCCAAACCTGTGGGGGTGGCTGAGCCCAGTCCAGCCCAGCCCCACCACACAGATCATGTGCCTTCTCCAAACAGGTGCTGGCAGCGTGATGTGTGTTCCTCACTGTGCTTCAAAGCTGTGAAAATCAACTTATTCTTGAAAAGCTCCCCTGGAAACCTGCCCCATGCCCATGCTGGCTGCTGCCTGGCTCACAGGGCCAGGGAGAGCCAGACTCCGGAATCCTCTGGGATCTCTGGAATTCCCACTGTGGGAGCAGGGGTTTTGAGCTGAAGCACAAAGATGCTGCAAAGCAAGCACAGCCCATGTGCCCACTGGCAGCAGGGAGAACCTGGCAGTGCTGCCCGCCCTGCCAAGCAGTGCTGCAGCCTCCTGCTCACCGTGGGTGTTCAGTGCAGAAGGATGATGATGATGATGATGATGGCAGCATTGCACTCCCAAAACTCTACATTCTCCCTCCATCTCAGGCACACAAGGAGCTGAATGTTCCTCTCCCCAGGTTCCCTGACTGCCACGGGGCAGGTGCTGCCCTACTGGGGTGCATCCTTCAAACCCCCTGTATTGGAGCAGGGCCTTGCGATGCCGAGTGGAAGGGCCGTGGGCAGGAGAGGAGGCAGCTGAGCCTGCCCATATGCTTCCTAATGGGGAGCAATAGCAGCTCTTCCCGGGAAGCTCTCGCCGCACCATCTGCTCTGCGCGGTACCTTCTCTTGCAGAGCTTTTTTAAGCTCTAACTTCCCTTCCCGAGTGCTGTGCAGTGGCTGCTGCCTGTGTGCAGGCTGGTTCTGCTCTGAAACCGCCTCAAAACAGGTTGTCTGAACCTTCAACGCCAAGCAGAACAGCCCAGGCAGGCTGAAGCCAGCCAGGCCCCAGGAACTGTGCTTCCCTGTAAAAATAACCAGGAAAGGTGGCTGGGAACGGGGGCAATGTCCCCAGCACCTTCCCTTCTGCTGGGCTCCCGCTTGCCCTGGGAGTCTCTGCTTCTGGACTCAGGCTGGGTGGGATGCATTGCCCATCGTGGGGTGGCTGCAAGGTTTCCACAAACTGCTGCTAATCCCATGGAATATCCTGAGCTGGAAAGGACCCACAAGGATCAGCTCCAGCTCCTGGCCCTACACAGGACAGCTCCAACAATCCCATTATGTGCCTGAGATCATTGCCCAAATGCTCCTCGAGCTCTGTCAGGCTTGGCACTGTGACCATTTCCCTGGGGAGCCTGTTCTAATGCATGACCACCCTCTGGATGAAGAACCTTTCCTTGATATCCAGCCTAAACCTCCTCTGACACAGCTTCATGTTGTTCTCTTGGGTCCTGTCACTGGAAAGCAGAACTCTCTGCTTCCTCTCATGAGGAACTTGTGGACTGTGGTGACATGTCCCCGTGTCCCATCCCCCTGCAAGGCAATTATCCCCACGTGCAAAAGGCCAAATCCAAGGGCTCCCCTGGATCCCTGCTCCTTCCTTCCACTCTGGCCAGTTCTGTGTAGGAAAGTGATGGTTGCACTGGGCTTCTCAGGAGCAGTTCTGGCCACCAATGATTCTCCAATGGGAGAGGCACTGCTTGCAGCCCTTGAGTGCAGCCTCCAGCTGCCAAGGGGTTCCAGAGGCAGGTGAGTGCAGAGCCCTGGGGAGCTGGTCCTGACTCCCAGCAGTGCTAAATTAAGGCTGGATGTGCCCCGTGGGCGTAGCTGGGGCTGAGGGGGAGGCTGGTGGGGCCGGGGTGCGCGGGCGGACGCTGCACGCAGACTGATGGTGCCAAGTCACTTCAGATATCTCGGCTGTGTGTTTGTGTGAGGCTCTAAATAAAGCCGACAGCCCTGGCGGCTGCCTGGGGAGGCAGAGAGGGAGGGGGGAGCCAGCACCCAGTCCCCCAGCACGGCACCCGGTGCTGCCCTTGAGGACCTGGCCTGGAGGGGGAGAGTGGTCAGTGTGACCTGAGCTGCTGGGGATGCTGTGGGTGATGCTGGGTGGGCTGGAAGCTCCTGCTCTGCATTGTCTCCCTCACCCCTGGGAGAGCAGAGGGGACAGTGGGTTGGTGCTGGGAGCTGCCAATATTGTATTGCATCCCAGGTACCTGTCCTGGCCTTGCTGAAGTGCCCACAGGCAGTGGGAGAAGCTGTGACAGGTGCAGGCAGTGGAGAATGTGTCCTTGTGCCTCCCCTGGGAAAGGACTTTTTGTCAGGGAGAAGCAGGGCAGTGCAGGGACACGCATCCCATGGATGCTGACACCAAAACATCCTCCTCCTCAGCCTTGTTTACCATTGCAGCTGCCTTGTCCTCAGGCTCTCATCTCTCCCTGCCTTGGGCTCCTGCTGAGGAGACATCACAGGGATGTCCCCATGCTCCCAGCGTTTTGTGCAGGAATTTCCTCACCCTCCTTATCCACCCTCCAACTGTCTGTGCTGCACCAGTGTCCCCTCCTTGCTCTGACCACTGCAGGCCAAGCTGACCTGTCCCTGTGGCACCTGCAAACTGCCTCCAGTGCCTCTGCCATGGGCTGTCACAGCTCAGCCCTCTGTGGTCCCTCGGGTGGCCCCCGGACACTTGGGACACCCAAAGCTATGTGATACCCATTTCTCTGCCACGGGCTATCCTGGCTCAGCCCAAGGTGGTCCCAGGGTATTTGGGACCTCCAAGGCTGTGTCCCTGCACCCCAATCCCAGCACAGGATCGCTGGGCTGTGTGTTGTGGCCGTGCCGAAGCAGCGGCCACACTGGCAGCCTGTGGCGAGTGAGAGGACCCCTATCTCGCTGCCCGCAGCCCTGGGGCCATAGAATCATCCTTCATTTGCGTCGGTGGTGGAGGACGGGGTTCCTCGGGGGTCCCCTCCCAGCCCACCTTAAGGCAGCCGCACACCGGGGTGACCGGAGGACTCTGCCCCGGGGCGGGCGGGGCTGGCTTCGCCCTCCCCACCGGGGTACGCGGCGCCGAACCGCGGCTGCCGAGAGCCGGGGGCGGGGGGTTCTCGGTTCGGGGGCCAGCCCCGTCCCTCCCCGGTGCCACGGCAACGGCGGCGGGAGGCGGCGCGGCGGGGAGGGGAGGCGGCTCCGGCTGCACC
>VWZD01008382.1:426273-447154 GCA_013396695.1 Sakesphorus luctuosus | reverse complement strand
GGCCCCGCCGCGGCGGCCCCGACAGCGGCCCCGAGCCCGGCGCGGTGCCCACGGTGCGGGTCCGTGTCGGTGTCGGTGCGTGCGTGTGCGCTGCCCGCCCGCCGCGGCGCGGGGGGGCGAGGGGGAGCCCGGCCTCCTTCCTCATTTTGGGGCTGAGAACGGCGATTTCCTTCGCCAGCTGCATTTCTGCTCATTTTTTTATTATTTTTTTCCCTATATATCCAACCCAGCCGCCGAGCCGGGCGCGGGGGCGCGCTGTGAAGCCGCGGGCTCCGCTCCCCGCACCGATGGAGCTGCATCCCCGGGATCCCGGCCGCACCGCCTGGGCACTGCCCTGCCTGCTGCTGCTCGTCCTGCCCGGTAAGCCATGGCTCCTGCTTGCCTCCCTGCTCCTCTCCTTGCCCTGCTCCCCCTTTTCCTTCTCACGCTGCTCTGCTCCTCTATCCCGTTCCCCTTTTCCCACCCTCCTCCTCTCCTCTGCTTTGCCCTGTTTTGCTCTTTTTTTCCCACCCTGCTCCTCTCTCCTCTGCCCTGTTTTCCGTGTCATACAGCGTCTCTCCCTGCTTTGCCCTCTTTCCCCCCTTTCTCCACACCCTGCTCCTTTGCTTTGCTTTTCCTTGGTTTCCCCCTTTCTCTCCCACCCTGCTGCCCTGCTCTGTCCTGTTCCCCCCTTTCCCGCTCTGCTCCTCTCCTCTGCTTTGCCCTGTTTCCCCCTTTTTTTCCCCCCTGCTCCTCTGCCCTGTTCCCCCCCTTCTCTCCGTGCCCTGTCCCCCTTTCCCCCACGCTCGCCTCTCCGCTCCCGCACACCTCCGGTACGCGACATGACGCCGTCTCTCCGCGCACGGTTGGTTTGACCTTTCCTGGGATGACCTAGAGCAGGCGATGGCCGAGGGGCTCCCGAGGGGCCCTCGCTCGGCGGCTCCTCTCAAACCAAACTTCAAGGCAGGCAGACATTCCCCTTCCCAGCGAGACAGGGAATTCGGCAGGGGCATGAAGAGGCATGTTGTTCCCACCCATTTGAGAGCACCCCCTGCCAGCTCTGGGAGAGGCAAATCTCAGCAAGCAGCCCAATTTCCCTCTCGGAGATGGTGGTGGGGCAGGCATGGGGAGGCTTTGGCGAGGGCTGCCTGTCTCTGCTGCCAGGAACTTGTTTTTCTTGCTAGCCCCCTGTGGGCTCTTTCTCTACCCAATTGTTGGGCCACTGAAGTGGTGGAATTGCACCATCCACGGGCACCACTCAGCCCTCGGTCACCTCAGGCTCAGGGTGCCCCAGTCCTCACCAGGTCTCCACCACCTCCTTAAAAACGCTGGGGGACGCAGCAAGTCAGAGTGTGCCTCTCCCCACCTGTTTCCCTTCCCTTACTGGCAGTGGGAAGTGTCTGGTCCCACCAGGAACGAAGCCCTGTGGTGGCGGCTGCTGCTTTCAAGGATATTGTGTTTCTAGGATGTTTGGTTTTGGGTGATTATTGCAAAGGAATCACTCTCCTCCCTGCCGATGGAGGGACAAGGTTTTGGGGGCAAACCTGTGGCAATAGCGATGCACTTCCAGGAACATTTTGCTGCTGAGCTTTTTGCCTGGTCTGTGCAAATCACACCCTTCCCAGCCAGATCCCACCACAAACAGCCCAGCCCAGGCTCCGTGGGGGAAAACCACCTTCTCCCAAGCCCACTGGAAATATTTACCATCAAAGCTTTACTTGAGCAAAGAGTTGGATGCAAACTTGAGCAGAAAGCAAATGCTTTCAGCACAACGCTTCTTGCTTTGAGTTGCCTGATCACAACTGAGAAGTGTTGGCCCCAAACTGAAAACTCTGGCTGCTGAGAGCCAAGAAGGCTTTGGCGGTGAGCGCGGCTTCCCAGTGAGCTGCTGCGATTTCCTGCACGAAAGAATGGCTCCAGCAAAGCTCCTGAGCTTAATTAAATGTGGTCTTGGAGTAAGAACCCCGTTTTTTCAGGCCAGCCATGGGAAAAGAACCACCCTGGGGCAGAAAGCCCTGGGTTGTGAGGTGGTTTGCATCCCTGATTTCAGGTACAAACATGCAGGTCTTTTTTTTTCCCATATGGTGAATCCCTCCTGGGCCACGGCTCAAACTAAGCTGAACTCCAGCAGAGCTGGCCCAAGCTGCTCCTGCTGCTGCTCCAACAGCTTCTGCAGAAGCAAAGGGGAAGGGGAAAGGTCCTGCAGGAGACCTTCCTGTAGGGCAAAGGCATTGAGATCCTGGGAAGCCAAACAGCAAAGTCCTGTTTTGAAACCTGCGCCTTGCAGAGGTTTTCCGTGCTGGTGTGTCTCTGCAGGGTTTCAGCTGTGCTTCCCAAAGCCTCTTCCAAAGGGGAATTCTGTTTGGTTCTGAGAGTCTGGCTCTTGGGATAAATTTCTGCTGATGCTGGAGGAGGGGAGCTTGGAAATGGTGGCAGTGTGTGAGCCGAGGCTTCCTCTGATGCCATGGATGTAAAGCACAGGCTCTACTCCAACGCTCCCAGAGCGCCCTGGGGTCTGCTCAGGGCTCCACAAGTATCTCTTGGGCTCTCTTTGGCTTCCCTAAACAGCAGATTCCAGGCCTTTTATAGGCAGCACCTGTTAGTTTCCGCCACTGGCAGCACTGCTGCAGGTGAAATTCCAGCAGGATTATTTTGGGGTTCTCTTGCCCCGTGGCCTGTTCCTTCACTGAGTGACCGTGGGGCTTCGGATGCCGGTGACCAGCTGCACGTTGTTTCTGGAGCACACAGCCGTCCTGGAGCTCCTTATCCAGCTCCTTTGGAGGAAAAAAATCTATTTTTATCAGGAAGCATCTAAGCAGCCTCTCCTGAATTAAACCCCGGCCTCTTGCAATCTGTTCAGTATCGAATACTTCAAAAGGTGGAATATAGAAAAAAATGTGTCACTGACATGGAAAACTTGCACTGCAGTGAGAAGTGGGATTATTTGGCTCCCAAATTAAACTGAATAACGGGAGAGAGGCAGGCTCTGCCAGATCGTGCTCCTGCCTCTGCTCTGGGCTTGGAAGTACTCTGGGTCTGCACTGCAAGGGTGCTCCTACCATGGGAACTGTCAGGTGATGCTTTTCAGGGCTCTAAAACCCTTGGCTAATTCTGGAGTGTAGGATAGAGCAGATTACAGGGTCAGAGCACCTAAATTCCCCGTGATCTTGGGGGAAAGAGGATCGTGCTGCAATTCCAGGTGGTTTGAAATCCAAGTCTAAGAAAATAGTGTCATCAGGTGGGAAGCAGGTTTGCCCTGAAACAGTGAGAAATTGTGGTGTCCTGTGTGTTTGTGGCATGGAGGCCCCCAGCATCCTACTCCTACTGCATAAGCATGTTGTGAGCTGCTGGGAAGGGGCTTGGCTCGGCTCCTGGTCCCACTGCCCTTGGGGAAGCACTCTGAAAGGGGAAGGAGGAGGGGAGGTATTTTCAGCATGCAAGGAGAAGCTGTGTTCAGGGAAAAAGAGGAAAGGAGCTTTGCTAGAAACTTTGCATTTTCTAACTTGCATATTCTGAGGTTTTCTGTCAACTTCCCCTTCGTGTTTTCCCAGCTGTGGGCTTGGGCCATTGCTGGGCACTGCTGCAGGGGGGTGAGGGCATTCTGAGCAGGTGGGGGGTCAGGTTGGTTCGGGTGTTGGGTGCAGGCAGGAGGTGGAGAAGCCAGGTCAGACTGAGCCTCCTGCTCCTGGGCTGGGAGGTGTGAGCGGATCTCGCTGAGCTGTTACTGTGTGGGGTCACGGCTGGAGTTCATGTGTCACGGATCAGCAGACCCTGCACGGGACGATCTGAGCAGACCTGGGTGGAAGTCCGTGAAGTAGCATGATGGCTCAGAACAGAACACATGGGAAAATACCCCAAAGCCCATTTGAGTCCTACCCAAGAGGTTGCCTGGAGCCATGAGGTGTTTCCTGCTGTGACCAAGAGCTGCCAGTGAAGCCTCAGGCAGGCAGCACTGCCCTTTGTTCTGATTCCTCTGGGAGCAGCAGCAGTCAGGAAAGCACCTCACAGCCTGTGCCTGGACAACAGCGTGCTCTGTGCCTGCTAATCCCTGGGCACAGAAGGCAGACAGGGTGTGAGGAGGGGATGTGGAGTGCATACACACCATCCACATTCCCAGCTGCAAATCTGGGCTCTGGGAGAGGCAGCCCTGCTGCCCGCAGGGATAAATCCCTGTGATCCCAGGAAGGCAGGAGCCTTCTGCCAAGGCAGTGGGGAGCTGGTGCTGCACACCAGGCAAGGCAGCCAGCCACAGGTGGGGCACCTGGCTGTGCTCAGCTCAGTGTCCCAGTGCTTCTGTGGGTGTTTCTCTCAGAGCTGTCACTGCAAACAAGAAATGAACTTTGGGGATGAGCAATGCCCACCCTGATCATGCTCTGGTGTTGGGGTTGGCTATGGGGCCCCAAAGCAGGCACTTCCCCAGCTCATCCCTTGGCAGGCCATGTGCCTTTTGGGGAGATGGACAGATGGAGGATGAAGAGGAGGCACTCAGCTTGCTTGGTTGGGTTAATGTGGGGTGGCACAAGCAGTTCCCCCCATGCAGGGGACCCTGAAGGAGACATGGAGGGTCACCACCCCCCAGAAGTTGCTTTTACAGAGGATTGCAGAGGGGAGCAGTGACCAACACGTTCATCACAGGGCACAGAGCCTGTGTGGTGGGGAGGGGGCTGGCCCCTGGTCCCCTGCTCCTGTTGGCACACACAGGGCACATGGCCCTTGCTATACTGCAGTGCTACCCACTAATGAGCTCTGTTTGCCCCAATTGTTGGAGTGAATGTGTAGCATTGTGACTCCCCTGGGTACTGGAGGGGCTGAGGGGTCTGTGCAGTTGTTGGCTGAGGGTGCCAGTCCCTGCCTGTGCCAAATCTTCATGCAGGGGGTTGGCAAGAGGTGGATGACGTGATGATGCTTCTGTGCTTTCAAACTTCCGCTGCGAGTTTCTCAACCACTTCTTGTGAAAGGTCTGGGGGCAGTGGGCGATGGAGAAGTTTAGGGGATGCCACAGCAGCAGATCCAGTGGTGTGTGCCGTGTGTCAGCGCCGTGCTCAGCACCAGGAGTGCATGAGGCCTCCACTCCAGGGCCGCTCTCCGAGATTTGGGTGTCACTTGAGAAGCCTGGGGTCACCTTGCAGAAGCCAAGACCACCACTGCTCAGATGCAAGACCAAGGCTCAGACTGAATGACACATCTGCACGTGACACAAACCAGCTCTGTCCTTCCTTGTTTGTCTTACGGGAAAAACTTGTCCTGGTGTCAAGTTCTGCTGCCATGTTAACCCTGATGCACCTTCGAAGGCAAACACCAAGGGCTGAAGGTTTTGGCTGGGGTTGCTGCAGACTAATGCCCTGGGCAAAAAGCCCTTAGCTGGGAGAATCTGGAGAAACTGCTCCTGGTAATTCTTGCCACTGAGATCAAGTAATCCCACACACTGTGGAACAGCAGGAACATCTGTGAGTACGGCACAGACTGCTGAGAGTCAGGAGGGATTAACAGCTGCCAAAAGTCAGCGCTGGTCTCTGTGGGAGCCAGCTGTGGCCTGAGGGCTCAAAGCAGCTTGTCCTGCAGTGGGTCCTCTTGGGAGCATCCAGCTAGAGATTGTATCCCAAAGGCAGCTTTGGCAGGAGTCACTGCTCTGGGGTTCCCTGAAAGGAGGTTGTAGCCAAGTTGGGGTCATTCTCTTCTCCTGAATAACAAGCAACAGGACAAGAGGAAATGGCTTCAAGTTGCACTAGTGGAGGTTTAGGTTATTGGTGAAAATTTCTTCATAAAAAAGATTGTGAGCCCCTGGCGCAGGGTGCCCAGGGCAGTGGTGGGGTCACCATCCCTGGAGGGATTTAAAAGATGTGTAGATGTGGCACTTGGGGACATGGTTTAGTTGTGGACTTGGTAGTGCTGGGTTAATGCTTGGACTCACTGATCTTAGAGGGCTTTTCCAATGTAAAGGATTCCGTGATTCCGTGATTCTGGTGTGAGAGATGTGAGCTTCTGGTTCATGTGCTCTCCACACTGCTCAGTGTTATCTGCTCAAAGACAACAGTCCCTTTGTGACCATGACACTGGTTCTGGGTGCCACTGCCAGCTCTGGGGTTGCAGTGGTGAGTGCTGTTATCAACAGGTGGATCTGAATGGTTTCCCCACTTCTTTCCCCATGTGGCCTAAAAATAATGTGACTAGTCTTGAAATCTTACTGAATTTCATCACAACAACTAGATTGTCATGGGAAGCACTGATCAAGTTAACCCCTGGGTAACCCACGGATCGTCTGGGATGTTGCTGTCTGTGCAGAGGGGTGCAGTGCAGGCAGCTGGATTAGGGACTGTTGTTGTGGAGATGCTCTGAAGGGGATGGCTCCTTGCAGTTGATGCTGAACAGGAATGAGGCTTACTTGGCTGGCACTAGTGCTGGGGGTGGCTGTGCTCTCCTCACTGGGATCACCGGGGCTGTGATTCCATGCAAAAATGGGGCAGATTCAGGGCAGAAAATGCAGTGTCTCCTCAGTGAGGGGCACTCTTTGGAGTGCCTAGTTTTGTGCCCTTGTTTCTCCTGGCTGACAAAGCCAGGTGGCTGTGGGAGGCAGCCTGGAGGCGTGGGCATCTGGGATTTGCTCCATGATTTAGCTGTACAGAGCATGGCAGGCTGTCACTGAGCAAAGCTCCATTCGGCTCCACTGCTGAGCACTGCAGGCAGAGTGCTGTGCCCATACCCACAGTGTGTGCCCTGGGCTCCCTGGCGTGGGCACAGCCCAGTCACCTGGGGGCCCTGCTAAGAAAGTGGGGTGCTCACCCTGTCCGGGGGCTGGGAGAACATTGAGGCGTCTGGATGTGTGGTACCAGGTGGGACCTGGTCTGCTTTTCCCCAGGTGCAGGTGCCCAAACGCGTCAGGACTTCAAGGTGCACCAGCCCCAGGACAAGGTGTCAGTGAAAGCTGGGGAGACACTCACCCTGAACTGCACCTTGTCTGGAACCTCTGAGCCTGGTCCTGTGAAGTGGCTGAAGGGCTGGGGCAGTGACAACAAGACCATCTATGAGGACACAGGCTCCTACCCCCGTGTGGCGAGAGCAGTGAATGAATCCAACACAGACTTCACCATCCACATCAGGAACGTTCAGCCCGAGGATATCGGCATCTATTACTGTGTGAAGTTCCGAACTTTGTTGACTGGTGGGACTGAGGTGCTTCAGCGTGGAAGTGGCACAGAGGTGTCTGTGCATGGTGAGTGCACAGTGCTGCTCCCAGAGCAGCTCCTGGTGGGAACCAGGCCAGCCCAGCCCAGTGAGCAGGGATGGGGAAGGGGCTCAGGGGCTGGTCCCAGGAGAGGATCCCGTGGGCCATCCCCATGCCCGTGTAGGAGCCCCTGCTCCTTGCAGACCCGGGGCTGGGCAGGGGGACAGAGGCTGGTCTGACAGCCCTGTGCTTCTCCCCACAGCCAAACCCTCCCAACCACTCGTGTCTGGGCCCACGCAGAGAGCGGCTCCGGGGCAATCAGTGACTTTCAGCTGCACGGCTGGAGGGTTCTTCCCCAAAGACATTGGTGTGAAATGGTTCAAGGACAAGGACCCCATCACGTCTCAGACGCCCCAGGTCACTGAATGGCAGAGGCAATCCTACAACATGTCCAGCAATGTGACAGTGGTGCTGGGGGAGGGTGATGTCCTCTCACAGCTCACCTGTGAGGTGCAACACTCCGCGTCGCCGACCCTGCTGCGGGGGACATACCAGCTCAGCAGAGTCCTGCGAGGTGAGGGCTGGGGACTCATGCTGGGGTGTCCTGCTCCTGTGGGTGGGTGATGGGGTGGGGACAGAGCACCCTGTGAGCAGCAGAGCCAGGGATGTCAGACACCAGGCACTGTCTCTCTTCCCAGTTTCCCCCAGTGTGGATGTGAGAGCTGAGCAGACGAGCCCCATTGAGGTGAACAAGACTGTGAACTTCACCTGCCATGTGAAGGGGTTTTACCCAGCAGATGTGTCCGTTTCCTGGCTGGAGAATGGGGTGAAGATGAAGGTGAAGAACAGCTCCCGGCCATCAGTGTCCAACAAGGGCTTGTTCGAGCTGAGGAGCTGGGTGGAAGTGCAAGCAACAGAGGAGAAGAATGGCTCTGTGTTTACCTGCCTGGTGGTACACAATGCTCAGGCCCCTGTCAACTACTCAACCACCCTGTGGATCGCCAGCCCGGACGAGGACGGATTGAGAAAGAAGTTCCAGATGGATAATGGTGTGTCAAAGCTGCTGGGATGGGGTGCCTGCTGGGGTGGCTGTCTGGTGTAACCCCCTGAGAAAGCTCAAAGCCCCATTGAAATCTGGTTGAAGGTCCAAATCTCTGTGCTGGTGGAATGGAGGGTGTAATGGTAGCAAGCAATGAGCTGTCCTCTTTGGGGCTTCATGTGTCACTGGGCCAACCCCAGCTGTGAGACTGCAGGGACTAGGGGGTACCAGGTTCTTGGGCCCTGGTGACCTTTTCATTGATGTTTCAGAAAATTTGGTCATCTACAGTGTGGTGGCCGTGGTCTGCTTGGTACTGGCCCTGCTGGTGGCTGCAATTCTGTACCTCATCCGGACGAAGCAGATCAAGGGTAAGGGAGCTCAATGCATGGCAGGGAGGCAGCTGCTCCCAAGCCCCTTTTTCCTCTCTTGCTCTCACATTGGTGCTTGGGCAATTCGTGGTGGCTCCTGCCCATTGGGGTGATGGATAGAGGTGCCCTGGCTGTTTGCAGGCAGCAGAGAAAGCTCTGCCTGGTTTGACCCCTGCCCTGTACCGACCCCTGCCCTGTACCTCCTGCCCTCTCCTGCAGGAAACAGGATGAAACTCCAGGGAAGTGTAGGCACTTGCCTCTGGGAAAAGATGTGTCCTTGCCCTTGCAGCATCTCTGCATGTGTGCTCTGCCTGGGGAAATTGGGGGGTGGGTTATGTTGCTTTCTGAATTATTTCTTTCCTAAACTACTTCTCTTCTGGCAGGTAAAAGCTCGCCATCTGCCAGGTGAGTGCAGCTCCCCTCTAGTCACTGGGTAACCTGTGGGCACTCCAAGCTGGACACCTCCAGCCACAGAGTCTGTCAGGATTGGGACAGAGTTGAATTCCCAAACTTTGTGAAAGGGAAGGCAGGAGCATGGGCTCTGCCCATCTCCCTGGCTGAGATTCTCCCCCCATGGTGACTTTTGGTTTGTGGTGAGGCTGAGCAGACATGTGGGAGCTGGTCTCTGGCCAGCAGAGAAGCAGCTGGACCAGCACATGAGCAAATGCTCAGGATCCATCCTGTTGGGTGCAGCTGCAAAGTCCTCAGTTTGCATCTGACTTCCCCAGCCACAAGGGAAGAGGCAACAGGACACTCAGTCTGCCTGACTGGTTTTGTTCCCCCTTCCAGGTTACATGAACCAGAGAAGAGCAGCGAGGCCACGACCCAGGTGGGTCCATTCACCCTGGGACTGGGGAGGGAGAGTGGCCAAGAGGCACTGGAGGTGGGAGCGGAGGGCGATGGTTCTCTAGTGTCACATCTCGGTGTCTCCAGTGGAGGGTGGTGGTTCCCCAGTGAAATGTCTTACTGTCTCCACACTGTGGCTGGAGGTGGAAGAGAAGCTGCCCCAGGAATGGGGTAGTCACTTCATGGTGTCTTTTCTGCCTTCACCCTCCCTCCTTCTCCTCCTCCCAGTAAAGTCTGGGTTCGTGCTGCCTGGAGAACCAGCTGTGCAATAGCCAACCAGGCTATTTGTGGAGTTATTTTGCATTTGGTGACGCAGCTGCGAGTTAAATCGTGATCAGCAGCAATCTGTCCATCCCACCCAGGCTCTGCCAGCGTCTGCGTGGGCATCACTGGGCAGGCTGGCCCTGCTGGGACAGGGTGATGGAGCAGTTTCAGTGGGATTGTGGCAGTGGCTCTGAATCTTACCCCTACCAGGACGGGGTGACAGGGTGGCTCATGATTGGAAGCTGTAGCATGGGGCAGAGCATGGCTGCAGGATGGTGGCTGCTGGCATTGTTACCTCGGTACAAGCAGGGATGGAGCTGTCCTGGGACGAGCTGCAGTCGGATTGACTCCAGCATGGGGCTGTGGGTGGTGGGTACGGGGGAAACCCAGACGAGGAACTTTTGGTGTCTCACACAGGAGTCCGACCCCAACAACCTGACCTATGCAGACCTCAACTTCGACAAGGAGAGGAAGACCATCCGCCGGATGGTGGAGATGAGCCAGCAGTCGGAGTACGCCTGCATCCAGACCAGCCAGGCACCCAACGGCGACGAGAACCTCACCTACGCTGACCTGGACATGGTGCACCTCAGCAAGGCACCCAAGCGGCCGGCCCCGCGCCCTGAGGAGGCCACCTCTGAGTACGCCAGTGTCCAGATCCCCAGGAAGTGAGCAGTAGCTGCTGGAATCCCCTGTCCCATGGGGAGCAGGCTCTGCTTCTCCCCGGGAGGGTTCTCTTGGAAGCACTGGGAATGACATGAAGATGCACTGCAGTTATCAGTGTTTTAGGATGGAAATGGAGCCTGTGATACTGTGGGGGTTGTCTCCCATCCACAGAGACCTGATTTTTGGGGGCAGCTTGGTCCTAGGGCTGCCAGCTCCATCCCTTCAGGACCCCCCTTGGGGGTTGCTCAGCCTCAGTGTGCCGGGTTTGCCCGTGAATGGGTTCAGCCAGCGGAGCAGCAGCTCCTTGGGAAGCTCCAGCTGGGCTGAGGGGACAGGTACAGTGCCTCCACACCAGCTCTCATGGGGATGCCACCGCCTGGCCCACGGCTCCCCGGGACCAGCAGGGCCCCCACACTGCCTTCTGGGGCTCTGCCACCACACCTGGACACCAAACTCTGGCTTTAAAGGAAGGACCGAAGTGTCCACCTCTCTTCCCAAGTGTCCCTTCTGCGGGACCTCGGTCTCGCCCCAAGGCCAAGAGGCTGGAAGGCCATCGAGCCGAGCCCCCTCCCTGCCATCCGGGGGCTCTAGGTCTGGCTCCCCAGCACCAAGTATCCTCTTCCTCATCATCTTCCACTGCACAGCCTTGCCCTGCACTGGGACCCACCAGCGCTGCCCCAGGCTTGTACAAAGCATGTGGGGTCCCCCCAGCCTGGCTCCCGCCCCGGGAGCTCCCCGCAGGTACCATGTAACATGTTTTGACTGTTTGACATGTAACTGTTAATTTTTAGAGCTGAACCCCCCAATGTTCTGTGTTGTACGTGGGTGTACTGCTGTGTACTTAACACTAGAATAAGATGTGCAAATTTAAGACCGAGGCCTCAGTAAAGACCGTCCAATCCCTACAGAGTTTATAAGAGACTTACATGCCCCACCCTCAGCTCTGTCTTGGCAGCCAGGCAGGCTTCCCCCAGGCCACTCGTGGGGACAAATGTCTTCCCCTGAGTCATCATGCAGAGTCTCCTGCAGCAGAAGAAATGTGTGGGGCTGCCCCCTGGCTGCTGATGGGGGGCTAGGGGGTACCTTGGGGTGCTTTGGGAGCAACGTGACTGCTTGTACAGACTTTTTTTGGTTTTTTGGTTTTTTTTTTCTTTTTGCTTGCAAGATATTTTTATAATAAAAGTGAAAAGTCCTGTGCTGCTCCCACACATCAGCATGTCCCTGTGCTCAGGGAGGTCACCTTGTCACCTGCACTGGGAGTGCAGGGGGAAGTGAGGATCTGTGCATCCTGCAGTGAAGAGGAGGGAGGGGGTTTATCCTGCACAGCCCTGCAATGTGCTACGGACAGAGAGAAGAGGAAGAGGAAGGCAGGAAGTCGAGGGTGAGGTGGGGGCTATGGTGCTGGTTCCCCTGGGCTGCATGAGAGAGGGGAGCAGTGGACACGGGCAAGGACTGATCAGGGTCTGACCCTGCTGCATCTTTAGATGCCCCTTATTCCCTGGGTGCTGAGCTGGAGCCAGGATGCTCAAACTGGAATGCAGGCAGGCTGGGTTCTGGCTCTGCAGTGACCTCCCCCCTTTCCCACCCTGGAGCTGGAGGCTTGGCTGTGTCTGGGACTCAGTCTCTGTGTCACTGTGTCTCACTGGAGGCAGGAACTGTAGTGTTCAAAAGGGGAGTTGCTGCCCAGGCTGGGCTTCCTCAGCACTGAGCTGCTGCTGGTGGCATCACACATGAGCCTCCCCTGGGTGCTGCTGCAGAAAGTCCCCTGCCAGCACCCCACATGCTCCTGCACCAGGCTGAGCATCTCTGCCCTGCCCTTGCTCAGCCGGGGTAGCCCTGTTACCCCCAGGACGTGGCTCCAGGGGTGTGTGGGGTCCCACATTCCCTTTGGCATCTGTGACACAGGCAGGGGTACCACTGTGTGCTGCCTGCAGGTCTCACAGGTGGCAGTATTGGCACCCAGCCGAGACACCAGTTTGGGGTGCATGGTCCCTTCATGCCCAGGGCTTGCTCTGCTCCATGTAGGACGCTCAGCACCCGGCATGGCTTTGGCTTCGTTGGCATCTGCCTTTTATTGACTGCAGGGAGAGTTGGGTGTTGGGGTGGGGGGCTGACCCTGCCTATGGGACTGTTCTGAGAGGGGGAGCCCAGGGGCACCAGGAGGGTGCTGGGATGGGTGGGACACAGTAAGCAGCTCGAGGAGGGGAGTCAGGGTTGGGCTCAGCACTGCTTGAGCACCTGGTGACAGTGCTGTGGTGTTACCAGCCACCTCATCCTGGGAGCCACCTCCCTGCTCCTGCCCTGGCTCATCCTTCCCAGTGCTCAGAGGCCACTGCCCTATACATCAGCTGTGTTGGTTTCCAGACCCTGCTGCTGTGCTTTGGCAGCCACAGTAGGATGGAGGATACATATTCCCAGCGATTTGCCCCCGGAGCCCTGGGGCTGGACCACAGTCAGACCACCAGCAGCCAGCAGGGTGGCAATGGCCCCTCCATGCATGGCGTCCCTAAGGGATGGACAGGGGAACCAGAAAGGGACAACTGGGAATGGGACCCATGGTTCCCTGGGGGAATCAGGCAGGGGTGACATCAGCCACAATGGGCTGGGCAGGGGACAGGGCTGGGGGCAGTGGTGCAGTCGGGGCTGGCAGCGTGGGGACTACTGTGGCACTGCCATCCCACGCATGCCTCTATAGGTCCAAGACCTCCCCTGAGTAGGCGCTGGGGTCCTCATCCGCCCGGGTGATCACCTTGAACTGCCGCCGCAGGAAGCCCCCGTAGCGCTTCTGATTGTCCCACTTGAGCTTGGGCCGGATGCGGCGCATGAAGCCGCCGTAACGCTTGTGCAGCTGTGCCAGCTCCTGCCCCTCGGGCATGGCACCCGTGGGCTCCTCACCCCCATCATCTGCTGGCCCCGGGTAGTCCTCGGGAGCCGCCCGCTCCCCTGGCTTGTGGCCGAAGCCCCTGAACTTCTTGGTGAGGCCGCCCTTGCTGTGGGCGTTCTCGCGGAGCAGGGACAGCAGCTTCCCCTTGGACAACTTCTTCATGAAGCCCCCATAGCGCTTGGCTGGTGCCAGTGGCTGCTCCCCAGGGCCCAGCTCCTGCTCCAGCTCTGCCTCATCCTCTTCCACCTCCGGCAGGGATGTGTCTGTCCCTTCGGCCACGGCCACCAGCGGGGCCAGCAGTGCCAGTGCCTTCCTGCATGTCTCCCACTCGGGGCCCGGTGACAAGGAGCCCTGGCATTCCCACAGGCACATCTGCAAGACAGTGGCCACAGTGGCCCCAGGTACTCTGGGTGACCCCCCCTGCCTTCCTTCCACCCCACCCTGGGAATGCCCCCACCCCAAGCCCAGGGGTCCATGCCCACCATGCTGCACAGCTCAGTGAGGAGCCAAAACTTGCACATCCCCAGCACCCTGGCATGCCCATGACCACCGCCCCAGGTGGCACCCAGATGTGCCACCATGCACCCACAACACCCCACTGCTGGGACCTCCCAGCTCACATCTAGGCAGGGCTGGCACTCACCATGGGCCGTACACTGCTCTCGGTGCCGTGGGTCTGGGCCATGCAGAGGGAACACTGGGTGACACAGTCAGCAGAGGTCACCCCAGCCAGGGACAGGCAGAGTGCCAGTGCCAGTGCCCATCGTGCCATCTTGTTCTGCAGCTGCTGCCTGGGGAAAGGGAGATGGCACAGAGCACATCACTCTCCCAGGTCTGGCTCTGGGGGACCCATCATTGCTCCATGGGCACCGGGCACCCACCACCTCCACCTGTGAGCTGCTCTTAGGGACACACACACAGACCTGTGCCTGTGCCCATCCTGTGGGAGTCACCGCCAGACACTGCTTCTGGGTGCCAAGCTAGGAGAGATGGGACAGAAGTGACTGGCAAGGACACCACAGGATGCAATCCCTTACTTTTGTTGCAGCCTGGTCCTTGGCACAAGCCCAGAGCCACAGCCAGGCCCTTAGGACCACTAAGGTCACTGGGAGGCAGGACTGCCACCATCCCATGCCATCCCATCCCATGCCATCCCATCTATCCTCTCCATCCCTCTTTCCATACCATTAGAAAGTCTCTTTTTTCTCTAGCATTGGGTTTCTCTGTGATATTGTGATTGTCACGTCTGTGTGGCGTGGAGGGATGAATCACCGGCTCTTCCCCTTTGCCTTGGGGAAGAGAACCACTGCAGTTGGAGCCGTGGAGGGAAGGGGACAGGGTGATGCTGTCACCCAGGAGGAACTCACCCCAGGCTGCCATATCCCGCACCAGAGCAGCCTCGCCTCTCCTTCCTCCTACCTACCAGCTCTGCTGAGTTGGTGCATGAGGAGGGATGGGGGGAAAATGCCAGATTTCAGGTTCAAGCCTACCTGCAAGCTGTGATCACTGTCCTCCAGCCGTGTGGGAGCTGTGATAGAGCCTCTGGCCAGGGAGGGCTGAGCACACTGCTCAGCTGAGAGAGGGGCAGTGCTCAGCTGGACTCTGGGTGAGGCTGGAGGGGCCAGTGCTGAGCCGGGTCCAGGATCACAGTGCCACCAGGACCACGATAGCCCTGGGAGTAAGAGCCAGCCCCAAAAGGGTGCACTGGCTGCAAGCCCCTGCTGCCTCTGTGGCTGCTTTTATCAGGGGTGGGAAGGCATGACCCAGAGGGATCTGTTACACATTAATGACGCATATTAGAGACTATTGTGTTCTCCAGCACTAGCTGCTAATGTACTGTAATTGGTACTGATGAAGAAATGTTAATGCCACAGTATTAATTCATGCTAGATTAAAATTTAATTTGAATTATCTGCACCATCGTGTGTCGAGCTGTCTGCATTCCTCGGCTGCACTGCCTCGGGCTCCGTGCATCCCCCCCAGCGCCCTGGCAGCACAGTGGGGACCAGGATAAGCACGGTGGGACTTCAGCCAGCCCTCGCCAGTGACACACAGGGACAGCCCCTTTATCACCTCAGAGCCAGCGAAATCACACGGAGGAGCAAGGACATGCCAGCCACACAGGTAGGTCCCAGCTGCAGCACTGAGGGGAACGAAGCTCCCAAAAATAACTACTGGCTGCTTCCCAGCAGCCCCACTGGGAACATTTTTTTCCCTTTTTTCCCACCTGCTTCCCCTCCCTTGCCCCTGCCATGCTCCTACATTGCTGGTATCCCCGTGGGTGCCACCAGAGTAGCGTGCAGGGATCGCGCCAGGAACGTTCACCTTGTGCTGGGAACAAGCTGCCAGCAAGACTGGCACTGCACAGCTCAGTCCCCTGGCATTCTGGACACAGTGTGTCCCATTCTTGACAACCTGAGACACCCCCCAGCAAACACACTGTGTCCAGGTGGTGCCACAAATGTCCCAGCAGTGCTCTGGCTGCTCCTGGGGCTGGGAGAGGGGGGACTGGCAAAATGGGAGCAGGAAAACCAAGGGCTTTGGACAAAAGAGAAAAGAAGCAGCAGACGGAAGAGAACAGAACACAAAGTGGGGAGGAAGAAGAAAAGCAGAGTTTGAGCTCAATCCTGCATTACCCAGAGGAGTCCAAGGCACCGGAGCCACCCCTCTACAGGAACACCTTGGCAGGATTGTGGCAGGGTCTGGAAATGCCAGCATTGGGTCCCAGCCACTGCAGCCACTCTCTGTACCTTCTACCTAAGCCAGCTCCCTGCCAGGATCCCCTCCTCCCCTGCCTCATTTCCACTTGAGTCTTCAGAGCCCAGGCTTTGCTTGTGTTTGGAAAAGCCACACGCTGCATCCATGGACCTCCCAGGGGCCAGTTCAGACCTGGTGACTCAAGGAGGGATGGGGAATCGGGATTGTGTGTGCAGCTAGCAGAGGCTGACCCCGTCTTGATTAACCTGTGATTATTCCTAATGAGGGTCATGGACAGCTCTCCCAGACTGACCAGATCCCTCCTCCCACACAGGTCCAACTATGCAGGTTAGGACTCCACAGATATTATACTGGTGGAGAAGGAGAATCAACCTTTCAGCAGTTCCTTTCTTCACTGTTAAAATGTACATGGAAATGCCTTCAGGACAGGGTTTCTCAAAAAAGCTGGTAACTTTTGGAACAGAATCACTCAAAAACAACTGCTGTGGCCACTGCAGCTGCTTAAGCCAAGCAGAGAGGGAGAAAGAAACCCCCCATCCTCTCTCCCTGCTCCCTTTGCCCCTCTGAGCCCTGAGTGATCCCACTGTCAGGGTGGCAGACACGACATCAGCCTGGAAATGAACCCCAGCAGAGCTCTGGACAGTGGTTCATGGGCTATGAAAAGCACCTGAGGGACAAGAGAAGCACCTGCAGTCAGGTGGGAGCCCCTTCAAAATAACACAAGCCCAACCACGAGCTGCTCTCAGCACTGTGGCTCAGGGTGTGTTTTTAAACAGTCGCTTTTTGGGGAATAGGAGCAGCCCCCTGGCTGTGCCCATGCAATGGGAGCGGGATGACAACCCCAACAGACCTACCTGTTTCTGCTCCCCGTCCCGCCGAGCACCCACTTTGCCAAGTCAGGACAGGTTGTGGGTGATGGGTGTCCGTCCGCGGGCGTCAGGCTGAGCCAGTCATCGGTATTGGTGGCGGTGGCAAGGCCACACTGGCAGGTGGCCCCACAGTGCTGCCCAGGTTGCCCACCGGACTCACCGCCCGCTGGCTCCCATCCTGCTTTTATGGCCACGGAGCCTCCTCCTGCGGCGGGGCCCGGCTGTGCGCGGCAGCAGAGCCAATCGGGGCGAGGGAAGCTGTGAATAATCAGCCCCGCAGCATCCCCACCACCTCCCGAGCGAGCTCACCCGCACTGCCGAGGCCTCCCCGCCGCTGCCTGGCTGCCCCTGGGACCTGGGTGTGTGTCCCACCGCTGTGGCTGCATCACTCGGGGACCTCTGTTTGGGCCAGGGTTGGTCCTCAGGGTCAAAACGTGTGTCCCAAACAAGGGAGCCAGCGGGGCACCGGGGTGGGGTTTGTCCCCTCACACAGCTGTGTGCAACAGGAATTTGGCTGCTGGGGTTGTGAATCCTCTTGGACACTCAATTCAAATCCTGCCCAAGAAGGATGAGGGAGTGAAGCTCTGACCTCCTTCCACTCCACTCCCCAGGCTGGGAGGAGGCACTCTTCCATAAGTATGCCAGGGAGGGGAGTGGGCCCATCCAAAGCTACTGGGGAGGGACAGAGGGTCTTCATGCCCTGAGAAAAGCTGGATGCCCCCAACCCCTCAGCCTGGCTGCTGTTGGACGAAAAAGCCCTTGCATGGAAACCCCCCTTCTCCGCACTGTCAGGGCTTGGACAGACCCACTGAGCTTTTACCCAACCCCACATCCCCTCCTCATGAGAGCAAATCCAGAGATGAGCTGAAGGGGCAGGGGAGCATGGTGGGGGGACAAAGACACCCCCCTTTCCCTGCTCAGCCCTGATTCCTGTTCTCACACACTCCCAAGCCTGACTCAGTGGTGAGGGAGGGCAGCACTGGGCAATGACAGGCACCCCCTGAGCCCATGCACCACGTCACAACAGAGGTGTGGGATGGAGGTCCAAGGCACAAACCCTGTGGGGCCAGGCTGGCCTGCCACAGCCCCCACACCCCAGTGGGTGCAGACACATCCCCTGTGTCGCCGGCAGCGCAGCCCGTCCTTTTGCCTTGAAGATGGAGCTATTTTTATCGGAGCTCAAGAGGGATGTTTCCCAGCAACCTGCCGTTCTCCCAGCTCGAACACCAGCTGCTGGACCTGGTGCGCCCCTGCTCAGCCCTCCCAGCACTGGCAAGGGATGTGGAGGCAATTGGCACGGTCAGGACCCTCTTCTGGGCACCCAGCAGCCATGGCAGCCTGTGCCCGTGGGCCTCCATCCCCAAGGCTGGTGGTCACCTCCAGTTAGCACCCATGTTTGCTCCCCCAAAAGCAGATGGAACTCCACAGCTTTTGTTTGGAGGTGACTTTAACTCATCTGGCCAGGGCTGTGCCTGCACAGAGAGACCAAGGGAGCAGGGCATGGGGTGGGGGGCAAGGGCAAAGCAACCTGTATCCCCCCAGGGCCAGTAGAGGGACCCTTGGTGGGTACTGCAGTGAGGGGGGATGGAGCTCAGGACCCACGGGGCACACTGGCAGAGAGCAGCCACAGTCCCCCTTGGCTGTGTCAGGGTGTGCTGGGCTGTGCAGGCACAGAACAAAGTTGAGAAGGACAAAATGCAGCTGCAAACCAGCCCTGACACCCTGGGCGAGGGGCTGTGGGCAGCCCTCAGGCAGTTTAATCCTTGCTGTCAGGACTGGCTGTCCTGCAGGCACTGCAAACGGGGTGGGGAGGAGCATTTCTGCACCAAGCCCGTTATTTTTATATAAATAAATATGTATGCATATATGCGCCCAGAGGGCTGGGGCGCAGCCACCTCCCCACACAGGGTAATTGCATTGGAGGGAGATGTGATTCTAGAGATGCAGCAAACCCCAGGGACACAGAGGGAAAAGGCGTTTGAAATATGGTTCCTTCCCTTTGCACCAGGTGGGAGGTCAAGTTACTCCTGCCCCCAGAGCAAAGTGCCAGGGGTGTGCTGAGCTGGGTGAGAGGGTCCAGGCAGGCGTGGGGGATGGCTGGGTCCCCCGGGAGAGAATCTGGGAGCCAGCCCACCCACCAGCAACTCTAATTGATATTCATCTGTCTCTTCCTAATGGGAAAGTGTCTCTGAGTCACACTGACATTTCCCTGGGACAATGGTAATTAAGCACCTGGGTAAGAGGAATGTGCGGTAATAGAAAAGTTAACTTTTCGTAACTACATGAGTGAAAGGCGAGGAGGGGGCCGAGCGTGCCAGGCACCCGCGGCAGAAGGTGGGAGTGAAATGGCAGCTCACGTCACACGGCGCTGCCACTCTGCCCCTGTGCCCCCAGTATCCCATGGGGACCCTCCCCCGAACCAGACAGGGCGCTCGGCTCCCATCCTGGCATGGTGTAAATCGTCCCTGCATTTTGGGATAAGCTCTGCAGCCGCCGGGGCTGTCCGGGAGCAGCGGGAGCACCCGCAGGAAGGCAGTGGACACGCTGTGGATCCTCCAGCACGGTCAGCTTTATCCCATTCAGTGGGACAGGGCTTTTCCAGAAACTCCTAAAACGTTCACACTCCTGCCTGGCCCTATAGGAGGTGGTCAGGCGCATTTTGAGGGATACAGGGAGAAATGCGGGATGGGAGAAATGCGGGATGGAAGAAATGCGGGATGGGAGAAAGAAATGCGGGACGAGAGAAATGCGGGATGGGCTTCTGCTCCAAAGCGCCTGCGGGAGCCGTGCGATCTCCCATCGACCGGGACAGCGCCGGAGCGAACCTCCGGCCACTGCACGGCAAAGGGGCCACCGGAGCAGGGAGCGGGCACACGGTGACCTCCCTGCGTGGGCAGGAGGTATAAGGGCCACTCGACGGCAATGCGAGAAGCGGCGCCCACGCAAACACGGCGAGTGACGCGGCCCCGCCGCTCCGGGCGGCACCGGGGGCACGGAGCTGCGGCACGACCCCCGCAACCTCCCGGGGAGGTGAAGTGGCTCCACTTAAAAGCAGATTGTGGTCAAACCACTTGCAGGAGCTGCAGCCGCCGCCGCCACAGCGCGGGAGCCATCGGTGGCTCCGGGGGTCGCGTCCCCTCCCCGGGGGGACCAGCGTGACGCAGCCCGGAGCGGCTGGGGCTGCGTGATGGCAGCGGCACATGGCTCAGCAGCGAGGCGAGAAATCGGGGAATTTAGAGAGTTTCTCCGTGAACAGGCTCTGCGGACCATCTCCTTGACCGGCCGCAGCACCCGCGGCCAGCGGCACCGCGCGGGGGGCAGGAGAACGCGGGGAGGCGGCTGGAAAAGTACCTGCTACGGGGTTTGGTCGCCATTCTTGCTCCCCAAATTGACGGGGAGCGGGACGGCGGCGTGGAAAGCCCCGAGCCCGGGGGCTGCAAGCCCAGGACCAGGGGGAGATCACCAGGAGGGGACATGGCCATCCCGGGGGGACACTCTGCAGCCCTGGGGTCTCCTCCCAAGCGCCGCCGCCCCTCGGGGTCCCGGCGTGACCGGTGCACGGACAGCCGGGGGGGATCGGGCGGCCCCACGCCAGTCCGGGCTGCCCCCAAACCCCTCCGGGACAGCGGGGCGATGCCTCCTGGGATCGTGGAGAGTTTTCGGGGAACTTCCAGGTGGAATCCCCCGGATGATCCCGGGGAGCGCGGTCGGACCGTCACCGGCGGGGCGGGCGCGGCGCCCGGGGCTGTGAAATCACTCTTGGGCTCCGCTCCGGCCCTTCCCGGTGCCAAACAACCAGCACCGCGCGGCTCCCGCTGGCGCACCGGGGATTCACCCGGTCCCGGAGCATCACCCGCTCCCCGCGGAACCACCTCCCTGACGGCATCACCCGCTCCCCGGGGAATCACCCGTGCACCGAGCACCCCGCACCGCACGGCTGCTGTCCAGGGCGCGGGGGTTCACCGGGGCCCGGTGCACCGGGCCCTCCCGGGGCATCACACACACCCCTGCCCGGTGCACCGGATCCCTTACACCTCACGGCCATCGCCGGTGCACCGGGCCCCTCCCGGGGCATCCCACGCCTCC
>VWZD01008382.1:350861-425819 GCA_013396695.1 Sakesphorus luctuosus | reverse complement strand
GGGCCATGGCGGCGACGGCGGCGGTGGGGCCGGGCATCGGCGGCGGTGGTGGCGGCCCGCGGTACAGCCTGCTGGCCGAGATCGGCCGCGGCGCCTACGGCGTGGTGTACGAGGCGGTGTCGGGCCGCAGCGGCGCGCGGCTGGCGGTGAAGCGGATCCGCTGCGACGCCCCCGAGAACGTGGAGCTGGCGCTGGCCGAGTTCTGGGCCCTGACGAGCCTCCGGAGGCAGCACCCGAACGTGGTGCGGTTCGAGGAGTGCGTCCTGCAGCGGCACGGCCTGGGGCAGCGCATGAGCCACGGCAACAAGCGCAGCCAGCTCTACCTGCGCCTCGTCGAGACCTCCCTCAAAGGTACCGACCCCGCCGGGGCATCCCCGGCTCGGCCCCCGCAGCCCTCCTGGGGCACCTCCCGGGCTGCCCCCCGCGCCCAGGGCCGCCAGGGTCCCTGTCCCTGACCCGTGTCACCCACCGCATCCCCTGAGCGCCTGCATGGGCCACCTCCCTGCCGACATCAGTGTCCTCCACACACACCCACAGGTCCTCCTGCACACCCCCTGAGCAGGTGACCCCTTGGGATACACCGTGAAAGACACCCTGGTGTTTTCCCCCTTCCCTCCCATCCCCAGGCACTGCTGCCCTTCCTTGATCCCCCCATCAGCCCCTCGCTCAAATCCTTCCTTGGCTCAGGAGCACCCAAAGCTCCCCCAGCTCTCCCAGCACTGCTCTCTCCACCTTAACTCACCACTTTTCCAGCACTATTACCCCGGGCTCCCCACACTGTGCCCTTGGGCACCCCATCAGCCTTGGGGTCCCCTCTGGGGTACTTGCTGTAGGTTTGTTCCATGCTGTGCCCATTGCCCACCCCTGTCCTGGCCTTGCAGGGCTCCCTCACAGGGTCCCTCTGCTGCCCCTCCTTGTTCACCCAGTCTGAGCACACCTGGGGGATGCCTGTTCTGGACAGTGTCCCCCTTCTCTGTGTTGTGCCATCCTCTCCACTCTCCCTCTGTCTGCTCTGTGATACCCCTCCCTAAGCTTCTAACCGTGTCTCTCCAGCCCTGCCCCTGGAGTCCCTCCCTGAGCCCTGCAGCACTCCAGTCCCATCCTCCTGCTCCTGGGGGACCATCTTGCCACCTCCAGGCTCAGACCCAGCCCTGGGGGACCACCCTGTGTGGTGCCCTCAGCCCTTCCCTCTCCCTCTGACAGCTCTGACCTCCTGCTCTTCCCTTACACCCCAAATCCTGGGGCTCCCCCTGCTACCACAGCCCAAACACACCCCTTGGGGACTTTCACAGCCCAATCACACCAAGGGTACATCTCTCCCTGTCTGCCTGGTGCACTGTCCCATCTCTGAGTGCCCCAAGGCTGCAGCCTGTTACAGTGCCCTGCTTGCTCCCTCCAACTCTCACAGCTTTGGGGCTGTCCCCATTTGCCCCCAGTGCTGGTTCTGTGGGAACAGCCCTGGAGAAGCATCAGTGCCTGCAGCCTGGGCTGACACCCCCATTTTCCCCTGGAGTCCCTCAGCAGCATCACGGGGCTGTCAGGGGTCACCTTCTCCTGTCACAGCCGATGACTGTGATGGTGACATCTCTGAAACACTCCCTCCCTCTGCTCTCTTGGCTGCTTGTCAGCCCCAGCTTTGCCAACGTGCCGTGAAGATGTGGAAAAATACCAGAGCTCTGTACCCTTGATGCCCCCCGGGCCCCCAGCCTGCTGTGGGCAGAGCCAGCTCACCCCAGTCCTTCCTTCCCCAGACCTGTGTGCCAGGTTTGCTCCCTGGGGGCTCAGTCTCTCAGTGCCTTCAACACAGGCAGTCCCCAAACCCTGTGCCAGGCACGGAGTTCATGTGAGGCTGCTGAGACCCATCCTGTGAGCAAATCTGTGGCTCTAACTGCCCCTTGTCTTCCCTGTCCCCTCTGTATCCCTGGGGGAACACACCCAGACCTGCCTGGCTCTCCCCATGCAGCCCAGCTCCCGTTTCCCTTCACACAGCCACCCAAGGGAGGCTCCCCAAGAAGGGCAGTGTCCAAATTCCTGTGCATCCTGAGCCCACAGCTCCCTGGGAGAGGAGCCAGCTCTTCCCTTTCGGTGTGTGTCCAGCTCCAGCAGGTCAAGCTCTTTCTGGCAGGTGGTTCCTGCACCCCTGTCATGTTGCACACCCTGAGCAGAGGTAGCTTGGCTTGAGGAAAGCTCTCAGGTAGCTGTAGGTGCCTCGTCTCCAGGTGGGGAAGGAGCCCCATAGATTCCCCCGTCTCCAGGTGGGGAAGGAGCCCCATAGATTCCCCCGTCTCCAGGTGGGGAAGGAGCCCCATAGATACCCCATCTCTAGGTGGGGGCTGAGTCCCCTGAACTCCTCCCAGCCATGGAGAGGGCTTTACCAGCCCCAGGCTGAAGGGGAGCAGTTTGACTCCCCAAACCAAGCAGGAGTGCATTCTCCCCTCCATCTGCCCTCCTCCTGCCTGCCCTGGGGGCTGCACTGTGCTGAGCAGCCTGTGCTCACTGCCTTCCCAAGCTTTGGGTCTGATAGACGAGGACAAATATTTTTGAAAGCAAAAGGCAGAGGTGGGTGAGCTCCCCTAGCCCAGGTCCCCCTCTCCCCTTCTCCCCTTCCCTGTGCTCAGCAGAGCTGTGGAGCTGTGGCTGTGCTGCCGTGCCATTCTGCACGACCGCAGCTGGGCTATTTACGGGCCAGCAGATGCTGTGCCAACGTGCCGGGGCTCAGGGCACGGGGAGGATTAATCTGAGACTTTCTGAATAGGGAGCACAACTGTCGGGACACCCGGGCGGGGTTGGGTCTCAGCTACAGCACAGAGCCTGAACCTTTATCATTTTAACGAGGTGTGGAGTAATTAAATTTAAGAGCAGAGTATAAAAAGGAAGCTGAAAACCCAGCACTGAGCTGGGAGAGAGGCACAAACCAGTGCAAAGTGCTTGGAGTGTTGATACAGGAGCCCCTCCAGGGCACCATGTGCCCCTCTTGCTCCTCTAACCTATAGCAGTGACAGAGCTGCCTTAAGTGAACAGGTATAAGGTGTTGCTTCCTAGCATGTCACCTGGGGGGCCACCAACTTGCCACCAGCACTCAGCCTCACTCATGGGCTGCCCTGGCATCACCCGTGCATGCTGCCATCATTCCAAGCACCTGGCTTGATGCCACCAGCTCCCGTCTCTCTGGCACAGCCTCTTTGCACAGAGGGAGGCAGGAGTTACATGTGCTGGGCACTGGGATGCTGCTTCTGCTCTCACCAGATTTTTATTTTCCCTCTGAAGCTAAGCAAATTAGCATGCTGCTAACGAGCTCCCAGGATAGGTGGTGGGGGGCTGCTGGAAGGACAGAGAGTGTGTGTGTGCCATCCTGGGTTTGGGCAGGGAACACGCGGGGATGCTGGTTTGGTGATGGAGAACAGCTCTGGCCTGTCATCAGCACCTCCTCATGCCTGACTTCAGTTTGCCAACATCTCATCTTTAGGAAGAGACTTGCCAGCTCTTTATGTTTAAAGCTGTTTGTTTTGAAGGCAGGAAGATGATTTAACAACTAAAATGCTTTCAGATTATAGAAAGAGAGTGAGGAAATATTACTTTTGGCTTAAGCCTCTCCTCGCAGTGCTCCACCCAAACTGAAGTGCCTGGTGCTCCCAGCTACTGCTCGGTGCCTGTCACCCTCCCTGTGCTTGCTGAGGTTCAGGGGCCAAGTTTTAAATCAGAGCCTTCGTTGTGCTAAAAACAAACCTTGGCTTGTCAGAGGCAGCAGGTCCTGGCTGTGGCTGAGCCAGTGTTTGAGCCAAATCTGGGGGAAGGGGCTGTTGGCAGTGCTGTGTGGGTGCTCCCACCTGGATGTGTGTGAGAGTCATGAGGCTCTACTGTACTCCCTGTCATGGTTTGATTCCTGGCAGAGGAGAGCCAGACACTCCTGCTCCCTGTACTGGGGCTGCATGGGTGCAGAAGGGAGCAGGAAACCCAAACCCTGTGTCCTGCTGTGATGTCACTGGGATGTAGCAAACTGTGGTGGTGGCAGCAGAGTGAACTGGGGCTGCCCTGGCTGTGCCAAGGTCTCTGCTCCCAGGACAAGCAGCCTCTGCTTCAGTTTCTATGCTGTCATGCCAAAGGGTGGCTTGCACCGGAGATGCTGCTTTTCCTGGTCAGCATTTTGGTTTCCAGAGCCAAGCTGCCCTGTGCTGCTCCCATCTGGCCCTTGGACTTGCATGCTGAGCTGCCCCCCAACCAAACAAGACCCCCCCAAAGTGCCCCCAGTGCCCTGTGTATCTCCAGCCTATTCTTCCATGCCCCAGATGTAACCTTCAGACCTAATCTCAGCAGAGGATTGCTGAGGGCAGGGAGGTGCAGCCAAATCCTTGTGTTGTGCAGATTTCCATTTCCATAGCAGTAGCCATGGATACCGACTGTTTGTGCAAATAACCAATATTCCCACCCACACTGATCACTGACCAGTGCAGCCCAGGGCTGGATGTCCCTGGCAGTCCTTGGCTTTACCTGCTGCTGGAAGCTTTTAGCTTTCCCAGATGCTCTCTAGAGGTTTGCTCAAACAAAACCCAACTTTGTCAGATGGGTGGAGTTACTTAACTGCTTTCAAAACACTCGAGTTTGGCTGTAGGACTTTTTAACGGTGGCAGAGGTGAGTGGTGTTCTCCAGCTTCTCACTTACGATGCTTGAGGGTAAAACCCAGCAGTTTCTGGAGTAAAATGATGCTCTGGTGGTGTGTGCAGGCTCTGCCTTTGACCTCAGTGCTCTGTGGAGGAGACCTGGGGTCTGGCAGTGGAGTTTGCATCCTGGCATGAGCCAGTGGGGTCAGGTCTGCCAGTGCTCCCTGGGGCACCCTGGCATCCCTAGGGAGCACCAGTGGTAGACCTGGCCCCATTAGCTGATATAATTCTGTTGTGTTCTCCACATGTCCAATTTATGTGCAAGAGAGTCCTTTCCTTGGCAGGAGGTTTATGGAGTAAAACATAATTTCCTGAATTGACCCTGAGATGCTCTGAGCTTGAAGAGCTCACTTTGATGTCTAATGAAGGGAGAAGCTGTTTGGCATGTAATATTGAGTAGTAGCAACAGTGACAGTCACAAACGTGGCTGAGATTACCCTCAGATGTTGTTGCTGCTTGGACCTCCAGTTTCATCTCATTAAAGAGTTGTTGGCACTTGATGAAAACTGGATGAAGTGGCAGAGCTCCCCAGCACAGTGCAAGTAAACATACAAATTTGGTCTGGGTAGACCCAGTGGGCTGCAGGGCTTGGACATTGCTGTGACCACTCTTAGTGAGGCTGCACAGGCACAGTTAAGAGCTGTGATTTACTCCCCATGTGTAGTAAATGGTGTAGAATGAGCCAGTCTTTACCTCCTGCAGGAGAGCTCAGGTGGGAGAGGAGGCCTTCACACAGAACTAATTTTCTTCTGTAGACTTGCTGGTAATTGTGCTTTAGCCTCTGCTGCTTTGGCTGTCAGAGCCTGGGGAGAATGCCCTGATGGTGGGATGGAAGCAGAGATATTCTTGGTGCCGCTCACTGTGCTTTGCTGGGAAAAGGTCCCTGATCTGGCTCCCAGGCAGAGGGCTTGGATAAATGGGGTGCTGGTGCGTGTGCTGGGTGGGATCCCAAAGCACCTGAAGCCACAGCAGTGCCAGCATCACTGATGGTGCCCTGCAGTGTGACAGGTCCTGGTCACATTCCTGTATCCACATAAACCAGACCCATTCCTTGCCAGCCCTGGGTTAGTATGGACTTTGTAAATGTGCCTGAAAACCCCACTGTTTTATCCCTCTTGATTAGGTGAGAGGATCCTGGGCCATGCAGAGGAGCCCTGCTACCTGTGGTTTGTCATGGAGTTCTGTGAAGGGGGAGACCTCAACCAGTACGTGCTGTCCCGCAGACCCGACCCGGCGACCAACAAGAGCTTCATGCTGCAGCTGACCAGCGCCATTGCCTTCCTGCACAAGAACCACATCGTGCACCGGGACCTGAAACCAGACAACATCCTGATCACAGAGAAGTCTGGCACCCCTGTGCTCAAGGTGGCCGACTTCGGGCTGAGCAAGGTCTGCGCTGGGCTGACGGCCCGGGGCAAGGAGGGGGGGCACGAGAACAAAAATGTGAATGTGAACAAGTACTGGCTGTCCTCGGCCTGTGGCTCTGACTTCTACATGGCGCCCGAGGTCTGGGAAGGACACTACACCGCCAAGGCTGACATCTTTGCCCTTGGCATCATCATCTGGGCCATGATTGAGAGGATCACTTTCATTGATGCCGAGACCAAGAAGGAGCTGCTGGGGACCTACATCAAGCAGGGGACTGAGATTGTGCCCGTTGGGGAAGCGCTGCTAGAAAACCCAAAGATGGAGCTGCACATCCCTCAGAAACGCAGGACTTCCATGTCTGAGGGGATCAAGCAGCTCTTGAAAGACATGTTGGCTGCTAACCCGCAGGATCGACCTGATGCCTTTGAGCTTGAAACCAGAATGGACCAGGTTACATGTGCTGCTTAAATTCAGGGCAGGGCACTGCTGTGCTTTGCAGCTGGGTAAGTGACTTGCACTTTTTCTCTATTCTGTCTGCTGTACTGGCCCCATAGTGCACTTTGTAGTGACACAAAGGAGTCTTATGTTCCTGGAGCTATTTCTGTAGTGACTCATCAGAGGTTCTTCTGAGGTTGTTCTCAGCTATTTTATTGTAAAAATAAAGTAGAGGTGGGAAACAGAATTAGCAGCTGCATGTCCTGCCACTGCTTGAAGGGCTGGGAAGGAATCCTGGTTCTTACAGGTCCTTGCCAGTGGCTGAGACAGGCTGGGCCATGGCAGAGAGATCTGTGGGCACTTGGTATAAGCTTTGGGGACATCTGTCTCTCCTAGGGGCAAGGAGAGAGCTGCCAGTTCTGCCTCTGCTGTGTGATATAATTTCTGTGATCAATGTTGGGAGCACATCACTGTCTGGCACCATCCCCCTCCCCTGTGACACTTGGACAGGACACCTCAGGGCTCAGCTGGCACATCTGCCTTGGCACAAAGCTGTTTCCTTTCACCTGCAAGGCACATGGGTCCATCTTATGGCTCTGTTTCATTTCCCTGTTCAGGGCAGGACTTCCCTTTGGTGTGAACTGCAGTGGCCCAAGCCCGGGAGATGCTTTGGGCTCCAGCATCTGTGTTTGTAGACCTGTGTCTGCTCAGGAAGGAAGCTTACAAAACAGCAGTGCTCAGACTGAGCTCAGCTCTGTTCAAGAGTCCACTCCCTTCTGCCCCCAGCTGAGTAGTCTCAAGCTCAGAGGTCCTGATCCTGAGGCCTGGGTGGTCACACGTGGTCTGGAAGGATCCCTGGGGATGTGGAGTAGCTGACAGTGTCATTAACCAGTGACACAGAAGGACTGGGAGGTGTTGCCTACATGGCAAAGCTGTGTGTAAACAGGAGCTGTTACTAGGGATTCTCCCAGCCAAACATTTCAATGAAATTGAAGAATTACAGATTAGTGGGGGTGAGGCTGATCTCTTCCTGCCCAGCTCCTTTCTCAGGCTCCTGCAGAGCTGTTTGCTTGTCAGTGGTCCCAGGAGAGCTCTGACAGCCTGCCTGTGTCAGGTGCTGGCATTGCAGCCCTTACCTCACCCAAAACCACACAGGGCTGGCTGCATCAGAGCAGACCATGGATACAAGAGGGCAAAGAGGGAGGAAATGGCCTCCCTGGCAGCACTCACAAGCCCTCAGCTGATGGCCATGTGCCTGGTCTGCTCCAAGAATGAGCCTCAGCAACAAGTGATGGGGAAGGTGGGGCTGTTCAGGCAGGATTTGTTAAAACCCCTCATTGCTGCCCACCTGAGGGTTTCTGAGCTTATGGAAAGTGATGTGTTGCCAGTCCCCCTCTCTCTGTGTGCCCAGGTACACTGTGCTGTGTGTAGAAAAATAGGGATATGGAAGTGGAAAGACCCATTGGGTGGATCTCATTCTGTCACTGTTGGTTTGTCCAGACTTGTCCACAGACCATCCCCTCCGCACCATCCCACTCCCTACATATTTAACACCTTCAGGCTCTCAAGTGCAAGTAACTGATTCAAGCACTGCTTGCCTGGGGCTTGATACTGGTCCCAGTGCAAGTGTGGGCTGGAGATTAGAGTGAATCTGCGGAGATGAGAGCCCCGAAGATGGGTGTGCTGCAGCCCTGGGGCGAGAGCAGGCACCCCACCTTGTGCCCTGGGGCGAGGCGTGGGGCCAGCCCGGTGTGAGAGCAGCTCTGCCGAGGGTCAGGCTAGGCTGTGCCATCTGGGCTTGCTCTGTGCTGACATGATGCTGCTGAGTTATGCAACCAGCCCCTGCCCTCCGGGGAAAATTCATCCTGCGCAGCTCTGCGGAATAGGACATGAAGGGATAACAAACACCGAGGGGACAGTCCTACCCTGCGGCTGTTTGCTCGATCCCAGCTGCCTCCTGCAGCCCCCCCTCCATCCGTGAGGCTGCACCGATCGCTCCGTCGTGACACAGCTGCAGCAGCGAGGGATGCTCTTACATAACCCAACCTGGCACACGCAGCGTGGTCGCTTGGCCCAGATAGAGCCCAGCACCAGCCATATGTTCCCTGCAAGCCCAGAGCATTCCTCTGCTCAGTCATGGGGTGGCAGAATATTTGGTGGGCTTTGCTGTAGGGTTTTTCTAATGCCTAGTGTAGTTGTGCATTCGAATCAGCCTTCCCCTGGCTGTTATTAAATGCAAATCTTAAATTGGAAACCCACTTGAGAAGCTTAAAATGGGATTTAGAGCAGGGCCTGAATTCTGCTCTCAGGTAATTTTAGTTGACCGAGAAACTCTTATAAGCCCTTCCAACTTATCTGTGGCACTGACGTGTAGCTTGGTCATGCAGTGAGTTCTTCCCCAGGACAGTTCAGACCTGCTCAGCCTTTGTTCATGTCATAACCTGGAAAACTGTAACCCTCCCTGACCCAGGCAATCGGACTTTTGCTTATTCTTTGCTATGCCACTGATCTCTTCAGATTTCGCTTCATGTCTCAGCAGCTTTGCCTTCAGTTCTGCCATGGATGCTGCACTCACCTGTCAGCTTCATGCTCCACTACCTTTGCAAAACGCAGACAGGAAGTGTCAGTTCTCAGACAGGAGAGTGGTTTTGACTTGGTTTCTCCTGGACACCAGGGGTGCCTGAGCTGGAGATGATTCCTTATCTCCTTGTTCTCCTCCTCAGCACTGCCAGTGACCCTGGGGCAATACTTCCAGCAGAGGTGGGCAACGTTTTCCTGGGAGAAACAAAGGTATTCTCTTTTTAATTTGAACACTCTGCTTCCCCACCTTGTCCAGAAGTTTATTTAAAGCCAAGTTTATCTACAGCTCTCTATAGCTGTTCCCTAAGCCGTTTGGGCAGAGAGGACAAAAGCCTTTCTGGTACAGTGAGGGAGTGGCTGGGTTGTGCTGAGAACCTGCTGTTGGGTCTCTTGGTTGTTGTGACAGCCCAGCATTGACTGCTATGCATTTAAGAAACTTTATAGTTTTGATTCACACAGGACATCAAACTGCAATGCTTATGGTCAGTGTAGGAGGCAGCTTGTTCTGGTAGATCATATTTCATATTTTCACTGTGGATAAAACATTTGGTCTGATTTTGAGGTGGATGCTCAAGCTGGATGGCAGGAACCTGTGCAGGCTGCAGCGCTGAGGAGGCTGCTGTCAGCAGGAGGGTGTCCAACAGCCTGGCCAGCCTGGTTCTCTCCAGCACTTCTCTGTCCCTGGGTTTGATCGTTCCAGTTGTGGTTGGAAGTGGCTGTTTGCATTTGCATTGTTCTGCTCTTTGCATTTCAGCGTGCACCGGGAGCTGATGCTGAACAAGCTCATCTGCTCACTCTGTATGAGGTGTCTGTCCTGGCCAGCCCTCCCCGGGGCTGTGCCCAGCCACTCCCAGCCCCTCTGATAAACTGCTGCTCTGTGGAATTTCGGAGGACAGACAGGGATGGGGATGCAGCAGCAGCTCTCGGCGCTATCGGTGAGCTGGGCTGCTGAATCAAGTTAGATCTTGTCTGTTAGTTCCACTCAGCTCAAGTTCTACCCACTGGCCAGTCTAAGGACAGCAGTTTCATTCCTGAAACAATGTTGGGTTTGACTTTGGACTGTTTCCAATGTGGTTTGTGGGTCTTGGCAAGGACACAAGCCATGGGACAGTAAAAGCAAGATCAGTTCCTTTCCTTGTCTGTAGCAGCAGCATCACAGGGCCACCTCAGAGTGGTGACACCCTTCTGGGCAGTATTGATTCTAGCTGGGGTGGAACAAAGCCCTGTGGGTGAACTGGAGCATGTCACCTCTGGCCAGATGTGTTACTGGTTGTGTTTGTTCACTGTCACCCCTGCTTTGCCTCCTGGGGGAGGCCATTGCAGTTGGATTTAAGTTGCTCCCAAAGAATGCGCCACAAATATAGATACAGAGCATGAGGAAGAGCTGAGGAGATAAATCAGGCTCTCAGCCCCTTCCCTGGTACTCTGTGTTCTCACACAGGGGCAGATACTGTGGTTAACACGAGAAGGTTGTGGGTTATCTCTCCTCCCCTGCACAGAGTCCTCTCTGCTGGGCAGACCCCACTGCCAGCTCCTCTCTCTGTGTGACCCCTTTGCATGCTGGGTGAGGACTCCACGGGCTGCTGGTTCACACCCTGCTGATGCTGAATAAACATTGGAGCTGATTAAAACTATAAGTGGCATCAGGGGAAGGATTAAAAGCTCTTGACCAAGCCCCTGCACCAACGTGCGTCAGTGGGGTGAGCTCGGCTGTCTCAACGCTGTGAGCTCAGGGCTACTCCAGCAAGCGCCTTCCCTGGAAATGCTTCCACTCAGGGAAGCACAAACAGAAACACTGCCCTACTTGCTGATGAAGCTACATAACAGGAGAAATCTTCCAGAAAAATCCTCATGTGTTTGCCCCTGACCTGATGTGTGGGTGCCTCTCATCTCCTCAAACAGAAAGGCTTCTTTTCTGATGGCAGGCTGCAAAAGTGGCGTCTCTTGGTTGACCTCTCCTGAAAAGGAGTGTGACCATGGCCCTGCCTTCTGCTCTGAGCAGCCTCTCCCTTTAGAAATGTCTTCCTCAGGCATGGATTTCTTTAATGAGATTTCCTAGGGCTAAGGGATTGGAGTAATTTGCTGGGCAGTGGCATTTTTTCTGCAGCAGGTCTCTCCTGCTGCTCCCTCAGTGTCTCTGCAGAGCCCATAGTCCCACTTGGGTGGGGGAGGACCTGCCTCTGCTGAAGAGGGGAGCTAAATCCATCTTCCAATTTTTTTCTATACAACTGAGCTCAGAGGTCAAATTTGGGGGAAAATTAAAATGATGTTAATTCCTGGAAAATTGCCACCTGTGCATAGCATGAGGGGTGACAACATGAAACTTTCATGTAACCACCACCACTGCCTCTCAGCAAACTGCTGCCCTTGGCTTGGCTGGTCCTTCCTCTGGAGTTGGGGCACCCTGAGGGATGTATTTCCAGTACAGAAATCACATCATATGCACATGTCCTGATCCTCTGCTGAGTCCAGCTCTGCTGCTCGATGGTATGTCCACAGGGAATTTTCTGGGTTGCAAACAAATTGGATGGAAAATGCTAGTGTCTTATGTGTGGAGTTGAGCATTTCCACATCCCTGAGCTGAAGGGATGGGAGGGTGCAGTGCCAGGGCTGTGGGTGAATGGGTACAGGGTCCTTGGGGGATGCTGAGCGTTGGGGCTTTGGTCAGAGCAGGGGTTGGTGCAGCAAATACCTGCCTGTTCTTCCTTAAAATTCCTGGTGTTGAGCATCCTTTTGGGCTGAGCTGTGAGCCCATCCTGGCTCTGCTTCCAGTTGCACTAACCTGGATTTTAGCCACCTCTTGCATAGAGACACTTGAGATGCCTGAGCTGCTGCTGATGCACTGGGCAGGTGGTGCAGGGCATCTCTGGGGGCACAGCTTGTCCCACCTTTCCTGGTGGAGGACAGGGAGCCAGCACTCACAGGGGCATTTTGTGGATGCTCGAGGCCTCTCTCTGCCATGGTCACACTTGTTCTTGTTCCAGCAGGGCTGTCACTGCAGGGAGCCCTATGGGATGAGGCTGTGTTATGGGTGTGTGGGGCGATGCTCAGCCCCCAACCAGTGCACCCCAGCTCAGCCTAGTGCTGGGGCAGCTGGATGTGTGCTGACCTTGGCAGTGCTGTCTGAGTCCCTCTGGGAAAGAACTGACTGTAAACTGAGCTCAGTTCTCTTGTGGATCAATAGCAAAAGCACTGTGGGGTAGAGAGGTGGCAGCACCCAGTTTGGACTCACTGGGATGAGTGGGCAGGTGGTAGGGGTGGTGTCCTACACCCCTTCCATCCAGCAGCCAATGCCTGGAGTCACAATGTAGCAACTGGCACAAATCACTGACAAACCTGACCTATGTTTCTCCTCTCTTATTTTCTCTTACAGGTTTATTTACCAGGGACTCAGTCATAATCTCCATTATTTACGTGCAACAAGGAAGCGAAAAATAAGGGAAGATGATGATACAGAAGATCCCTGGTCTGCAGGATCTCTGGCAATGTGAAATCTTTGGGTGTTACTTTATTGTGTTGGGAAGGGGTGTTGTGGGGGTGTGGGATGGGGCTGCAGGGGCCTGTGGAAGAGCACAAGCTGGCAGCTGTCAACACTCATGAGACTTTTAAATAAGATCCAGAGAGCAGAGCTGCCCTTGCCCAGCCCTCCCCACGTCTCCTGTGCTGCCCCTTGACTCAGTAGTTGTTTCTAGAGATGTGGTTCCATAAGGAGGTGGGAAACAGCAGCCTGGCAGTGAGTTGTGCTGCCAGGCACCAGCTCTGAGTCCAGCTGGGCACAATTTTGAGTTTAAAGCTATTGATTTTGCCTAGGGAAAACAGGAGCAAAGTGATGGTGAGGTTCACACTGGGAGTGCAGTGCTTTAGGAAAAATGAGTCTCTCAAACCACGTATTGCAAGCAGCTAAATAGTAGTAATTGCATAGCCAGGCAGCTCCTGAACAGGTGGGTGCTGCCCAGGCTGTGAGCAGTTGACATTAGGATAGAGTAGGATAAACAAGCTGGAAAGCCATTTGGCAAGGCATATCTGCTGCTGTGGTGGGCAGACCTCTGCTCTCCCTGAGCTGGGTTTCACTCTGATGTTTGGTACTTTTCTATATAGAGGTAACTGTGGAGCTGCTGAGTACATTTTCAGGTGGACATCGTTTGCATGCAAGAGAAACACAAACCAGTCCATTGCTGTGATCCATTTAATGCTGAACTCCAGTTGTTAGGAGCAATGCTGGGGAGAGAAGGAGCTTTGGCCTAAATGGCTCTTGGGCTGGATTCTTGCCTCTCATGGGACACTTTTTCCCTGCTAGCTAATGATCCCCAGGAAACAAAAGGCAATGCTGCTGTTTGGGGTGGGTTACAGTACAGTACAGCTCAGGTAAGGAGATTGGAACCTCAGGCTGAGCAGTTAAAACTTAATTTCCTTGCCTGTATTCAAAGTAAAACTCCTATTCTCAGCCTGCCCCCATGTTGATGATCTTTAGACTTTGCTCACTGTAAATGCAATGTAAAGCACCCCTTCTTCTCCACCCTAAAGCTTCTGAACCACCTAAAACATTTCTCACGAGGTTAAACCACCCAGCAGTGGGTTGGGGAGTGGGCTGATCTGACCCAGCAATGCCCCCAGGCTGCTGGGATGCTCATCCTGGAGCTGGCCATGGCCATGGGCAGGAAGGGATCTCCCTGTCCCTCTCATCCCTGGCTGTGGGAGCTGCTCCTTGCCTGTGTGCAGGCTGCAGCTTTCCTGTGTCATCACTGGGAGGTTCCTAACTGGCAGTACCTCTGTGTATCTCCCCAGTGTACTTTGCTGACCTCATGGGAATAAATGGAAATGCAGGAAATTCAGGTGGGCTAAGGCAGAGCTAGAGCAGGGAAAGGCAGGAAGGGCTTCTTTCTTCTCTTCCATCTATTCCAGGACACAAAGCTAAGGATGTGGCTGCAGGAAGGCCAGGTCCCTCTTAGGAGGACCAGGAGGTTCCAGACTATCTGTCTGTGGCTTGTGAAGGTTTGCACAGCACAGATTCTGCTCCAAGCCCTTGTTCTCAGGCTGCTCTTGTGTTTGTCCCCAGGGATGCTTCTGTGGGCTGCAGCCTGGTGGGATTCTCCTGCAGCTCCCTGTGCTGCATCCCTCAGGTTGGGGAGAGTGAACCCTGTAGCTCACAAGTGCAGTGTTAGTACCCTGGCACTGAACCCATCCTTCCTCCACCTGGCAGAGCCTTTGCTCCTGACTGTTACAACTGTTCTAACCGAACCCTGGCCTGAACAGGTGCAGTAAGAGGGCTTTGTCCTCCCAGCCCTGCCCCCGGGGCTTTCCCTGCTGGAATGGCACCTCAGCAGGCATCACATCACAGTTGAAGGGAATTCCTAGCAGGAGGAATGCCAAGCTTGAAAGGCAGGAGGTGAAGGTGGGAGGCACTGAGTGGGTTGCTCCCTGGGACAGCTGCCCCTAGTCAACTATGAGCTTCCTGCTCCCCTCTGGGGAGAGGAGCAAGCCCAGCAGGCCCTGGGAGGGTCAGCCCTCTTGGTCCACTGCTGTTTCAGGCCATCTTCAAACCACACGTTTCCACCTCAGCTTTTGAATTTTTTGAGTAGCAGATGTGTTTTTAAAGCAGCTTGATGTTAGTGAGCTAGACCGTAGTGCCTTACTTAGGATTTAGCAAACACTTCCCAGGAGGATTCCTAGGGCTGCTAGCCTTTGGCCAATGTGGATGTTTCCCTGATTAGTCTGTCCTTTATGAGCATTCCTCCCTGACAATTTTCCTGCTGTTCGTGCTCAATTCCCCGACTCTCCAGGAACCTTCCTTGTGTTTACAGCTCCCCACATCTCCCAGTTACTTTGGCTCAGACCAGCACTCCTTCTAGAACAAGATGGGAATAGGGAACAACTCAAACCTGCATGTGCTGTGGGGTGGAGGATGTTTAGGCTTCTCTTCCCAGGTTGGGTCTGTCTGGCCTCACCTGCCCAGCTCCTGCAGGCTGAACTTCACTCTCTGCTGTGGATGTTCTTGGCATTAGGATGTGCTGCTGGGGAAACCCAAGCCAACCCCAAGCCTGTAGCCCATTGCCCAGCCTGGGCCAGGCTGTCCTGTCTCTTCCTGGCCACAATGAAGCTGAGCATCCAGGTGGGGGGTACCTGCTCTGTGTGGGGGAGCCAAGGCTGCCGTTGCAGAACCCTGTTGCCCTCTGGGCTTGTGTGGCCCCAGCTGGTGCCCACACCAGGGGAGTGATTGTATGAAACTGTTTACTTCTGACTTTGCTGTTTACAAGAGGGTTTGGGGTGGGTGGGGGGGAACAAGCCAAGCCTCATGAGGATTGGGAAATGTGTTATCTGCACCAGCCTGCAGCAAGACTGACACCACTGGCATTGTGCAGGTGTCACGGGGATCTCCCAGCCAGCTTTGGTCCATGGGGAGGAAAGCAGAGGTGGCTCTAGCCTAGAGGGATTAGATTAGCTCCCCTATATCCCCTTGCTGCTGTGTTTGAGGTTCAGCAGTGCTCGTGACAGATAAGAGTTACCCCTGTGGTCTTCCTTTACTCCTCAGGACCCAGCTCCTTCACATATCACAGGCTCCCAGAGCCTTTCTGGAGCAATAAGATGTAAAACAAGCATTACCATCATCGTGGAAATCCTCCATTGTGTGCGGTGTCTGTCTCCTCTGTATGCAGTCTGAGTCTGGGTTTAAGCCTGCCAAGCATCGTGGGACAGCTGCTTCAGGGCACAAACTGGGATTCGTTTCCCTGGGCTTTCTGCAGGTCAGGAGAACAGGGAAACGCGTTGCTGCTTTCCATCCTCACCCCAGGCCTGTGCTGCCCAGGCCTCACACTGCAGCTGCCCAGGGCAAGGGGGGCTCCTGGTCCCCTTTTTGGCAGTGCTGGCATGGGATGGGTGTGTGGTGCTCAGTGCTGTGCCAGCTTGGCTGTGCTGCAGGAGCAGACTGTGGGCCTTCCTCCACTCCTCACAGCCCCATCCCATCAGCCAGGGCAGCGTTTGGAAAGCAGAGCCCCTGCTCAGCAGGATATGGCTGATGCTCATGTCACTGGCATGGGGAGAGCTGTGCCAGCAGCTCCTGTGCTCCTTGGCTGGTTACAGGCACATCCCAGAGCGTGTCCCTGCATGTCCAAAATCACTCCAGGGTGTCTGAGGTGGTGGGTGCAGCTGGGAGGGAAGCACAGGGAGCTGCTCCCTCCAGCTGTGACCTGCCAAATTATTTCTCTGTAGCCTGCCCTAGTGCTTTTAGCTCTGAGGGTGATGTCTAGTTTGCTGGAAGAGCTCATGTGCCACACAGGTGTGCTTGGTGTCCCCATTCTGGCTCCTGTCCCCTCCCCAGCAGCTGCCCAGCCCACCACGGGCCTTCAGCTCATTCACCCAGCAAAACACAGCAACTCTGCAGGGTGAGCAGCTTCACTGCCACACCACCAGGGCAGTGGGTGAGCCCCAGGACAGGCACCCTGCCCCAGCCCTGCTGTGGGCTCCCCCTGCTCCCCACAGCCCCTGTGCTCAGCTAGCAAGAGGAGAAGGCTTAAACCCAGACTCCAAACTAAAGATAATATTAGTAAATGAATCTGTATTTTTCTTTTTTTTTTTTTGCACAGAAGCTGGTAATCTAGGACCTATGTGTGAACAACTTTATATAAATATTTTTTGTACTTGGTTTACTTGGGTTGGTATGAGACGTTCTATTTAAGTTCTTTGAACACTGTGGATCCCCTGATGTGTATGAATGGCAGAGGCTTTGTAAATTAAGGGACGTTTGTGTGAATAAACTTATTTGATGGGGTTGAAAAGCCACACACAACTTGAAACATGAGCTCTGTGTGTCTGTCCTCAGTTGTGCTGGCAGGAGCAGTGGGGTTGGAAGGGTGTCCCTGGGCAGACCAAGGCCCCAAAGCAGCTCTGACTCCATCCCAAATGGCAGGTCCAGCTAACTCTGGTCTGGGCTAGCTAGACTGACCCCAGGGCTTAGGGCACTAAACCAAGGCATGGCAGCCAGTGCCAACCTGAACATGGCTCTCTGGCACATGGCACTTGTGGCCCTTTATCCTTGCCCTGGATTAGGATTAGCCCCATTCTTGCTGCAGACACCCAAGTAGGCCATGGCAATTAGTGAGACAGAGAAGCTCTGTCTGCACAAAACCACCTCCCTGTCCTGTCCCTTCCTTCCTGTCTGGCCCCTTCCACAGCAGCCCTGTGGTTTGGGAGTCAGAGGATAAGCAGCCCCTCACCCAGATGGCTGCCTGCTCTGGAGGTGGCTACAAACCCACCAAGGGACATGCCCAGCAGAACTGCCTCTTTAGCAGCCACAATTTCTCCCTTCACACAGATCCTCTGCCCCAAATCCCAGATGCACAGACCAAAACTGAGCTGGTCACAGCAGCTGGGAGCCCCTATAGCCCCATTTCCAGTCGGGACTCCCGGTGCTGTGATTGACATCCATGATGAGAAAAGCTCCATGAGGCTGAGCCACATCCTGCAGCCACGAGACGCTTTTCCTGTGGGTGATGTCCACAGGCACTGAGCAGCTTGGGGCCACCCTGAGTGGGACACGGAGTGGCCTGTGGGACTCGGGGTGTCCCTGCACACAGGGCCACTGGTGCCACTGGCCAGCCCTTGTGTAACAGCCCCGCAGCCTGGCACAACCCGGGGAGTGGCAGTGCCCGCGCTGGGACGTGCTGGGCAGCCCGTCCTTCCCTGCCGCTCCCCCTGCGGCAGCCCCAGCACTGCCGTCAGCATTGTGCTCCCTAATCGCTGCCGACAGGCACCTCCACGGGATGGTCCCGGCCCCGGGGGGCTGTGGTGAGGCTGGTTGAGCCCAGCCAGAGTGATGGCCCCGCTCACCCCCTGGCAAGGGGGCCCCCAAGCCTTGTGTTTCCCCCCACCTTCCAGTTGGGTTATCTTGGGCACTGACTTTGTGGCATTCACTGTGAGGGCAACCCCAGGTGCTCAAGCAGCACCCCTAGTCCTGCCCAGAGCATCCTGCCCAGAGCAGGAAAGGGAAGGGGCCATGTTGGCTGCAGTCACGCTGGTCCCCAGTGTGGGACATGCCCCAAGACTGTCCCTGTCCTGGTGACAAGTGCAGCTACAGACAGTGGCTGTGCTACCCTGCTGTCCCCCACCAAATATGCTCCCCCCCAAGATCTATTTCACAAGTGCTGCTGCACCTCCAAGAACACTTCTTTGGCTCTTGTGACTTTCCTCTGGTTTAAGTTGCACCAGTGACAAGGATCATGTCCAACATCCATGTTCATGGCATTCCATGCTTCCCTGTGACCAGATACACATGTGGGCCCCTGGCTCCCAGCTCAGGCCTTGCAAATGGAGTGAAAGGGAACCCCAGCAGGAGTTTGGGGTAGGAGCCTGGGTCACCTTCCACGTGTGCTGCAGGTGAGGAGCTGGTGAGGGCAGGTGACCACATTGCACAGCTGACAGACAAAAAGCATCATTAGTGAGAGAAGTTGGTGTCAAGTCACCGTGAGAGATGTTTCACTTTGGATTTGCTCTCTGGAGACCTGCTATTTCGCATGCAAAGAGGTTTGCTGAACTCCACAAAGGTGCTTCAAATACTTGACAGCTGACAGAAGTACCCTGGCAGTCATAGCCTGCCCTGCACTCCTTGGGGACCAGAGGAGCACGTGCTGGGGCAGAACTGCACGTGGCAAAGGCCACAGCCAGGCAGCAGGGCCAGGGTGGGAAAGGCAAGGGCACCCCTGGCATCCAGCATGGCCATTAGGCCAGTCACAGGCCTGAGCACCAGCACCAACTTCACCCCAGCAGGATTTAACACCAGAGCAGAGACAATGCTGCCGCCATGGCTTTGCTCTCCCTCTCCCTGCTTGCACACAGCAACATTTGTCAAGAGCCTCCTTTCCACAGAGGCTGTGTTTTACAGCTGAAGCACTAAGTCATTCAGCACAAAAACGTAAGTCCATATTTCTTTTAAGATCTCTTGAGCTCCTCGAGCAGCAGCCACTTCAGCAGCCCTCCCTGGGCCAAAGCGACACCAGCTGCTGCCTGAGCTGGTGGGAGGAGAACAAGGTCCATTGTATCGGCACAGGACACTCATCCGACTCATCCCTGCATTGATGAATTGCTCCACTTTACCCGTGTCAGGCTCCAGCACAGCAGAGGATGAACAGCTAAAGCTGCACTAAGCCCACACACTCCACTGAGCTGGGAGATGACTCAGACGAGGCTCTTGGTGCGGGCAGTGATGACGGTGAACATGAGGGACAAAAACTGAGGTAGCAGGGACTGTGCTCTCCCCATGGACCACCACACTGTGAGGCAGAAGCCTGGACCCTCCTCACCCTCTGTCCCCCTGTTCGGTGGCAGGACAGTAACAAGAGTCCTCAGCACAGGGACAGCCCAGCCATGATGCTCTGCCACACAGTGGGTAAGGCCATGGATGGCACCAGGATGGCATTCATGAAATATCTGTTATCCCATTGCACACACTATCCCAACAACTCTGCAGTGCCAGCTGGGACAGGAGCAGTGCATCCCCCAGTGTGTGTGTGGCATGGCTGTGGCCACCCCCTCTCTCCTCCTGCAGAACCCTGGGCAGCCCTGGGGGGACCCAGGGGATGAAGCAGGGGAGGAGGATCACCCAAACCATCTCCTGATTCCAACCAAGCCTTCAGAAAAGGTAATTTTTGCCTGTTATCTGCCTTGAACGCAGGATGCCCACCCCACACACACCCCACCTGCCTCCCCCACAGCAGGGACTGCACGTGGCAGAGGCAGCAGCTTCACCCAGAGCCACTTCGGGCCAGTTTCAGTTCCATGAACAAAAGCTGCTTCTCCAGCTTGTTTCCTGACAGAGCTAATGGCCTGTGCCCCTCTGGGGACCCAGCACTTGCTGTGAAGCAGCAAGGGAAGGAATTAAGAACTTATTTCCTCTGCCAGAGATAAGATCTTTAAACAAATTTCTCAGCCAAGAACTTTAATTTTTATTTTTTTTTACACGTTTTGCAAGGGATTCTTGTTCTCCAGAATTGCATCCGCCTCCAATCCCACTTAGAGCTGCCAAACCCTGCACTTCCCCAGGGACCAGCCTGCAAGTGGCAGAGATGGATGGGATGACATGGGCATGACTTCACCCTTCTGTCCTGCTGCTGGAGCCAGAGCTGTCAGGATTCCCAGAGGACTCCCCTGCACTGTGGCCCCACCAGCCCACCTTGATTAGCCCCCCAGGCCACAGCAATGGGGTGCCAAGCCCCTGCCCCAGCACTGGGGCTGGGTGAAGCCCCGGAGAGAGCAGCCCTACGAGCAGCAGAGCCCAGGACATTGCTCCAGGCTTTGTCTCTGCTCCCTCCACATGGATCCAGCCCCACAGCCACTCCTGTTTAACCCAGGAAGGGCCAGTGCCTGTGGGCTTGTGAAAGATGCTGCTGGCCCCTCTAAAAAGCCTTCTGGGAGTCAGAGAAGGCACTAAACTGGCCATGCAGGGTCCATCATCTGTTCTCCACAAACCCAAGCAGGTCCTTATCTTACAGTGAGCCTCAATCCCTCCTTGCGACACTGCCATGTCCCAGTTCTGGCTCTGTGTCTGGGCAGCACAGACAAATGTTCCCCAAGTCACCAGCATCTTCAGTGGCAAGAAATAAAATCCCCCTCCCCCTGCTCCTGCCCTGGGTGTTTGCAGCCTCACCTTGCTTGGAGATTTCTGTGGGATCGAATGCTTTGGGCTGATTTATCCACATGAGATGGAAGCCCAGAGAGATGGGAGGGAGCACGAGATAGGTGATAAATCACAGGACAGAGGCTCCAGCTCTGCCTGCCCTGCCCTGAGACCATGCTGGTCACCACCTTCCCAGTGGGATGAGCTGTGTCCCTGTCCCATTCCCTGGGGAGGGCAGGCAGACATCCAGCTCCCCAGGCACGCTGCCCCCCAGCATTAGCTGGGCTGTGCTCCCCACCAGGGACAAGGTGACCACCAGGGGACAAGGCTGCAGTCTCAGCAAGTTTCCCACTTCCTATCTGCTCTCTGTCCCACATCCAAGCAAAATTACCTACTTGGAAAACTTTCCTGTAAAAAGGGGGATGCACACTCACTGCTGGGATGAGCCTGCCAGCAAGGGCTGCCTGGTGGGATCTGGGATGCAACAACCTGCCTTGAAGTTGTGCTCAAGGATGTGTGTCTTGCAAAGTGCAGCACAAGAGGATCTGAATGGGCTTTTGATGAGCTTCCAGCAAAATCAAGGAGCTTCCTTGACCCTGCTCCATCTCCCTGAGCAAGATCATTGGTAAACCAGAGCTGCTGCAGCCTTTGGCACAGACAGGCTCTAAACAATCATGCTCGGACATGTTGGGTGCTTAAATTAATGTCACGAGGGTCTGTCTGCCCTGGGGGTCCCCTTTGGTGCCAAGATTTGTCCAGGCTGTCCATCCAACAGCAGGGGAGGAAAGGAGAGCTAACAGGCAATGGCTGTGGAGGAAATCAGGAGCCCTCAGCCTTACACTTAGCAGATTGTGGGTCTGGGCTCAGACCCAGGAAGATTTTTGCCCCAAACCAGCTTCCAAGCCCCCAGATTTATTGGCCTGCTGTATGCAAAGAGCCCCCCCAAACTCTGGCAGGTCCAGGCCTTGGGTCTCCCTCCTTGTTTGCCATTAGTGGTTTTAATGAGCTGGAGATAATTGCTGCCTGAGGGACACAATTAACTCCTTCCTGCCCTGGTCCAGCTGGGGCTTTTACATCCCACAGGAGCAATTCCTCCCCTCACCCCCAGGTTCCTTAGAAAGCTTCCATCCCTCTTCCTTCTCAAATTGAGCCTCTGAATCACAGTCTGATGAACACCACGAGTTCACTGATGTGTGGCAATGATTTAGATTTGGATTACATCTGGAATGTATAATTTATTTCAGGTATCTGAGGCACCGGTGAAACTGGGAGCAAGTAGTGAGTAAATCAGTCATACCCTTGTGATGATGGGGATTGCAGCCTTTATATTGCTCTGCAAATCTTGCTCCCACAGAGCCAGGTGAGCATGATGAGGAATGGGCTCTGTTTGGGGCAGTCAGGGACCCTGGAGGAGGTGGGGATGTTGGAAGATTTTAATGACTGTGCTGTCATGAGAACACAACCTCTCTCAGAAAGGTTGGTGTTGAACAGCCCTCTGCCCTGGGACAGGGATCACTCTGAACCAGGTGCTGCCCAAAGAGCTGCCCCAAGCCTGGCATTCATCTCCACCTGACAGGTACCACCTGGAACCAGGCACAGGGTTCACCCCCCTCCCCGCCCCTCTTTTGCCTTTGCAGTAAATCTGCAAAGTTGTTTCAGCAATGCAGAAGATGTTAAATATGAAGACAGAAATTGCCAGCGACTTTTAATTTGGGTTCTGACAATTTTTCTGTTCCAGCTATTGATTTTCCATAAAGATTAATCCCTGCTCCCAGCCTGCTCTGACAGGCACTATCTGGGTGTTTTGCTTACCCCAAGTGAGGAAATATATGTTTTATGAAGTGTCAGAGCTCACTAATGAGAAGAGGGAGAAGAATCAATCACCTGCTTATATTTGATCTCAGACAGGACTAACAAGTTCTTTATTTTAATGCTGTGGACAGCACAGGGTGACAAACAGAGTGACAGCAGCTGTCAGCTCTGCCACAGAGACAGCTCAGCTGATGAGAGGGGTACGTGTTGTTCAAGGCTTCAAACACATTTGTATGTGTATTAATTCAAAGAGATTCATAGATTTCTATAAAATCCTATACCTGAACTGATCCCTAATGCAAAATGATGCAAAATGCTAAAATTTCAGCTGCAAGCTCTAAGCAGGTTCGTGCTCCTGTTCCTAAAATTAAGAAAACAGCTTGGCCAGCTGGTCAGGGTAGGGGCAGCCAAAGGGATTCCATTTTTCCCTGATATATTTTGGATGCAGGTTAGCATTTATGGCAGTGAGAAGCACAAGCAAGCTCAGTGCAAGTCTCTGCATCACTCCAGCCATAAGCCCTGTTTCAAACATGCACCATGCCTGCTCAGAAAGTGCTCAGGTGACATCCAAACCCTGCCAAAATGAGGAAGCAAAGCCCAGGACTTCACCTTTGCTATGTGAGAAGCCCAGCCACTGCACTCAGTTCAGCTGTGCATTATTTCCATCTTCTCTTTTCACTTTTTTCAGGTACAAAACAATCTGACTGGCCTCGACCTTGGCAGACCAAAGGCAGACAGCTATTAAATAGAAAGACTCCATCGCCTTGCTTGGAATTCCTCATGAAAACGCTCCAAGGGCTGGAGCACCTCTGCTATGGAGACAGGCTGAGACAACCTGGAGAAGGGTCTGGGGACACCATGACAGCCCTTCCAGTGCCTAAAGGGGCTCCAAGAGAGCTGGAGAGGGACTGTGGACAAGGGCCTGGAGTGACAGGACAAGGGGGAATCACACTGACAGAGGGCAGGGTTAGATGGGATATTGGGATGAAATTTGTCCCTGGGAGGGTGGGCAGGCCCTGGCACAGGTGCCCAGAGAAGCTGTGGCTGCCCCATCCCTGGGAGTGTCCAAGGCCAGGCTGGACAGGGCTTGGAACAACCTGGGCTGGTGGGAGGTGACACTGCCCATGGAGGGGTTTGGAACGAGATGAGCTCTATGGTCCCTTCCAAACCATTCTGTGACTCTATGATTCCATGGTTCCCTGGTTTCCAGGATCCCACTGTGATGCAGCAGCAGGCACCGAGTGCCATCCTGCTGTGCACAACCTGTGTCATCGCTCTCGGAGCCACAGCAGAGCCTCTCACTGAGCAGGCAGAGCAGACCCGCTCTCCCCACGACACGCAGTGTCCCCAGTGTCCCCAGTGCCCCTGAGCCTGCAGCCCTCCAACACAGGGGACCAAGGCAGGAGGAACAGCCTGGAAGATTACTGGGATTCATTGGCATCACTGCCCATGGCGGGGGCTGCGGAACAGCGCGAGATTTAAGGTTCTTCTGACCAAAACCATCGTGGGACTCTGCAAATTGCAGAGGGGAAGGTATGAATGACTTGGGGGTTTGCTTGGGGTCGACTCAGCTCCCCAGGCCCAGGCAGGTTGTTATGGACAGAGCTCCAGGACAGCTGGACAGAGCTCTGGGACAGCTGATCAGAGCTCTGGGACAGCTGATCAGAGCTCTGGGTCATCCAGACAGAGCTCCAGGACAGCTGGTCAGAGCTCTGGGACAGCTGGTCAGAGCTTTGGGACACCTAGACAGAGCTCTGGGACAGCCAGACAGAGCTCCAGGACACCTGGACAGGCTCCCAGGGCCTGACAAGGTGGGTTGGCATTCAGGGGAAAGTCCCCTGCATGCCCCTTCAACTCCTCCAAAGCCTGGCCTGGGTGGACACAGAGCGCCCTCCTTGGGTGACCGCAGCCCCTCCAGGCTGCAAACATCACAATCCTGCAGGGAATACAGCCAGCCCTCCCTGGCAGGGGGAAAAACCCCAGGATATAAAAACATCCAGGGAAAACAAGCACAATGACAGATCAGTCTGTGGGCAAACAAACTGCTCGGGAGAGCCAAACCCCCCCAAGAGCTGGGAATGGCACCTGGCACATGTGCTGGCACTGCTGCTCCACATGGGATGCCTGGAGCTGGCACTGCCTTGGTTTAGATGATGTTTGGGGGTTTTGTGGGAAGAAAAAAGTGAAAAGGAAAACCAGCTTGGTTTTGATTTTTTTCTCCCTAGTTGAAAAAGTTGCAAATGAGTAACTTAGTATATAAACTGTGGTGCAGCTCAGGGCCAGGGAGCTGAAAGGTTTACAGACACTTGGAATTCCTATGAGGAAATATTATTAGCTCTGTTATGAATTTAGGGGAAATGGGGCTAAGAGAAATGGCTTTGTCAAGGAAGTATCACCATCTGCCTTCTGCAGGGCATGTAAGAGTTAAAAATCTCACGTTAGATCTTACTTTCAAAATTTATTTAATTTTCAAATCAAGTGTGTTCAGCCTGTGAAAACCACCTCAACATCCAGCTGGGTCCTCATTACACTACCAGTAACAACACGGACACAGGCATTTATTCATCTAATTGCTGTTTGTGGCACATAAACTGTGCCAGCCACAGGTACTGCAGCTAAAGCACAACAGAGAAACACCCTCCCCCTTGGCTCAGAGGGCACTGCCAGCCAGCAAATGAGGTATAAAATCATCCCAGACTGATTTGGGTTGGAAGTGATCTTAAAGTTCATCTCATTCCAACCTCCTGCCATACACAGGGGTCAAATAGACCAGACCACCAGCCCAGGTTGCCCCAAGCCCTGTCCAAGTTGGCCTTGAACACTCTCAGGGATGGGGCAGCCACAGCTTCTCTGGGCAACCCATGCCAGGGCCTGCCCACCCTCACAGGGAAGAATTTCCTCCTAATCTCTAATCTAACCCTGCCCTCCGTCAGTGTGAAGCCATTCCCCCTTGTCCTCACAGTCCATGCCTTTGTGAACAGCTGAGATTAAGCCAGAAGAGACAGTGCTGCAAGAACCACTGTCTGGACACCTTAACAGCAAACTCTTCCCTGTTTGCAGGTGCTTTAGATGTGTCTTGTTCTGTCACTGCACATTGTTTACAGACAAACAGCATTGTGCAGGAAAGCAGGCAGACCTCATGGTCTGAGAGGATGCAAACTAAACCAACGAAAGGGAAAGCAGCACATCACTGCAAACACAGTCAGGCTGTGAAGGCAGAAGTGCAAGGAAAAGGCTGTCATTCCTCTCTGAGGTTGTCATCAGGTGGCACTGAGTGTTGCTCTGCCTGCTGCACACCAGCTCCTGTGGGGCCAGAGGGTTAATTTGAAACACCAAGGTGATTATGTAGCTGTAGGAGCTGGCTGAGAAGATGGGTCTCAAACCTCAACAGCCTGGCAGGTTACAAAGAGAGAAAAATAGACATCTCCAGAGAGGCAGAAGAATGGAAAGAAATTGCTTACAGGAGTACAAAGGCAGCTAATTAGAATGAAACAGAAGATAATAAGATAGGGAGAAATTTTGGCAGAGTGTCTCAGAGAATAGTTGCTGTCAGTGAATATATTAAGCAGAGGTAGAACCTCTCGAGGGGAGGGTTAGAAGGACACCAGTTGGTTGGAATACATAAATGTAGACAACACAAAATATTAGAAACCATACAACTATAAAGGAAAATTCCTCTGGAACTACATCTAGTCTAGCAGTTCTTTCCCAAATATAAAAGCTGAGCTTTGATTAAGAGAGCAGAGTTACAGCCATGATTATACTCCCTCACAGCTGCTTTTCCTTTGATTCTTAAAGTTATTACTGCTGCTTTCCTACACAGCCCCTGAGCTTTGGAAGCATGGCTAAGGTTTTGAGTAAGACTGAAACCAGTCTGAGGAACTCTGTACCCAGAGAACAGCACGACAACGCCAGCACGGAGCGGTACCTGAGAAACAAAAACCTCATTCTGGATTTCCTTCACAATTACCTGAATGCTCACCTCCTCCAGTACCACTGGAACAAATTTCATCTTCTGAAGAGGTGTTACTTTTACTTAAGGATTGAGCCTGGACACCTGCACGTGAGAGACCAGACCGGTATCACCATTTACACCGACATCTGGCAAATAGCAAACCCTTGCCGGCTCCAGAAGATTAAGAAGTTGGCAAAAAACCAGGCTGAAATCCAGCTGGCACTTCTAAATGAGCTGTTGGAACAGCTGGAACGAGGTCGAAAGGAGCTGAGACATTACGTGGAGACCTGTGACATGGCAACTTTCCTCTCCCAGTGGAACTGGATTGTAAGGAGGGTCCTCAGGCTCTCCGTGCTCTTCAGCAAACTCACTAACTTAGAAGAGCCAAGAAAGCTCTATGTCAAGCACAGTTTGGTGTCACAGGTATTTCTTGGAGGTGCTACACACCCTCAGTTTAGTGTTCATACATACATAAAGAAGCCACCAGTTTTTGACCGCAGAGAGTCGTTTGCGTCCCACGACTCGGCCCAGCTCAAGTGGATTAATGACAACCAGGAGTCACACCTCGAGCGATGGCAACTGGAGATCAAGTTAGTGACAAATGACAGTCAGACAAAACCAGGATACAGTCAGATTCAGGAAGTCTTCTCCAACTCATGTATAATCCATCACCTGCAGCCCAACAGATTATATGAATTCAGAATTAAAAGATGCAACAACCGAGCACTTGTCTACTCCCAGTGGCACGACCACATTATATTGAAGACAAAACCCATCCCTGCTGAAGACACCAATGGCAGCACCTACAGCAGCTCCATGAGGTGCCTCCCAACAATATCTTACTTACAGTAATGGTTTGAAAAAGATGGATGACTATTATTAAAATAAATTGTTTAAACATTTCGCATAGAATTGAACTTGTTCTGTTTTCAACAGTTTAAAAGTGCCTTCCCCAAATCTTTCTAACAGTGACGCATTCCAAGTTTCTCACAAAAAGTAAGTTCCTTAGGAAGCATTTGGGACTCAACACTTGAATCCCACTGCCAGAACTGAGAGTTGGGAGCACAAGAGCAGGAAATCTTGCAGGAAACCTCTGAGGCAGAGCACAGGAGACAGAAGTGTCTCCACCATCCAGTGCTTTCCATACACTAAAAGATGTTTAGTGCCAACTCCTTCCAATGACATTTTGGGGGTTTTACCCCAAGTTATTGTTCTTCCTCCAAAATACCTGAACTGAACCTTACAAAATACCTGAACTGAACCCTGAGCTCCCCGAATCACCCACCCAAACTGAGCTCCCTCTCTGGCTCCTCCCACCCTCTGCACCCTCTGCCTTACAGGCACCTGAGCATGACTTCATGCTATAGTGCAGGAAAAGATCACTCTAATTAAAAGAAAACAACCAAATCCCAGCAATAAATAACCCCAAGCCCCCAGCAAACAGGGAAGGGTAACACATCCACCCAACCAATATGCAGAAAATGATCTACCATGAACTGCAGTTAATGTTCATTTTCTTTTTTATCACTTGTTTCAGTTCAAACAGAGCTGTCCCCACACAGATTCTAATCAAACCATCACATAAACAGACCTCTTAGTAATAAAATTTATTATTTAAATAAATTCACATAATTTTTACAATTATGGCTTAAATATCGAAAAAGGAATGTTGAGGTTCATTCTTATAAATGGTCAAAGCAGGTAAAAATATTTGTATCCAAAAGGTCATTTGAGGCTTGCTGTGATTCACAGACATACAAAAGATAAAAACCTGCCACATTTCAAGTTCCTTAATTCCCACTTCATGATTCTTGATATTTCATTTCTTTTTTTAAAAAATCCCAACAGTTTATTGCAGTAAATTGATTGTCCTACACAGATCTGTCCAAATCCTCAGAAACAGCCCAGCTGGCCAAGGAGAGGTTTCCTGGCACCACATGGCCCGTCCCAGCCTGGCACCAGGCACTCCCCTGGCTGCCTGCACAGGTTCCCCTTGTTCAACTTGTGCTCAAGCTCTACCTAATGCCAAAGAAATTAAGTTATCCTGATGGAGGAACTGCCATTTGTGTCCTACAACCATGTGCTTTTGTCTGTGACTGTGGAGAACACACAGAGCCTGTGACTGGACACATGCCCTGGGCAACCCCCTGCCAGGTGTTCCCACTGCGATTCCCAAAGGTTTTGTATTTTAAAAATACGTGCTTGAATGTAAAATTCTTTCAAAAGTTAATTCAAAGCTCTGTGTACAAATGAAACCAAACTAATTTGGACCGTTTTTTTCTGCTATTGATTTCCATGATTCTCTCCATCAGCATAAGGACAAGAACATGGTATTCAGCTGTCACTTACAGTCTATAAAAAGTTTAATTGCACTTTTTGCCATCCCTGACTATTCCATGACCAACTCTCCAGGAACCTGCTCACAGTGCCAGCAGCCCAAGGGTCCAGCCTGGCTGTAACTGCTGCTTGGGTGCATTTATTTATAAAATAAAACCTCAGAGGAAAAAAAATAACATGTATATTGTCTTGCAACACGGAGGTGAACAAGCAAAGCATTTTAGTCAAGGCTTCACCTCCATGGGGTAGGAATAAACATTTTTTCCCCACTGAGGACTAAGGGATTTGCTTTATGAGATCTCTCTCTGGCCAAACGCCCTCCCAGAGCACTGACTAAGCCACCACACATGGGGTGAGTCTCCCTATGTATGAAATAATGTGTTACCTGTATGAAATAACCAGGAAAAAACCCAGGAGAGAAACTCTCCACTTACAGGAGATCATGATAATGAGAGCCACTGGTTCTAAATGGACCAGTGTGGCTTTGCTAGAATGATGCTGGCACCGTGCTGAAGTAGCTATCCCAAGAATTTCAGCCTCTCCTGCAATTCTCCACATCATCTTGGAGTTGGATGATTGCACTTCAGTAGTCCACTGAATGATTCCCAGACAATCCTATTTTGGAATTGCAATAATATTTGCAAAACCAGGCTGGTGCAGAATCTTTTAAGGTCCCACCTGGGATGACTCAAAGAGGAACAATCAGTTTTACATCTTACCAGCATCTTTAAAACCAGCAGGATGCATTTCCTGTGGGTTTTTATCCCTCAGGAAATCACCAGCCATTTGTCCATTAAGATGCTGCAGTGGGACAAGAGCAAGCCTGGGTGGTCTTTGGCGTGGAGCTCAAACCCCCCAAGGGTGCAGGAAGGTGGTTTAAAATTAGGAATAGAACAACAAAACTTCTCGGTGCATTCTTGAGTCAAGTCTAACAGAGAGTCATGAGAAGAAACACAGCATTAAATACAGACTTTTCCAGACACAATGCTTATTGCACATCCCTCCACACTGGAAAGAGCCACTCTGCATCTCAGCTGCAAACAGGACAAAATTCATCCTCCCACAGCGCTGTGAAATCACAGGGACTCACACCAAGGACAACTTGTGTCCCAGCACAGTATAGACCTGGTACTACACCGTGATTGCATCTCATCTCCATCCCACATGAACACCCAGAGACAGCCAAGCACGTGGTCTGGGGAGAGCTGAGGCAGGCACTTCATACACTCAGAACTGAAATGAGATAAAAGACACCCTCCCTCAAAACTATTATGGTTCAAAAAGCAGCCCCATGACCCTCAGAGAGCACCACTTCCCCACCATCCATTGCCACCAGCCACGCTGGGCTGATGCAGCTTCTCCAGTGAATCACAGCTTCCAACTCACAGCAGTTTGGCTACAGAAAATATAAAAATACATTATACACACACATGCCGTGGTACATTTCCCAAATTTCCTTCACCACTCTTAAAAACTCAGGCCATAAGGCTGTGAAACACATTCACAGAATTAAAAGTTAATAAATTAAAAGCAGCTTTAAAAAATGTGGGGTAGAAAAGGGGGGCTCAACAGGAGATTTCAAATAAATCCTGAACAGTTTAAAACAGGCTGACAAATCCCAGCATTTCCTGGTAGGAGCTATCCCTGCTTTTCATTACCTTTATGCTGATGAGGGCAGGCTCCTTTGTATAAAGAACACGTAAATCTATTTACAAAATCACCTTGGCCTTGGTGCTGCAATATTTACACACTCAGAGAACAACAGTTTGGCTACACAAACAAAGAGAGGCACATGTGTCTCTCTTTGCTTTCTTCCTTCACTTTAAAAAAAAAAAAAGAAACAAGGGAAGTCTTAAAATTCCCCCAGCCTTGGTTTTAAAATGAGAGGCAGTAGTCAGAAGCTTTGGTCCTCCAGGGCAAATGGCATCTTGCTGCACAGCTCTGCTGCATGTGGTTGTTCCACCTCGATGAATAGACTGAGTATTTGATCCCCAAAGCACAACCCCGATGGCTGGTCTAAATATTTGGTCCCCAACAATTCCAGCTGCAGTAGCAAGTGGGATGGGGGTCCTGCTGAGCATCTTACAATTACAAAAATAAAAGCATAATCATCAATAAAGTCACACACCCATCATCCATCTCCAATGCTTTTTGGTTTGCTAGAGCTGAACGTTCCTGTCCAGGGTTGCACTGATTACAAACACCCCAAACTGCTGGAGGAGGTGCTGCAGCTGAGCTGTCACGGGGCAGGGGAAGCTCCCAGGTCCGCCCCTGCTTTTGGCTCCGTAGGTCATTAAATAACAGAAAGTTCTGGTCCTTCCCAAGGCACACATAAGACATTTCAGGCAGAGAGGGGCCGTCCTCATCGAGCCACTGGAATCCTCCTGACGCGGATCTGGTGGGCTGCAGTGCAGCAGCTGCGCTGGTGGTAATGCTGGAGCAGCCTCTTCCACAAAGGGTTGCACTCCAGGAGGTACCGGTTCCCTGCGGGCACAGGGAGGGGCCAGGGGGGGTTAGGAGCCAGGAGAGGCTCAGCTGATGGCATCACATGGAAACTTCTGTCTAACATCTCTAGCTAACAGGGCTGGGCCGTTTGCAGGGGCATTTCTGTGAAATCCCAGCTCCCTTTTCCGTGCTCTCATACCTGAGCAGCTTCCCCACACACCATAGCCTGTCCCTGTGTGATTAGGAGGAAAATAAGCAGCCAGATTTTGTTAGGAGAGAGCTCTAGCACCAAAGGGTTAGAAAAACTAACTATACATCCTCCACTCAAGCTGTGCATGAGCCCTGCTTTGCCCAGATTGCCCAGTTTCAAAACCACAGACTAAGGGGCAGACGAACAAAGCAAGACCATTGGCTGTACTAGTTTGGATCACCACCCCTTTATCCAAGCATCCTGCTTCCCTGCACGCCTGTGCACAGTCCAAGGAGGCCCACCTATGATGCAGAGTCCTTCCTGAGCTCGTGTGATGGCAACATTGACCTGGTGTGGGTCGGTAACAAACCCCAGGTACTTCTTCTGCCAGCTCTTTGTGGGCTTCTCATCAATCTCCGACCGGGGGCAGGAGCGAACTGTCGTCAGGATCACGTATTTCCACTCACTTCCTAAAAGTGGAATCAGACCAGATTTTTTTAGACGGAAGCATTTGGCCATCCCTCCACCCCCCAGGACACTCATTTCTCTACTGCAGCCACCCTCTGGGTTTCTCCAGTTTTGAAGGCCATCAGACTCCTGGTTGTTGCTCTCCAAAGAGAACACATTTTGGCAGTTCTCCAACACCCTCATCAGACACAGAATCACAGAATCACAGAGTGGTGTGGGTTGGAAGAGACCTTAAAGACCACCTAATTCCAACCCCCTTGTCATGGGCAGGGAACCTTCCACTAGAGATCCTCCACCTTCCTGCCTTCAGCAGCCTCACCCTTCCCAAGCACTCCAGAGGCTTCCAAAAGATTTATTATAATCACAAATCACCCTGAAATCTGGTCTTCCATGGCTGAAATGACCCTGGGGTAAGGCTTGCTGGGAGATTGTATTTGTGAGCAGCTCCTGGGGAAGTCAGAGGGAGGCAGACACAGCTCTCCCTTCTCCTGCCCCCTCACCTTGACTCTTCATGATGGTGCAGACAGTCACCCTGTGGATGCCCTCCCTCAGAAGCCTCTTGTTGATCTCGGACACCTGGGCGTTGTAGGGGCTCAGGATGGCGATGTCCTCCGGCCGGATGGTGCCATCTAGTGCCAGCTGCTTGGCTATCCTCACCTGGAGAGACCAGGGTCCTGCTTACCTGGGAGCAGGGCTGGAGGGAACTGCCTCCCAGCACCCTCCCCACAGGTGCCTGCCTTGGGGTCACACTGCCTCTGCCCAGGGGCATCCCGGTGTGCTCCAGACCCAGGCAGACACTGCACCCTGCTGATCTTTACATTTGTATCTTCATCTCTATCGTCCCTCCACAGTCCCAAAAGTCACCCAGCACAACAACCTCCCTCCTGCATCTCCAGCAACTCCCCAGGACCCTCCTCACCGCCTGTGCCGCTTCATCAAGGTTAGCTTTGGAGTTCTCATTTCCTTCTTCGGTGGAAATCATGAGGGTCTGCTCCCTCCCTTCCACGTGGCCGAAGATGATGGGGCAGCAGCTGTTATCTCTGTGGTGGAGCACGCTGGGTCTGCGGTTAAGGTGAGGGCACGTTTTCAGCCGTGCTTTGTAGAACTCCCGCGATGGGAACTCGCAGATGCCTTGGTGCTGGCAGAGAAAAGGGGAGAGGCTGAGGTGAACAAAACCAAAGCAACTTCTCCACCTGCAGCATCTTTTTGGGCAGGCTTCACCCACTATGACATTGTGCTGCAGCTGGCCCTGGTGTATATAATCCTGTATCTAGGAAGGGAAAGCAGCAGTGGAGAATATCTGATGCCTGAGGCAAGCCCTGATAGCAGCATTTTCTGTGGTGGAGAAAAGACAACCCACTTGAGGGCCTCACCATGCGGTACTGAATGTCCAGCATCCACGCCCGTGCCTGGTAGCGCTCAAAGAGAGAGGTCTCCATGCCAAGACTCTTGCAAACATCATTGTGAACCACCGGCTGCAGCTGTTTGTGATCCCCAAGTAAAACAACCTGGAAGGAAGAGCAGATACCTCAGTGTGGTGGCACTGGTGAAGGCAATCAGCTCTTCGCAAGGCTGTTTGTACGCAGACAGTTGTTGCTACTTATTCATGTTACGGTTACAGCAACCTCAGCCAAAGACCACAGTGGACATGATATAAAGATCCTGACCCAGATAACATGTTCCCATCTGATGGGAGAAGAAAAAAGAATTACAGAGTCCTAAAATGGTTTGGGTTGAAAGAGACCTTAGAACTCATCTTGTTCCAACCTCTCTGTGATGGACAGGGCCACCTTCCACTAGATCAGGCTGCTCCAAGCCCTATCCAATCTGGCCTTAAACGCTTCCAGGGATAGGGCAGCCACAGTTTCTCTGGGCAACCTGTGCCAGGGCCACCCCAACCTCACAGGGAAGAATTTGCTCCCAATTTCCCATCTAACCCTCACCTCTGTCAGTGTGAAGCCATTCTCCCCTGTCCTGCCATTTCATGCTCTTATACAAAGTCCTTCTCAAGCTCTCTTGGACCCCTGGAAGGAGCTCTAAAGCCTCTCTAGAGCCTTCCCTTCTCCAGGCTGAACAGCCCCAACTCTCTGAGCCTGTCTCCATAGCAGAGGTGCTCCAGTCCTCAGAGCATCTTCGTGACCTCCTCTGGACTTGCTCCACCACGTGGTGAAGTCCGCTGAGATCTGCTCTATGCTTCTTGTCACGTTAATACTTTGTACCTGAGCCAGGACACCTTTTTGGTGGCAGCAATACCCACCCGATAAAGAAGCACAAACTTCAAACCTGGTAAGACTTGGAAGAGCACCATGGTAAAGGATGGAAGCAGCTCAAGAGCCCTGAGCAGATGTCCTAGGGACATGTGTTTGGAAGGGATGTACCTTCTCAGCACGGCGGTGGCCGACCAAGGGGATGAGGGTCTCGGGCTCCGTGGACATGGCACACTCATCAATGATTATCTGCCTGACATTGACCTGCTCCAGGATGTTGAAAGATGAGGAGGAGCACGTGCACAGGATGACATCATGATGTTCCAGCTGATACATACGACCGCACATCAGCCACTTCTTGTACCTGGTGGTTGATGCAGAAAACACCACGTTATGAGTAAGGGAAACATCTCCACACTCCTTATGCAGGAACCAGGCATGTCTGTACTTTCCCAAATGATTATGGCTCCCTCCCCAGGATGAGCTGGTATTCCCAGAAAAGGGCTTTAGGTGGACAGTAGGAAATATACTTTGTCCTGAACTCAACAGGACAGTAGCTTCAGGTGGAGGGTTTTAAGGGTCACAAAGGCATAATAGGACTTCTGGTCCAGATGGACAACAGCACCAGTGCAGAAGTGATGCTGAGGCTCTGCACTGTACCACTAATCTCAAGCTCATCACTTTCTATCAGTATTCTGAACACACAGCTTATTAATCTGTGCTTCAGGGGTGGCACACAGCCAAGGTCAGCCATCTCTCACCAGGGTCTCTTCCTACTCACTGCTTCGTTTCTCCTTCTGTGATGGGCTCTCCGTGCCTCATCCGAGAGTCAAAGTCACAGATCTGCTGCCAGAAGGGGCTGGGTGGCTGCCGGATGCGGTGATGCAGGATTATTTCGCTGAATAAAGAGTCAATGTGTAAATATTTTCCCCCAACACAGACCCAAGTGAATCTATTCTACAGTGAAGCAAACCACATCACCTGTCTATGTGGAGAAACCCCATTAGCTAAAAATGTCACAACCAGATTGTCCCATCTCTGTTCATGCTCGAGGACACAAAATACAACCACTTCGCTTCAGCAGCTGCAAGCAGGAATGAAGTTAGAGACTTTCAGAGCTGTTCCAAAAGGAGATGAAAACACCCAGGGACTTCTCAACAACCTGTGTTTCCTGACTAGTGCTACATTAGACTATACACCTTCACTTGAAAAAATCAATTACAAATTAATGACAAAGCAGATTAATAGTGCTGCCCCACAGTGGCAGAGTGAAACTGCATTTCTCTGTCTTGTACAGGGCTACTGGTGCACAAGCCACCTCCTCCCAGCACCCTCATCACCAGTGGGGCCACACCATCCTACCTGAGCTCACGCTTTGGCTTTGAGTCACGCAGGGATTTACGAGACAGCTGCCGGTTGCTCCCTGGGTATGGGAATTCCATCACCTCAATGGCCTCCCCATAAACCCTCAGTGGTTTCAGGGTCTTTATATTCATCAGCATCTCTGGGGAAGGAGGACAGGTCTGCTCAGACAGCACCAGGCACTGGTGACGCTCATGGCCTGCCTCTCCCCACCCCTCACTCCTCATCCCACCCTCACCAGTCCTTGCCCTGCAGTGTGGGGTCTTCTGTAAGGGCTTTCTGCCCCTCCTGCTCCCACCACGTGTCCTCCCTCCCACCAGTTTGAGCCACTCCAGGGGTTTAAAAAAATTATAGTTACCAGCAACAACATCAACAGATTTGTTGGATGGGCCACAGTACAAGATGTACTTTCCCTTCTTATGCTTTTCTTCTTCCAGGTATGGTGTTTTGTCCCTCTCAATACTCTCCTCATTCAGCTTATGGAACCAGTAGACAATGTGAGTTCCAACGACTGTCTTCCCTGTGCCTAGAAAAACAAGGGGGATGCTGAGAACAGTTCAACCACAACAACCATGCTCTGGATCAACATCTGCCCCATCAGTCATGAAATAAAATCAAGAATGGAGGGGACTGCCTTGCACAGCTGTGGGTGATTCCAACACATGCTCCCTTCTCCTGGTTCACTGAGGGTCCTATGGAAAGCAGTACACCAGCTCTCATCTGCCCTTCACACCATGTGTTCTCCTGCTGTCTCCTCTTACCTGGAGGGCCTTGGATGAGGGTGAAGGAATCTCTCAGAGCTTTCAGAATAGCCTGGTTCTGACTCTGGTTAAGAGTCCTTCTGCTGCCAGGGATATCAAAGGATCCTTGCCTCAGGATTCTGGATGTCGTCACTGTTAAAGCCAGAGCCAAGAAAACAAATTTAAAAAGGTTACTGAGGGCAGCACAGAAGTGGTTGAGCAGGAGGATGCAGCAGGTACTGAGCAATCATGGTCCATTACAAGACCACCTAAAAGTAGTCCTTGTCCCATGCCAAGATATTCTGCCTGTGGACCTTCTCTGTGATTCCTGGGGATTACAACCTCAGCAGAGCATCCAAAGTTATGTAGCAGCTTGTCTCATCCTCTTGTCAGGGGAATGTCCTAGTGCAGGAGCATCACTCCTATGGCAAGGGCCCACGGAAGTTGCCAGGGCACCTCCTGGCCAGAAGCAGCCACAAGGTGAGAAAGATTAATCCTTGCACTTACCTTTGGGAGGAGGCTCGTGGCCAAGGGCGATGCTTTTAGCAAGCTCAGAGGCATTCTGGAGCTTCCAAAGTGCCTTTTCTTTCCGTCTGATAGACAAGGGAAAATAAGAATGAATGGAATGCAGCATAAAATAGCAAAAGTTGTAGTACAGCTTTGCACAACTGCCTTGTTTACTCTTTTTCTCTGCTTTGGTATTGCATTAACTCCTTCCACAAAGAACTTAAACCACAAATAACTTGGATTTATTCTGCTCCTCTGCATTTATTTCTTAACTGACTGAAGAGCTGAGCCTGTGAAGATGTTGAGAGCAAGAAGTGCAACTCCTGTCCCAACTTCATTTTACTATGGCTCACCCCCTCTTATTGGATTAGCTTCCAATTTTTCCTACAATTCATGATACAAAAGGAAGCACATTCTGCCCTGAGAAAGCTACAACATATGGGGGCATAGCAGCTCGTGCTGTGTATGAGGAAGGACAAACTAGACATCAGCTCTTAATAAGAGCAGATCTTGCTTTGCAGCAACAACAAAGGGGAATGATTTGGAAATCAGAGAGCACTTCTGCTAAACAAACCACACTCCAGTGCTTCAGATATGACACATATTACAGCAGCTCAGTAACATAAGAAAAGATGCCCAGGGAAATTTCAGCACCTTCCCCTACTCCCCAGTCTCAGGGACAACAAGAAGAGCATGAAACCCTTCGGAGAACAGACCTGAGGAATGCTGCCATCCCCCACCCCAAAGATCCACAACCCAACCATCAGAGCTAGGTAAGAGCAGGTTTTTCAGGGATCACCCAGAGTATTAAGCAAAGCTTGTGGGGGTGCAGCAGAGGGGTCCCAGGGGGGTGGAGCAGAGGGGAAGCCACTGCTTTGCATGGACAGGTCAACCAGAGCACACTGCTATGCCCACTTACACATCTGGCAGCATCTTTGGTATGAGCTCCACTGTGAACCGGGCAGAGGCCTGTGAGATCTCCACAGGGATGTTCTCCATAGACATATAGTGGATGTAGAAGTTCATAGTCTGCTGGCTAGTCCTGTCTGACTTCTCATCATCACTGAACTCCTCAGTGACCCCATGAGCCACCCAGGTGTAGGTATCGGGATCAACCACAAGTTTGTTCTCTGGCCTCCCCTTGTCAAGCAAACTCAGGTTCTGGAGGCCATGGCTCAGGTTTTCCTCATCGCTTTGGAGGCTCCCAAGCTTCAGCCCATCTAAGCGAATGCACAGGTAGCAGTGCATAAAGTCCACTTCAATGGAGCAGTCCTCCAACCACTGTTTGTTCAGCATGAAGCTCCCTTGCAGCTGTCCTTTGCTCGTCCTTTGCCTTGCCCACTGTATTTTAATATCATGGAGGACAATGGAGTCGTTCTCGGCCACGGCACACGATGCAGTCTCCATGGCACTCATCGGCATCCACACCTTGGTGTACTCTGCTGTGTTCTTGTACCTGTCTTTGGACTGCAGTGTGGCATAGGCAGAGAAGCAGTCAATTGGCTTCTCTGTGTGCTGCAGGCAGACATCAAAACCCGGTGCCACACACCACAGCTGCACAGAAGGCACCAGGAAGCCCCGGAACACATCAGTGGTGAGCTGGAACTGCAGCGCGTCGCCAGCGCTCAGCTCCATGGACAGCTCCATGTAGTGTGAGCACGGGCTCCTCTGTACCCATCCCGTGTGCCGCCGGTACAGCTCCTTGCTCTGCTGCAGGAGGGAGGCAGCCCTCTCAAAGTCCTCGTTCCTGATGGCTGTGAGCACATCTTGCCACGTCTGGGTGCAGAAGGCGACACTCTGGTCGCAGAGGGGTCCTTCCCGCAGGCGGTGTTCCTTTGTCTCTGCAGAGTACATCCTTCTCTTCCACGTCATTATGATGCTGCTCCGATCCTGGATGAACAAGGGCTGCTCTATCAGCTGAAGGGACCTGTAGTTAATTTTCTGTGGATCTGGAAGACTCTCATTGTTCAGGGGAAACAGGGCCTTAAAAAACCTGCTCATCTCTTCGATCTCTACCACGAAGGCAATCTTCTGCAGCACTTGCCTCTTCAGTTGGGTGGTCATCTGCAGGCAGTGGGCTCTCTTCTCATACATCACTGCCTGGGAATTCTTCCTGTTGAAGTCATGACAGAGAAAGTCAATGTCCTCCACAGAGTAGACGAGAGGCTTCTTGTGGAGCACGGAATGAAGGTGCCGCTGCACCACGACATCCACGTATCGGCGGATGGGGGAGGAAGCCCAGGTGTAGGAGTCAACATGCAGAGAGTAATGGCCTGCTTTGGACTGGACAGTGGAGTTGGAGCGGCAGAAATAGGAGCGGCTGAGCAGTTTCCTGAACTCCAGGGCCACGGGGGCCAGCTTTGGGTGGATGTCGTCAGTGACAACGAGGTCCAGCATCTTGTGGAAATCACGGGCACTAGCAGCTGACTGCAGGTGCTCCCAGATGGAGGCCAGAAGACTGAACTCTGCCTTTTTAGGGGAGTCTTGTCCAGGAGGCACCTCTCCCAGGTGATGCGAGAGATGGATGGACAAAGGAACAATGTGGTTGTACTTGTCTTTCATCTGTGTCAGCTGTGTAAGGCTTGGCTCACACTGACACCGGAGAGGAGTGACATTTCTGGTCACTTCCTTGTCAGTGAGAAACTCAGCCACAAAACTGTTGAACATGATCATTAACTCCTTTATCATCTGATGCGACTCTCTCTTGCCTGGGGAACTCTCCTCATCCAGCTGGTCATAGAAACAGTCCTCCTGCAGCCGAAACTTCCGATGGATCCTGGAAAAGTGATAAGCCACAGCTATGCAGTCCTCCAGGGTATCAAAACGAAGGGTGTTCGCTGCTCCCCTGTAGCAGTTCTTAATGCAGAGCTCTGCCTCTTCATAGGACAGCTGCCTGTCCGAGCGGATCACAGAGGTGGAGAAGAATTCCTCTAACATCTGATCAGTCTCCTTTTCTATGGTGACAAACAAGGAGATCACCCGTCGATCTTTCTGTGGCAGGAGGCTGCAGACATCCTGGCTAATGTGGGGTGGGAACATGCACAGAGGCTCCTGCTTGGGAGCATAGTAAGTGATGCCCCGTTTCTTTGCTTCCAGGTCCAAGGCACAGCCTTTGGGAATGATGCCAGCCACATCCGCGATGTGGATCCCAATCTCATAGTGACGCCCGAGATCCCTAACACTGATGGCGTCATCCAAATCTCTGGCACCTTGGGGGTCCACTGTGAAGGTTGGGTAACTCCGACAGTCCTTCAGAGGTTCCTTGGTGAGGTTTAGGCTGCTGGAGGTGTATTTGGATAACTCCCTGGTGACAGCAGCTGGGTATTTATTCTCCAAACCATACTCCAAGGCGAGGATCTTTAAGCCTTCTTCCAAAGTCAATGCTGCATGCAGGACCTGCGTTACTATCCCCAAAGGGTAGTAAAACCCCTCCCGCCAGCAGATAACCTGGACACAGAAGAGCTGGAACCTCCTCATCCCCTGCTTGATCTTCTCACAGCTGACCACTCTGTACTTCCCATTGATAAGCTTGCGGATGGGAACAACATTGGGTTTCTCCTTCAGCCCTGGGACAAATATTTTGGTGACAGTGGGATCGATGGGTATCATCACCCGGGGATCAAACTCGTCCATCATGCAGATGAAGGTCCGTTCCCTCTCAGCGCGCTTCAGGATGCCCACGACCCTCCCCTGTGGGCGGTGGCTGCTGCTGTCGGCCGCACTGCTCTGCAGGAGTTCCACCAGCACCTCGTCCCCAGTGAAGGCTGTCCCGCAGTGAACTCTGCCTTTGATCTGAATGTTCAAGGCAGGGGAGTCACCGAGAGTGAAGGCAGAAGCTCTGTCAAAGCCCTCTTTGACCAGCTCACATCTCTTGTACATTTTGGGGTGCATGTGCAGATACTGCTGCATCATCTGAGAAGAGAAGCTGACGTATTCCCGCTTGTCTGCCCACAGGTTTGAAGCCTCAGACTTCACATTGAGCAGCCCTTCTTCAGACACTGTCACCAGCACGTTCTTGCTCTCATCCAGGAGCTCCTGGAGGATGGGATCGTCGGGATTCACACACTCATCCTCAGAACTCGAGGAATCTGTGTCGCTGTCCTCCTCATCCCCCTCTGGGCTTCTGCTCCAGCTCTCCTTGTCACACGCAGCCTGTTTGATCTGGGCCATCGTCAGGCTCTCCGGGAAGATGCTCCCCTTGTCAATGCACTGCTGGATGAAGCGTTTCCACACCTTGCTGCACTGGCCATGGGAGCACAAGGCCACGGCATCCCCCACTGCAACCACGAGTGACTGAGCCCGGGTCATGATGGTGTTGAGCACTCTGGCCTCGTTGAAGAACTCCAGGTGGTGGGAGGCTGAGATGCGCAGGCTCTCGCTGGTGTGGACTGTGCTGATGATGATGACCCGAAATTCCCGCCCTGCACCAGAGGGGACAAGGGAAAAATCACTCACAGGAACCCAATGGGGAAGGCTCTGCCTGGCTGCCACCCATCACACTGTGTTATGTTGCCATGGACCAATATAGCCTCGCTTGGCTGAAACATGGGAGTCACCTGATGTGTCCAGGCATTAACTAGGATGGACACCACAAGGTACCACCACCCACACACCAGGGAGGGAAGGGCAGAGTGGAGACAGAACGAAGGCAGGGCACTGGAGCAGTGCAGCTGTGGGTGCCATGGAGTAGCCCTGCGTGCCCAGTGCCACCAGCAGCCTCAGCAGCTGCTCCTTGCAAACACCAGTGAAGTTTGCTGTGAATTCCAAATTCCCTGAGGAACCAAGGGTCTTGTAGGAACACGAGCAGTGACCATTTGCAAGGATCCCTCTCCCCTGCAGAAGAGCTCTGCTGATCACACAAAAAAATAACAACCAAAAAGAGGCACCCTGGTGATGTCAGAGCTGAGAAGAGACTGCAAAAAAGGGTGTGGGGATCAGAAACACCCCCAGGGGTCAGTTATTCTCACGACAAGGAGTCTCAGCTGCACAATAAAAAAAAAAAAAGATAATAATAAAAACATGGATGAGTCATAAACTAAGTCCTTGAGGACAAAACCAGCCCTATCCCTCTCTCATCATCCAGAGCAGCAGACTCCTCCTCTAGTGAGCTGTTCTGTGATTGGTACCCACAGGCCATCCTGGTTTCAATTCCATTCTATCCCTCGCCTCCCCACTGGTACTTTGGGTTTCACACGATTCACACATGCCCAAGACTCTGGGATGGCACTTACAGAGTTTTCACCCTCCTACAAAGCAATGTCCATATATTTGAAATGAGTTGACAGTTGGGTGCAGACTTAGCTCAGTGTGAAATTTTATTCACTAAGGAAAAGATGAAATCAAGGAATAACCAATCAGAAGGAGGTGGAAACCAGCCCAGGGATTTCCAGACACTCCCTCCTAATAGGTGTTATGTGGGCTGTGGCAGTGGCAGAGACACAGGGAGGGCAGGGAGCTCTGCCTGGCAGCAGCTTCCAGAGAGGTATTTTTTCATGGTAACCGTCAATATTTTGCCTTTTAGCTGGAGGAAAATGTAAATATTTTGGAAACTCCTCTGCTAACACTCCGTGCCTCTAACCCTGGCCTGTTTCACAGTGGCTGTAGTTGCTATGGACTCTCCTGTCCACCAAAATGACAACAAAATTTGTCCATGACTAGCACACAGGACACCCCAAAACACAGCCAGGCATGAGTGAGTGTTGCTCAAGACACACCTGGCAAGTTTTCGTAGTTCTCCACCACCACATCTTGCAGTTGCTTTTTCCTCAGCTCTTGTCTTGTTGCAGAAACCTGATAAGAAAGAAAGAGGCTCAACTGAACTCAGTCTGGAAATGCCTCCCACCCAATGCCAAGGTCCCTCACCCTGCCCAGATGCAGGTTCCTCAGGTTACCCGACACCAGCCACACATCCTGGGCTGACTTCAGCCAGGGCTCCCCCTGTCCTGTCAGCAACCTGCATAGAAGGTGCTGAAAGAAAGGTTCAACTAAGCCATCCCACCACGAGGCATCTCTGCTCCAGCCACCCAGGACATGCTGCCTAAATGGGCAGTGCCTCAGAAAAACATTGGTGGCACGTGAGACCCCAGATTTCATATTTTTACTGGCACAAGAGACAGGCTTACCATAAATAGATTGAAAAGCATTTATTAGGGAGTGTTTAGTCATCAGTGCAGGCATAGCCCCCTCAGCTGGGGAGCACAGGGTCCTCCTACACACCTGCATTCCATGGGAGACCACACAGATCCTCTTCAGATCCTGGACACCCCACTCATCTGGCCACCTCTGATAGATCTCCTTCACTTTCTCAACGACTTGTATTATCTCGGAGGCGTTGTGCCAAGAAATCATGGAGATATCCCTTTCAGCCACACCAGAGACGTGGCAGAACATGAGTGGGTAGATTTCAGGATGGGGTCGAATGTTCCCACTGGCTTGGATAGCATTGCCATTGCCAATGTAGAAGTGCTTGGAGACAAACTCAATGATGCCTGCAGTGGAACGGTAATTCTCATTGAAGATGATCCTGCTCTTCATGGCCACTTCATGACTCTTCTTCTGGTAGAACTGAAAGAGCCGGTTCAGGAGGGTGTGCTCAGCAGACTGCCCACCCCCAACACAGAACAGCTTTGGGGTTATCTGCATATGATCCCCAGCGAGGACAATCCGGGTCTCAAAGGTGGCGTAGGACAGCGGAACCAAAGCCTCACACTCCAGCATCTGTGCGGCCTCGTCGATCATGATGTGGGTGAAGTAGCCTGGGGGAACCTTTAGGTTCTTGGACAGCATGGAGGTGGTAATAATGATGTGGTGTTTGTCGATCTCTGCCTGCGTGGGGTGGCGGAAGGAGCGCTGGTCTGGCGAGAGGCAGCAGTACATCTGTGTGATGGGGTCTGTCAGGCTGATGGGGCGGTCGGTGGAGATGATCCTCAGGGGAACAGCCCACGGGTGCCCATTGGTCACATAGTGGTGGAAATACTCCCGGATGTAGATGTCAGCAGCACTGGAGGGGAACAAAAGGGAAAAGCATCAAGGAGTTGCAGGTGTTGTTCCTGAATTCTATGACTCTCATCCCAAAGTGCTCTCAGATCAATCCCCAGCACACACCCAAACCCTCCCCCAGCTCTGGTGACACCACGCTTGTCACAGCAGACATTCTCAACCATGCTAACAAGATGGTGTTGATGTAGCCACCAATTCCCAGCCTCTTTCAAAAGTATGGTTTAAAATAGAGTTGATACTCAAGACTTGGGCATCACTCAACACTTATATGGAAAAAGAGGATGTGCCAAATAAAACCTGTGGCCCTGCTTCTGTCCAGGGCCAAGTGACACGGAGCTCTCCTCTCAACTTTAAGCATCCCCATCCCAGGGTGAGACAAGATCTGCAGGAGCAGCTTCCGTGCAAGCAAACAGCCTGGTACAGGCTAAGATTAGCAGTCACCATCTATTATGCATTAAAAACCGAGGCAGTAGCAGCTTGCAGGATCAGATGTGGACACTCTTTTCAGTATAACTGCTCTAATTTTAACATCTTGGCCTGGTTTCTCTGAAGGCACATTCAGTGGCATTCAGACCAGACCTGCATTTCCTCTTACCCAAACTCTCCCTGGAAAAGTCAATAAATTGGCATATGCACAGAGCAAAATAGTCTTCAAGGGCAACCAGAGCACAATATTATCCCAACACAGTCAGGCAACAGCTTTCTACTTCTTGCAGTACACAGTAAGAACTTGTCCTAGTTCACCAGCTGGGACCAGTTTATCACTGTGTGGGTGTAACCAAAACTGTGTATTCTACGCACCCTATGCCATTTCTATGGAACTGTTAACAATGGACCATTTGCAGCAGCTTCCCAGGGCACACATGACCCCTCAGGCTGTAAGCTGGGTGTTAGAGAACCCTCTGAGTCAAGGTCTTCACACCAATGACTCAGATGTGATAACTCCCCTCCGGGGTGCCATTAGCACCTTAACACCCAGTCTGAGGAGTCATGTCTGCTAATGGGCCATCAAAGATTCCAAAAACATCCCATGACTCATGGAGTAAATCACCCATGGTGAAACTCCTGGCCACTGGGGAGGTACTGGGCATTCCCATCTGAACCTAAGCATAGATAATCTTGGAGTTTAGGGACCTCTGGTACTACTTGTTGGATTCAGAAGAGGGCCAGAACCTTGACTAGACCGCAACCATCATCCTTACCAACAGGTTTTCCTTTCCTTTTACTTTGTACCTTTAAACCAGCACAGAGCTGCAGAGAACTGTCTCTCCAAATCCATTCCCATTTCATAATGAGGCAGGAATATGTTAAGTGTTCAAGGCCAGGTTGGATGGGGCTTGGAGCAACCTGGTCTAGTGGCGGGTGTCTTTGCCCATGGCAGGGGAATTGGAACAAGCTGTAAGGCCCCTTCCGAACAAAACCATTCCAGGATTCTGTGATTCTATGCTGCCACTTCCACAAAGACTTCCACCCATGCATGGCTTCTTCCTAGCAGGAATTGCTAGAGCAGTTTAAGATGCATTCAATGAAAACTACTTTATTTAAGCAAGCAATTGAAGTGCACACTGAGAAAAGGGCAGCTCAGCTCTGGCTCATACACCTTGGCTCTCCCTCAATCCCCCAAGGCAAGCAGAGGACCAGACTGCCTACAACTCTGGTTGCCTCTTCCCTGCTGACCTGTTTGTGTGAGTGCAGATCAGCACCCGTGTGTTGGGCTGCCTGAGGATCTCCAAGGTGGCCATGGCCAAGGTGAACGTCTTCCCTGTGCCGAAAGGCCCATAGATGAGCAGAGGTGGGACCTGCCGGCTGGTGATGGTCTCGCCTGTGATGAAGGAGATGGCTTGTTTCTGCTTGCTATTCCCTTCCTGTGGTGTCCCACGAGAGTAGGGGATGGTGCAGCTGGCAACATCTGGCACGACCAGCTTCTCATCCAGCAGGCGGTCCACAGCCTGGTGCCACTGCCGGAACAGCAGCTGGTCAATTTGGAACTGGATCTCCACCTTGTGGGAGGTGTTTGCCTTGAAGTTCAGCTCCGAGCAGCATCTCTTTGGTATCTGTAGCCAGATGGTCTTCTCTGTGGTAGCTTTGTGCTCCACAATAACTTCATAAACCCGGTTGTCTACAGGTGGGTCAGGCGCCAGGAAAGCCGTGGGCACAGACCTGCTCAGCAGGTACCCCTCGTCCGTGTCTGGTGAGAGGTTGTACGGGGTAGGCACTTCAGCAAACAGCTCCCCAGAGACAGCAAACTTCATCCCCATGGAGAGGCTCTGCAGCATCGGCGTCAGGCTGATGAGGACCCGCAGGTTGAGTCTGAAAGAAGAAAATAGGAATGAAGAGCAAAGAACAGACCCATTGATTCATGAGCTCTCCCCAGTGAAAGGGGATTGCCACCTACACTCAGAGAGGGTCTGCCAGCCCTGACCACTCAGAGACAGAAACTGTGCTTCTCACTAATCCCATCTCTTCCCCTCCTATCACCACCCAGCAAGCAATCCTTCTTGGCAGGTTTCCATTTTTCTGGGAAGGCACACCAGAACCGAACCCAGAAGGGACAGAGACCTGAGGAACAGCATGGCCTCAAGGTTCAACAATGGGCTCATGATCCTCAGCAAGGAGGAACCATCTGGATCCACACCTGGCACTTACTTGGCAATCAGAGCCTGCTCAGCTTCTTCCTCACGGAAGAGGAAGCTGTGCATCTTCTCCCGATAGTTGAGCCTGGTGATGGGAACCACTGCACCGCCCTCACTTTGGCAATCCAACGCAAGAGCAGGAGGTTTGTACTTCGCCATCAGATCCACATCTTCGGCAGTCCTTGGCACGCTGGGAACGATGATCCGGTTACCTCTATCCCAGCGCTCAAAGTTGACAGGCCGGATGCTCTCCCTGCTGCCGGGGATGTGCTGGGGGGTCTCCCGCCGGCCCACCTTCACCTTGAGCTTCTTCATGAGGACGGGACGTTTCCCAAAGTCAAAGACCACCCACTGCTCGAAGACCCCCAGCGTGCAGCACTCCATGCTGACCTCCACCAACGCGGCGCGGGGCGAGGAGGACACGATGGCCACGTGCTCCCCCCGAATGTACTGGAGGCCCTGGGAAAGGCCATTCCCTGAGAAGTAGAAGTTGACTCCAGGTTCCCGCTTCAGCAGGGCCACATGCTGCAGAGACATCTGCCATTGAGGAGAAGACAGGGACACAGTGAGGGCAGCCCATGGGAAAAGCCCAGCAACTGGTGAGGTGCTCCAGCAGCATTTACTAGGGAAATGCCATGCCAGACCCACTGTGCCTTATTCCTCATGCAACCCCACAGCAATTATTTTGTCTCAGACAACCTCAGGTTTCAGTTTAATATCAATGGAGCCAGTGTGCTGCAAACAGGAAATCTCCTGCATTGGAGATGACAGGCTCCTACTGCCCACACCCATAAAATCCTGGGCAGGAAAGCAGCTGAATGTTGTTATTTGTGATGATACATGGCAGGTGTTGGGAGGAGCCAGGTCTACCCCAGACCCATCTCAGAAGACAGGAGACACAGTGGCTGCAGGCCTCATGCACAGCACCCCCTGAGCTGTTCGCAAATACCAAACACATCCTCATTTGGACATCCCCAAAGCTCTGTCTTTCTGCCTCTTGCAGAAATAATAATTAGAAAGAACCTAACCAAACAAAAACCCTCTAAAGGACAAGGATAGCACCCAGCAGCAGGTGCTGCCTGCAGCACACAGCCTTGCCCCGTGCAGAGCTGGGCTTACCTGAGTGTAAACCTTGAACTTCCACTGATATTTCATCCTCCTGTCCTCCAGCTGCACATGCAGAGGCTGCTCACACACAACTTGGGCACCCGCAACGTTCTCAGACATCTGTGGGAGGCATGAGAGGAGAGGGACTGAGGGCAACATCCCAGAGACACATCACAGAGCCCTTCATGGGGTCATCTTCATCTTTGCCTTTGCACTATACTCTCCCAGGAGAGACCAACAGTACATCCTCATACTTCATCCACACCCACCACTGCTCTGTGTCCACACAGAGCAGCCTTGGGGAGCAAGAGGACCCACGGCACAGCTCAGGCACCCTGAGCAGGCTCTCAGGTTGCCACCTTGAAAGGGGTGAAGGAAGGGGGATGCCACATCCCTTTCTGCATCCCCATTAGGAAGGCGAAGGATGGGCTCCATTCCCAAGCTCTCACACCTGAGGATTCCTGCAATGCACTGCACTAATGTGGCTCCCACCCAGTGCCCACCACTCACAATTAACACCTCGTTGGAGCACGTCCGATATTCAGCAATTAGCCTGTCCTGATAGGACAAGAGCCCGTCCTTCAGGGCTTGCTTCTTTTTCTTCACGGCAATTTTCACCCTCTGGATCCACTCCTGCAGCTCCTCTTTGGAATGAGCCTTGGTGCAGCTATTGCCCATTTCACACACCTCCGCTCTGTTGGGAGAGAGGTGGCCCAGTGGTGTGGGGTTCCTCAGGGAGCTGCCAGCTGCCTGCTGCCCCTGCCCTCCTCCCTGGTGGACGCCTTACCTGCTACACAGCGAGAACTTGGTGAGCCCGAGAGGCGGCGCGCGGTGCACCCACTGCACGGAGCTGTCAGCCGAGAGCATCTGCACGTGCTCGATGGAGGAGCAGTGGTTCTCAAAGCTCTCCTGGGAGCTGAAGGTCACCACGCAGAGCCGGCAGTAGAAGTGCACCGGCGTGGGTGCCACTGTCTCGCCGTTGGTGCTGCAGCTGCTCACGGATGGCAGCAGGTCGGAGCGCAGCAAATCCTCCTCCCTCTCCGCCTGCCACACGGCCATCTCCACGTCACTGTGGGCGTAGCGGCAGCGCCGTGGGCCGTGCCGGCAGGGCTGGCCCTTGGACACGAAGTGGCAGTAGCGGAGGGTTGAGATGAACTCGGGGCAGGGGCGGATGGCTGTGTACTGCTGCTTCTTCTGGCTGTCCAACACCACGTGCACCAGCAGCACATCCGAGGTGAGGTGGGACTCGCAGAGCCGCCCGTGGCCAACCACCGAGATGCGCTGGGGGCAGCCGAAAAAGCAGCACCTGCAGATCTCCTGGAAGTGCCCCCCGAACTCGCTGATGATCTCCCCGGCAGCGCTGGCAGTGGCGTGGGGGGCACTGCTGAGGGGACCCCCCAGCTGTGCCTGCAGTACTGCTGCCTTCAGCCAGCGGTGCTCCAGCTGGTGCTCCCTCTCAAAGTTCCAGACCATGGCCTCCTCTGTGCTCCAGGCAAAGGTGCACTGGTTCTTGTGCCTGCTGCAGCCCAGCCCCACCACATAGTACCTGCACACGGCATAGCGGGCTGGGTTGGGGAAGCCGGGCCGCCGGGACACCTTCCTCCAGGCCTTGCTGCGGTGGCTGCGGGCCAGCAGGATCTCATACATGCACTTGTGCTCCACCTCCCGCGGGTGGTAGGTGATCTCATTCTCCTTCACGCTGCACTTGGAGCAGACCAGGAGCAGCTCCAGCTGCTTCTGGAGGCTGCCCAGTGGCACTCTGGGGCCGTTGGCCGATGGCATCTCTGGTGGTGGCTTGAGCAGAGTAAAGCAAATGGCAGGAAGGTCCTACAAGGCAATCCTGGGGCGAAGAGGTGCCATGGAGCAAGTGGACATGTCCTAGCTCACTGCATACTTGCTGGCCATCGATGCAAGCTCATGAAGTCTGAGAAAGGAACAAGAAACAAGTTACTTAGCAGGAAACATCAGATGGTCCTTGGCTGGGCACACACAGGGGCACTGGCACAGTCAGGAACCTCACTCAGGCACCCTTGCCCTCAACACACCAGCACCTGTGGTCTGCCCCCACCTGCTCACCCAGCTCTGCTCCTGACAGCCCAGGTCCTAGGAGACCGTGTCACACAGGAATCACACTGCTGAGTGGTGTTGGCTTCCAGCAGGGCTCAGCCTGGTCCCCAGTGTTCCAGAGACCATCAGCATTTACCACCCAACAAGGCAAAGCAGTGGAGGCTGCCCCAGAGGGCCCAGCACGGCCCCCACAGCAGCCACTGAGCTCCCCCCAGACCACGGCCACATGACCTGACTTCCTTTTCCCATGGCCGTCCCCTCTCTGCCTCGGTTTCCTCCTGCCAACTTTCCCTTTCTTTTTCCTGTTCTCTGCCCTGGTCAGCTCCGCACTGAGGGGGAAGAATCCAGCTCCAGCCTCTCAGACCATGTGCCCCCGTGGCACAAAAGATTAATTGGAATAAATTAATTAAGAAACCACCTCCTTTGCTCCTGGGCTGCAGCATCCAAGGCCAGGAGAGATGAGCATGCTGGAACAGGGACCTGCTGGCATCTCTCCAGCTGACAGCTCGGTAAACATCCGGCTGGGAGAGCTCAGCCCTGGCGGTGAGGAAGGCAACTCACAGCTCACTGCCCTCTCTGGCCACCAACCATCAGTTTCCTGGGTAACCAGAGGCCAGGAGAATCCCTGGGAATGATGCTGCAGAGTTTGGTGGCTGAGCCACGTGGTCAGGGTGAAGGAAACATGCCGGGGCACATCCGTGGGCAGGGTGTGCAGCCAAACAAAGCCACCAGCCTTGAGCTGAGCATCCACCTCAGGCTCCTGACCAACAACCACCACCTCTACAGCATTACTGAAGTCTGGTGGACAACGAAGCAGGGGGGCAAACCTTGCATTGCTTCTGCAGAAATACTTTACTAATTAAACATCCTCTTTTTTTAGTTAAAAATCCTTTTCCCTCCTCTGGGATAAACGGGGTGCTGGGGAAGGCAGGCAGGGGGTGCTGAAGCTGCTGCTCTGGCTGCAGCTCCAGGCAGCAAACATGAAGCTGGAAGTGGCTGGAGCATCACCCACCCAGCCAGCTCACCCTTAAAGAGCTCCTCAGCTCCCGTTCCAATGTCACAGCACCCACCCACTGCCAAACTAGGAAGGGATCACCTAATCCTACTTCTCTGTGCGCATCGAGTCAAACACGTGCTCAGTGGATAAACACCAGCCCGGTTTATCTCCCAAGGCCTGGCAACAAGCCTGGCACTGGGCAGAGCTGCAGGTTTCCGTTAAGGAAAGCTGTGGGATTCCGTGGTGGACTCCCATGGCAGCACTGGCTTGATTTGGGTCACTGTGCCACAGAATCAGCTCTGCACCCTGAGCTAAATCACCCCGACTCATCTCTGTGCCTTCGCTTCCAAACCTTCACTTGCAGCACTCAGGGCAGGCTGGCAGTGAAAGAAGAGCAGCCCTGACCCAGAATGGGCTGGGGCCAGCAGAGAGCCAGGATATCCCATCCTTTGGCTGTAACAAGGTCATGGCCATTGGAATAAAATTGTTTCTACAGCTCTGGAAGCAGGAGCTCTTTCTTTGCTCTAGTACCACAAACAAGGAAAGGTTAGAGCCACAGGAGAGCTTCTGGTGCTGCCTGATTGCTGACTGAGGCAGGGAAAGTGCTTTCCACTGAAATTAAATAATTTGGGAAATAATAAAAATATAGGGAAGCACCTTTAAAGGCATAGGACACTGTCTCCTGCCCAAGGGCATCAAGGGATGCTCTGCTGATCCCCAGCAAGGCAGCAAAGGCAGCACAGTGCTGGCAGGGGCTGAAGACCCCCTGGAGCTGCTTCGAGGCTGCTCCAGTCAAACTGCTCCAGGTCATGAGCATCTGAAACCCGCCCCGGACAATGGAAAGGTCAGCAGTGGTTTGGGGAGACACGGATTGCTCTGAGCGCGGCTCCACAGGATCCCGTGCTGGGCTGCGGTGGGAAAAACCTGCACCTGCTCCCTCTTGTGCCAGCCGGGGGAGACTGTTCGCTAAGAGGGAGCATTCCCCCTTGGCTTTCCCCGGGAATTCAGAGATCAGATGAAGTTAAGAGACCCCAGGGCAGAGACAGGGAGCGCTGCAGCCACAGGCTCAGCTCGCCCCGGGAATCTGGCACAGGGCAGGAGACGGTGGCAGAGAGGGGCGGGTGGGGCCAGGCAGTTCTCGAACCTCCACAGTGGGAATGGCTGGAGCGGGACCCAGGTCATCCTCAGCCTTCAAGAGCCTTTCAGCTCCTTAGAGGCTGGCGGGGGCAGCATGTTCACAGTGGAATCAGGGCCGACATCTGCAGCTCCGGGAACACCTCGGTGTCCCTCCGACAGCAGTTTCACCTTCCTTGCTCTGGAAGACTCCTCCTTCGGACGAGCCCTCCTGGGAAAGGCACTCAGGTTTGGTGCAACATCTGCGCAACACTGTAACTGGTGAAAACTCCCAAATACCTCAGTTATAAACACAGGAGAGGATGTAACCCGACCGCTGGCTCTGCGGAGAGGGAGCCGAGCTTCCTGGTCCCAGCATGTCCACAGCAGCAGAGCCCGTGGAAGACACGGTCCCGTAGCACTGAGGACATCGACCCACACGCTTAAACGCTTAAGAACTGCCCATAAAACCCGCGCACGACAGCCAGGCTGCTGCTGGAATTCATGTCTGGGCAGGGCATCCCAGCTGTAAAAAACTAAGAGGGAATATTCCACCTTTAAAGAGGTCAATTCCCTTGCTGTTTATTTTTTTAAAAAAGCGTTTGATTTTGAGCAAACTGCCAGAACATGCTCTGGGTCTGGAGGTGGGAGGGAAGAGGAAAGGGAAGTGCAAACCCCGCTCAAAGTCTCTGTGCAGCATCAGCACTGCCTCCAAATTAAAGCCTTTTTCTCTCTACAGTCTTATTCAAAAAAAAAAAAAAAGAAAGGAAAAAGCCAGGGGAACTTTTGCAATCCAGGCTGAGGTGGAGGGAAGACACAGGGCACAAGGAAGCTCAGGGAGGTGTGCTGTAAGACAGCTCTCCCACAGAGAATAAAACTGATGTGAACATGGCAAAATCCAAACACCCCAGGGAAAGCAGGAGCTGATGGGGAGCAGGACTTACCAGCCAGCCACAGACCATGGCTGACAAGCTGACTTTTACCTATGTTAAGAAAAACGACCTTCTTTACATCGGTTCTGAGTTTAAACACCAGCCCGGTGTTTAAAGCCACTCACATTCTGTTGATGGGTGACGAGTCCCCCTGGCAGACGGACAGGCTGGTTTATGGAAGCCCAAAGCCCCACCAGGGTGAGTATCTGTCTCTCTCCCAAACACACAGACCCTCCCCAGGCACCGACACAGCCCCAGCATCTACTGCCCAGCACCAGCCCAGCCTCGCCACGAACCAAACCAAACCACACCACAGCATCGCTGATGGCATTTCCTCCGCACTCAGGAAGACACTTTGGGTCAGGGCCGGGCCACGCTGTGTCCGAGCATCGAGCACCGTCCCCGCAGGCGCCTCGCGGGGCAGCGCTGAGGCCGCACATAATAATCCCATTTCCCCGGCAGAGAAATGCTCACCGTGTTCCTGCGTTCTGACACTGCGCACCCATCCCTTCCCTCCAGGAAGAAGGCGTCCCTTCCCCAGAATCAGCTCTTGGTTAATTATTGACAGGGTTTTAGGCAACACTACGCTGGAGTAAGCCAAGTGCCCCTCGATCAGAGCAAGCGATCAGAGAGTGCCGGGACAGCCCCTGTGGGGCTGGGGACAGGGGACCTCGCAGCCTTGGGGGGCTGCAGCCCTGCATCCCAGTTAGGACACCCGGCTGAGCACTGGCCCTGGGGAGTTTTTCCTCAACTACAAGCATTCGGAGCAGCAGTGAAAGACCATCCCAGCATCCCCAGCAGCCCTCGAGTGATTGGTGCAGCCAGGCTGGCAAGGAGGGTTTGGCAGCGGTGGGCAAGGAGCTGCCTGGCGGATGCTGCCCGGTGCCACCCCATTGCTCGCAGTCCTCCGTCTGGCTGCACCGAAACCGCACCCCTCCGGTATCTCCCTCCAGTGCAAAAACAGCCTCCCAAGTTCTAGGGGCACCCTTTCACAGCCTTTTTCAAACAGAGGGTTCACTCCACATCCCACCCAAGAGCCAGGACCGTCCCTCCTGCCTGGCTGCTGCGGTGACAGCCGCGACACCGCTGCTCGAGTGGGTGTGCAGGCACGGACCCTCCAGTTTGTGCAGAGCCCCCAGACACCTACACCCCGAGATGCTGCATTTGCTTTATCCAACTGAGAGAAGTTAACCTGGAGCTCCCGGGTCCCATCCTCGGAGCTCAGAGGCGGCCGCAGACCGGGGAGCTGTCGGGGTTCGCTCACGGGAGGCGGCACTGTGCAACCCTGGCGTTCTTGCCACCCTCCAGCCAGGGCTTTGCACCCCAAGATCTGCACCCTGGGCACAACCCTCCTCTCCCGAAAGCGCTCCAGCCTGGGCAGGGACGCTGCGAGCCGGGGCGGGGGTGAGCGGGATGCGCTCCCCGCACGCCCTGCAGCATCCCGCACGCCCTGCAGCACCCCAGGGCTCGCTGCGGGGCTATCGGGGGCACCCTCGGTCCTGCTGCCCCCCAGGGCGCTCCGCAGACCCCCCATCCCCGGGGCTCCCACGCGCCCGAAGCTCTCCCCGCCGCTCTCACCTCCGCCGCCGCCGCCGGGCTGGGGGACTCGGGGGGACCCGGGGACTCGCTGCCGGCGGCAGTTTCGTTTCTGGGGCCTCCCCGCATTCAAACCGGGGCCGGACTTCGCGGAAATTGCATCACGGCAGCCCCGCCCCGCCCCGCCCGCCGGCACCACGGGGAGCAGCAGCCGGCACCGGCACCGGGCGGGCACCGGGCGGGGGGATCGGGCACCGGCACCGGGGGGAGCGGGAGCCGGCACCGGGACTGCAGGGAGCGACATCGGGGCCGCCACTGGGCGAGGGGAGCGGCCGGACAAGAGGGATGGGCAACGGGGCGGGGGGACCCGGCAGCGGGCAGCGAGGGGAAGGGGCACCAGGAGGGAGCTGGCACCGGCACCGGGGGGATCAGGAGCCGGTACCGGCACCGGCGGGACAACACCACTCGCATCCCGCAGCGAACAGGACGGGCGCTCGGGAGGGGACCAGCCTCCCAGCCCCATCCCGCCCCGCTCCCCCATCCCAGCGCATGGGGGGCTGAGTCTCCCCCGGGTCCTGCCCCACCTTCTCCCCTCCCAGCGTGGAGGGGCTGCTCCCGGGGCCGCTGCTCACCCGCGGAGGATCGGGCTTCCCCGCTCTCGGTCTCGGTCCAGAGCAGGGAGCGGCGGTACCGGCGAGTTACAGGCGAACATCGAGCGGCAGCCCCGGTAGCAGCGCGGCCCCCGCGGCAGCTCCTTTTAATGGAGCTCGGGGGGGCGGCGCGGGGGGCTGAGCGCAGCCTTGCTTTCTGTTCATCACTTTCGTTTTCCGTTCGGTTTCCCTCCCGGCGTGGTGCACACGCTGCAGAGATCAGCCTCGAGCCAAAAACAAACTCAAGCCCCAAATCCACCCCCGGCAGCAGCAGAGTCTCATTTTCGTCGGGCTTCATGGGGCAGCACCCACAGCCAGAGGGCAAGAGTCTGATCCCCGTTTGTGTGCACATGCCACTGCACAGGCACCATAGCCTGATGCTCAGCACCAGGTGTGGGGCTCCTCAGCACCCGAGGAGTGGAGAATCCTCAACAACCGGGGTGTGAAGGCTCCTCAGCCCCCCAACATTGCCCCTTTCCACCTCACCAAACCCATGCCACAGTGGGTCAGCACCTTATCCTGGCAAGAGGCAGCATCCTCCCCTCGTGTGGTTTGATGCTGCTGCAAATCTGTGTGTGGTACTCACACAAACCTGACAAATCCTGCAGCCCGAGATCCCCCCAAAACACACACACCCAAGCAAAAATCCCAGGAAGTTCCTGTAATCCGCCTCCAGCCCCAGGAACCCACCACAACAGCAGCATCTCACCAGCCTGGACATGAGGCTTCAGAAAGCCCCAGCCTGTGAAGCAGGTGCTGTGCTGGGCCCAGTGCTATGGTCAGGCTCCAGCATTCCCACCTAATGGAATTATCTTCATGCCAGAAGCCAGCTGCAAGCCCTGGAAACAGACAGGGAAAACTAACACACCTTCAGCTACAAGTGGCTGTAAAGATAGCAGGCACCAGAGGCAAAGTCTCCCTGCTGACAGCAGCGCTGTTCAATCCCTCCGTGGAGCAATGGGCACGTCGTGCTTGGAGGTGCCACCTCAACACAAAGCCTTGCCTCACCGACGGAAAGAAGTTTTTCCTCAAAACAAGTGGGAGGAGGAAATGCAGCCTGTGGGGCACAGGGAGGAAGGAGGGGCAGGGACTGGTTTCTGGCATGTTTGTCAACACAGATGGAAGGAGGAAGAGAAATGGTATTTTTGACCTTCCAGCTTTGTGGTCACAGCCATTGGGTGCCTCAGAGGGAACCCTCACCCTGCTCCTATTCAGCAACACCCTTGAGAGCTCTGAGGGAAAGGGGCTTTCCCACCACGGAGAGGAGTGGGGCGGTCCAGCCTGTGGGCTCTGAACAGATGCCACTGAAGTGGTGGGCTGCTGTGAGAACATGGCATTCCTGGGCAGCAAAACCATCCAGTCCATGCACCAACGCTCTGGTCACTGCTGGCCCCGTGGCAGGACAGCCACCTGGACAGGGCCATCCATGGCTGCCGGGCTCTGCTCTGGGGGAGTAGTGGGTGGCTCAGCCCCACAGCAGGAACTGACCCCCCCGGGGCCCCCATGCTCAATGTTCCTGCTCAGGAAAGGGCTTCCCAGCCTTGTCCTCTCAGCTGACAGGAGAACTGTTACAGTTTGGACAGCACCAGGGCCCCATCCCTGCCTGGGAAGGAGGGATCCTTTCCCCTGTGAGGATTCAGTCCTGGAGCTACACAACACCCAGTCCTGGTATCAGGGTGTTCCACAGCGATGGAGCTCGTCCCCACTTCGTATTGCCTGCGGGCAGGACTCGTCCTCCCCTCTGCAGCCCTGCCTCTAAACCACAGCAAAGGTCTGTGCGACAGTTCAGGCAGCACCAGAGAAAAACAAACAAAACACCTGAAACAACCCCCCGCGAGGTGCCCGAGCCAGGACGGGCAGTGCCCAGCTCACCCAGGTGGAGCAGCCTTGGCACTGAGGCTTCACTCTGCTTTTACAGGTGGGATATTTCCCCTCCAGCTTCAGGAACAGTTTTCACTGTATTACATAAAGCTTCCGGCCCTGCTCGACACATGCCCAGGTGCGAGAAGCCGCGGAGCAGCCGGGGCAGCGCCGGCGCTGCTGTCCCTCCGTGGCGGGTGTCAGGCAGGGCGCAGGAAGCCACGGCCGGAGCAGGGAGGAGGCAAAGCTGCGTCACCACATCCACAGCGCTAGGGCGGGGGAGAACCGAAACCCAGGATTTGCCGATTTTAGACAAACAAACACTCAGCCGACAGCGCTGAGTTTCGGTTTCCATTCCTGCGGCGGCGCGGCTGCCAGTCACGAGCGGTTTCTCCACGAAGTCATCGCTGCTGCCGCCGGGGTGACAGGGGCTGTTGGACCCCCTTGGCCTCAGACACGCTGCCCTTTGTGTGCTGCACACACGGGGTTTGTCCGAGGACAAGCTGCGAGGTAGGAGAGCTTTCCCGCGAGGATGCTGGAGCATCTCCTGATCTGGTAACAGCCCTAACCAGCCCAGAGAGACGCAGTGACTGAATGATTGGTGATTTCTCACAGCCCCTCACTCCCTGGCACCCCCCGGGCAGCTGCCAGGCAGGACCATGGCACAGCTCTGCTCCCAACACTGGGAAGAGGGAGCCTTTGCTTTTTCCCAAATATTTCAGGCTGCTTTCGTGAATACCTGGAGGAGTAAATGCAAGCAGCCAAGTCTCCATCACCACACAATCCAGGAAAAAACCCAGGGATTTGGCATGAGTCATCCACAGCCCTTACGTAATTTGTCTCTGGATGCAAGTCCTCCATGCCTGCCCGGCTGTTGAGCAGAGCAGCCCCGGGATCCTCACGGGAGGAAAGAGGAGCACAGCTGAGCAGCCAAGGACCCCAGGAAGGCACCTGCTGGCAGCACCAGGCAGGCAGAGTGGGTGCTGAGAGCCCCAGCCCTGGTGCAGGGACCCCAGGCTCATCCAGCAGGCTGACACGCTGGGATCCGCTGCGATGATGCCACTGCAGCCATTGGAGGCCACCCCTGAGGAGTGCAGCCCCCTGGAGAGGGCAGGGCTTGGGGGCTCCTCTCTGCAGGGCCCCAGATCTCAGCACCATGGGAAGAGCAGACCCACAGGTGTGACGTGCTCCCCATGGCCAAGGCTTTACCACCCCTGCTGAAACCAGGGCTGCAGGAACAGGAGCTACTGCCACGCTCACAAGGGACTGTTTCCATGGCCAGGGCGTGTTGCTCAAGTCCCCACAGCTGCATCCCAGCCCAAGGCCACTCATCCAGACACTAATTCATAATCTGCTTACAGCTTCCTGCAGACAACTTCCCTCTTTGCTTTTCCTTCTCAGCCCTCACCCTACCACGGGTTGCTGACTCTGCAAGCCCCAGCTGCCCCCGGCAGAGCGGGGAAGCACCGTGGCACACTCAGGAGCAGCACAGCCATCCCAGCAGCAGAGCACAGCACTGGGACATCCCTCAACATCCCAGGTGGTCTCTCTCTCGGGCAACAGGGCTGCCCCACCAGCACCTCCCCGACTGGCTGACCCAAGAACTCCTCAAAGGGAGGGGATGATTGCACCAGCCCAAATCTGCCTGCAGAGTTTTTATTGCTTGGGGAGCTGTTCACATCCCAAGGAAGCACCGCTCAGCAGGGTAAAGTACACCCACGTTGGGAATGCTTTGCCAGTGAGGTGACCTATAGTCTGTAGGGCAGGTAAAGGTGCACAGAGCCAGGGAAGAGCTGCTACCTACTGCCTGCTCTGCTCTGGCACTGCCACATCCTCAGCACTCACACCAACGCAGAGCTGTCGCAAACTGTCCCACCTAATGCTCTGATGCCACCTCTCAGACACGCTTGGAGAGGAGCCAGGAGGTCCCTCCAGCCATCCCCTCTCCCACAGTCCCTGGATAACCTGGATGAGTTTGTCCAAAGCAGAGATGGCTGGAGCAGGATGCTCAGCCCACAGTTCTCCAGGGCTGGGCAAAGCCAGCATGGTTTTCCAGCCCCAGCACTGCTGGGGAAAGGTGTCCCTGCAGTGCAGAGGGACCTTCACTCACTGTCACAGCATGGGAGCTGGGGGATTTGGGCTGGAAACACACCCCAGGTGTGGCTCAGCACTGCTGCTCACGCTGGAGAGGCAAAAGGCAGCTCAGGGTGATCACAACCCTTTTCATTTCCTCGGTCTGACATGCTACTGCTGTCCCAAGTACAGTTATGACTGCACTATCTTAACAGCAGGCAGCTGGGAGGCAAAAACCTCTGATAAGGCAGGACTCCTCAGCTGCGGCCGGGCTCAGCCTCAGCTGAAGTGAAAAAAAAATCTAGTGCCTCAGAGGAATAGATCACTTTTCCTCCTGATTACGTGTCAGAACTCCTCCAAAGACAGCTTGGGGACCAGTGGTTATCAGCACTGGGTGCAGCCAGTCCAGCCAGACTTTGGAGTCACATTTCAGGCTCCCTGCACACCCACAGCCAGAGAGAGCAGAGAGGACACGTACATTTCTATTTAATAAAACATGTTCCTGTGCTGCCTTAGCCCCCGTTGCAGCCCCAGCTGTGGCACCCAGATGCAGGAACACAATAAACCAGAAACACTCTTTCAAAAAAATATTTATTCATTAAAGTGACCTGTCGCTGCTGCTGTTGCCAGATTAAGTTTGGAGAAATCCCAACACTCCAAGCACCCGACTCCTTCCAGCCAGAGACAGCGTGAGCATCGCTGTGGCCAGGGATGGGACGTGGTGAGCCACAGCGAGTAGGGTGGCTGAAGGAGTCCTGGGGGGTCAAACACCCCGTTTACAGCACAGCTGCTCAAACCTGGCAGGGAGGGAACGGCAGTGCCCGGCGCCTGCGGGATGGGGCGCCCGGTGGGATGCTGGGGACAAGGACAGCAGGGTCCCCCTTGGGAGGAGGCGTTTGCTCCTCGGCTCAGCTCTGCACCTTCAGCAGTATGGCTCTGCCATGCAGAATGAGCTGCCCAACCAGGGCTTAAAAATCGCCGTTGGCTTAAAAAAAATCCCAAAGAACGGATTTTTTTTTTTTTTGAGAAAACTAGAAAAGGACCCTAAATCCTCAGAAGTCACAGCTCTACCCGGCGCTCTGGGTTTCTTCCCGCTCCTTTCCCCAGACCTGGGCAACCGCCATGACCCCCACTGTCACAACAGCTCCCACTTGTTTCTGACACCCAAAAGAACCAGTGTCACACACAGAACTCAACCTCCCAGGGCCTGCACCTGCACTGCCAGAGCCCTTCCTGGCATCCATGATTGTACATATCCATGGAATTCCTGCTCTTGGCAGCCCCTCTCCATCCCTGCAGCCCCCAGGGACATGGAGCAGCAAGCTCACCTCATGCCAGACCCCTTGGCAGCTTCACTTGCTTGCTCTTTTGCTCCTGTCCACTCCTCTGATGGACACTGCTCTGGCTGTGCCTGCCAACGGGGCAGAGTTGACAAGCCAGAGCAGGATAACTATTCCAAGAGAACAGGGGAGGAAAGCTTTATAAAAAAATAAGCTCTTTTTTCCTTATCTCCTCCAAACAGGGCAGAGCATTTTTGCCTTTCCCTTCTCTGAGAATCCTTCCTCCCCCCTCCTTTCCTCTGACCTGAACCTCCTCGCTCCCAACACGAGCTGCTCTGAGTCTTGTCAGCCCGTGCTCCTCATGACACCACTCCTCCTCCCACAGTGCAGCCAGAGAAGAGGCAGTTCCCCCCAGAGTGGCACGGCCAGCGTCCCTCCAGGCAAGTCCTCCCTCTCACTTCTGCTCTGCCTCGTCGGCCACTGCGGTCACCTCGATGGCGGCGGCAGCGTGCTCGTCCCCGGTGGCCTCGGTGGCACCTGACGGGACAGTCACAACTGTGCTCCCACCAGGAGCTATTTGTGTCACATTCTGGATGGTCGTGCCGAGTCCTGGCAGCGTCAGGAGCTGGAAGGGGCTCACCACCTTCACCACTGTGCTGCCGTCCTGGACTGCAGCCGTGCTCAGCACCGTCAGGTTGGAAGCGTCCGGGTGGATCTCCACCGTGCCAGGGAAGGTGGAGCCGGCGGAGGCCAGCACTGTGTACCCCCCCAGCAGTGGGGAGGCTGGGGAGCTGGCAGCTGGGGGCTGGGATGGGCTCTTCCCCAGCACTGAGGGCGGGAGGGCCGAGACCACTTTGCCGAGAGGGAGATTGGCAATCTGAGAGACTGGCACGCCGGGGGTGACGGCGAGCTGTGCTGGCTGGGACAGGACTTGGGAGGTGATGGCAGCTGGTCCAGAGGTGGCCCTGGTCAGCCTGGGACGTTTCAGAGGTGTGGGGACGGAAACAGGAGTGAGGGTCATCAGGACATTGTTGAGATGCTGTGATTTGTTCTTCAGCTCCTTCGCTCGCTTGCGGTGCTCATCACACTGCTGCTCCAGAGCTGGAGAGAGAAGAGATTTGGCTCAGCCTGGATCCTGCACAAGCTTCCCAGGGACTGAGAAGGCTGTTCCACTATGGCTGGTTTAACAAACACCAGCTTTAACATAAACCCCACTCTGTTAGCCCAAAAGATAAGGCACTGGCAGCGATGACCAGTGTCACCTCAGCGTGTCTGGGGCCGTACCTGCCAAATCCCGTGTGTACTGCTCCCTCGAGCGATCCATCTGGCACTTGTGGCTGGCCAGGACCTTCTTGACCAGATCCAGCATACCGAAGTTCTGGACTACGTTGTTGAGTAAAACAGCATCTTAAAGACAAGACACAGATCTTTGAGGAAGCAAAATTCCCCATGCAAGCTACTTATGGCTTGGAAAAAGCCACATGACAGCAAACACGTCCAGCTGAGACAGCCGAAATCTGTAGGAGGGTAATGCAAGAGGCTGGGGAAGAGGAGAAGGCAAAAGCCATGAGAAAGGGCAAGAGGTCCCCAGTGTGTAAACAGTCCTCTCCTGCCTAGCCAGGGTGATAAGGAATCTGCTGGCACAGTAGCTGCTTGAAGTATCATTATTCAGATGGCCTAAATTCCACCTCAGTTCCCAAGCCAAGTATTTGTCCAGACCCAAAGCCAGCAGAGAGGAAGCCCTTGGCACAGGCAATTGGAGAACTGAGGTCATCTGAAGCATCCCTGAGTGCAGCCAAGGGCCTGCCCAGGAAGCAGCCACAAATGGGATTTTTTTATGATGAGCCATGTCCCTATAGTGCCATCCAGATATCTCCCAGGATTAAAAAAATCCACAAGCTCCTCTCCCTGTGCCCAGATCCTTACCACCAAGCTGCAGTGGGGGATCCTGTGCTCGCTGCTGCAAGCCCTTCATCGTCTCTACCAACTCCTGGTGGAACTCATGGATCACTTCTTCCAGAAGACCTGTGTCCTTCAGACCTTGCCAAAAAGCAAAGGTGTCATCTGGAGAAAGAGAAAGCAAGGAGAACCTCAAAATCCTCTGCAGGGATTTAATGGTGATCTGCTGTGGGTTCCCTGTGGACACCCCTGCAGGGGGGCAGTCTTGCTGGGCTGGAGGTCAGGGGGCTGGGGTAAAGCCCACCAGAGTGTGGGCCCAAAGGAGGGGCAGCTGGAGAAGGACATGCTCTCCCAGCTCCTGTCCCACACAAACAGGACACTGATGCTGCAGAAAAGGCTGTTGTTCAAAGCGTATCAAGGGAAAGAACAATTTTATGACTCTGACAGATTTTTTCTTTTCCCTCCTAGAGCCACATTTGTGCCTGGCTTTGACATCTTAGTGCTTGGAAACAACTGCATCCCAAGGTGATGTTGCAGCCAGCCTGCACACCGGTGGGATACAGTGCAGAGCTCTGCCCCATAAGCAGTGAAGGAATAATCACACTGGAGGGTCATGCAAGGCTGATCTGGCAAGAGGGTCCCTCCTGCTTCTCATCCCTGCTACTTTCCTCTTTCCCCACATCTCCTCCCCCTGGCTGGGCCGAGCCCAGCAGGATTCCCAAGCCATACCTCCAATGCTGGTGCTCCAATCACTGGCATCCTCACATGTTTCTATGGTTATTGTAGCTGGGGATCCGTTCACTGCAACCAATAGCAAAAAAGAGAAGAAAAAAAATTCCCAAGTCCTGATTTTTCCCTGTATTTTGACGTGCTGTTTCCAAGGGAAGCACTCCCTTGCTGCATGTGACTTCTCCTTTTTATTGCACAGGATCACTTTTGTTTGAATCCAACTCTTAACACTGAACAGAGGGAGACGCCCAATGGTTGCTGTGCCAGCTGTACTTATTTTTCCACACTGGAGTGCAATCCCCTAGGGATTACTTCTGCAACCCTTGCAGCACAAGAACACATGCTCAGGAGCAGCATTTCCCTCCCATTTTCCTCTGCAAACACACCAGTACTGCTCAGGGCAAAAGTCAAACAGATTTAGAGTCTGATTTTTTGGCAGTCCTTTTTACCCAGCCACCGTTTGCCTGAGGGGTTTCTAAAGCCTCTGAAGGGAAGAGCAGCCCCCCAGCTGTGCAGGGATGCAGGAGGGCTCCCTCCCTCCCTCCAGCTCTGCCAAATCTCAGCAGTTTTGTTACCATAGAGCCAAGGAACCGGCGTCATTCAAGCCGTGCGCAGGAACGGGCTGGATGGGAATCTGGCCAGAGCCCCACGGAGCTGTGCAGAGTGTTTGGAATGCTCAGCTGCTGCCACTAAATCCAATCACTCCGCTCCTTTACTCCACAGCCTTTGGGGCTCTTGTTATTCCAGCACAGCCCAGGGGCATGGGAAGTGTCTCCCACCAGTGAGCTGATGCCCATGTTTAACAGGTGGGTTTGGAGCAGACTGTGCTGTGCATTGGCATCACTTTCCCACCACAACACCACGATGTGGTGCCATGGGAACTCTGGAGAGCCAGCCAAGGGACTTATCCTGTCTCAGAGGCACCACTAGGAGCTCAGGATGTGGGGAATTTGGGGGCTGTTCTTAATGATCAGAAGCAAAAGTTGCTAAGAAATACAGTCCTTCAAAATTAAAAGGCTTTCCAATAAAATATATGCCTGTAATTACAGGTCAAATTCATAAAATAAGAGAATGGTTTGGGTTGGAAGGGACCTCAAAGCTCATTTTATTCCAACCCCTTCCACTCTCCCAGGTTGCTCCAAGCCCCATCCAACCTGGCCTTGAACACTTCCAGGGATGCAGCAGCCACAGCTTCTCTGGGCAAGCTGTGCTCACCACCCTCACAGGGAAGAATTTCTCCCCAACAGCCCATCTAAATCTACCCTCTTTCAGCTTAAAGCCACTGAATTCACGGTTACAGCTACATAATCACATCATTTAAATCTCACTTTTATGATCTACATTTACAAGTGCAGGTGAAAAAATAATCTGCTGGGTCCCCCAGTTCTCTTTAACCTTTTATCAGACCAAACCAATAAGCAAGTCTTAAATAAAACCCCTGAATTATTCCAGAAGTAGTCAGATTAGAGCTGGGAGGAGAAGGGACTCCTAACTGGACACCCTGTGCACCAGGAGAAGCTGAGCTGATCCCTATGGACACAGCCTGACCAGCAGTGAGGGCAGAAGGGAACTTCACTGAGCAACAACTAGACATTAATTGCTCTGCTTCAGATGCCTAGTTTTGGGAAAGGCAGGAGGCTGAAGGGGCTGCTCCAGCCATACGGGACCTTGGTGACAGAGTACAGTTGGTGTGCTTTGCTGCCTCCAAGCCCCTGCTCAGGGTGTGAGGAATGGCTGGACGTACCATCGGCAGAGGCAGGAGTCAGAGGGATGTACTCCGTCGATGTCTGGCTGGTCAGGGACACCCTGGCTCCAGTCAGGTCAATTTTGGTGCTCCGGCAGGTGTTGGAACAGACCTTGGTGTGCTGGTAGAAATCCAGCTCTCCTGAGTCCATGATCTTCCTGAAAGATGGGAAGTAAGCACAGGGACAGGCATATCAGCAAGAACTCTGAGATGCAGCTTCTGGCAGCCTTCACACCAAACTTCTCAGAGGCAACAGGAGCCCTTACTGGAACTGATGAACTTGTCTGTTGTGGGAAGAAGGGGAAGAGACAGTCCCCATCTGGTTGCACCAGCACATCCCCTCAGAAGCTGCAGCTCCCAGCCAAAAGGTCAGCTCAAGTCTCAGTTCATGGTGAGACTGCAGAGAGCCTCTTCCTTCCTTCCCTTTCTGACTCTAGACCTCAGAAAGAGACTGGGCATAACCCTATTTCTAAACTAAAATTGGGTCTCATCTCAAGCAAAGGGAGTGGCAACACTGGCATACAGGATCTTCCCAGTCTAAGCACGTTGTCCCCAAAGCATTCCCAGGCCTTGCTGGCCAAAAACCCCCTGAGCTTCCCAAGATTTGCTCCCATGGACTGCTGGGCTTGCCTTCACACATTCCTCATGAAGTTTTTCCCCCTCAAAGCACTGCCTTGTCAAAGCCTAAGCCTATTATGCAAAATCTACGTGGAGCAAAAGCTGCTTAAGAGGAATATGAGGAATACAGGAGATGCCTGCATTGAAGCAGAAGAGTACAGGGAGAGGCAATGTCACCCTGTGAAAAGAGCACAAAGCCACTGACAATTCCTGGAGAAAGAGGTGATGCTTTTTTATCCTGCCCAAAGGCAGAGACAGACTTTAATTAAATCACAGGCTGGTGTTCAGGAAGACTATAGAAGAATTGAATTACGGTAGTTAAGACTAGACAAGATAAATGGTTGCATAAAGTATCTGGGTTTTTTTTTTTGCCAAGGGATGTCAAGCAGATGTGCTGCAACCAGAGCATTAGTGATAACCAGACAAATTCCATGTGGTGGGTCACACTGGGAACCCACAGACAGCATGGCCTGGCCACCAGTGGCCATTAAAATTTCCAGTGTCCCTATACCAGCTGGAATCTCAGTGTGGTTCAAGCCCTAAAAAGACCAGAGAAATATTTCTTACCCCAAATTATTCCTTAGGCACAAGGACAGAGCAAAGCCATTGGGCTGACCACATTTGGGGCCAACATTAAAACAGAAGTTTAGTGGCTCATTTGCTCCCTCAGCAGGAAAACGACTGCCAAAGGCTCTGTTCTACCACACCACTATCTCCCAGAAAGAAGTGTCCACAGATACAAAGGAAGAGACTCACCGGAGCATGATCCCGTTCATCCGGATCGCCCGCTTCCAATCCTTCAGGGTGGACTTGCCTGCCAGATGGACAAACTCCTTGGGGCTAATTAGGTGATCATCAAACTGCAGAAGGCAGAGGTGCAACATCAGTGCCACGAGCCATAAACAGCCCCGGGGTGCCCTGTGAGCAGGGGTCAGCCATGGAGCCCAGGGCATTTCCCAGTGCCCAGCAGTGGGTGCAGCTGCACCGCAGCCTCCACGTGCAGTTCAACACACACCACCAGAGAGGTGGCTGACACTTCCCCACCCAGAGAACCCTGACTGAGTTAAAAAGATTAAAGCCAAACATTCCTGTCACGGATGGTTAGTTAGCAGCTGCCCAAAGCCAAGGGCTTGGGAGTGTGTGTGAGTTTGGAAGGGCCAAGCCCAGGCAGGACAGCTGGGAAAAAACACCCATAGCTTGTGCAAAGTATCATTAACAGCAGGGAGCTGCTCACACTCCTACCAGCAGTGGACTCAGCAAAAGCTGGGCTGGATCAGTAACATCTGGGTCCAGGAACATGTCATGCCCCACAGGGGAGAGGAAAGAAGCTCATTTGGTCTTTGACTTCCTGCTCCTGAGCCCAACTGTTGGTATCAGTGGAACCTTTCGCAGCACACACCCATTTCCATGGAAAACCAGCTCCAGGGAGCTGGCACACACCGTGCCAACTTGTTCCCTTTCTTTTACTGCCCTACACACCCAGCCAACCTGAACACACGTGCTGACCTAACAGCAACCTGCAGAATCAGAGAATTATAGAATCATTACGGTGGGAAAAGCCCTTCAAGTTCCTCAAGTCCAGCTGAGAGCCAGGAAGCTCTCTAAAGAGCTGCCTTACAGCCTCTCTCAAAGGATTTCCCAAATCCAGGCCTCCCCTTTTCCATGCCCATGTTGACCAATGCCACTATTAGTGCATGAGAAACTGTTCCTCTGAACAAGAACATGGGCTTCAGTGCAGAGGATGGATTTCAGGTGACAGCAGCATTACCTGCAGCAGTACCTGTCCTCTGCCTTGGAGATGGAGACCACCATCACTCCTAGGAAGGAAAAGGACCATCCTTTGGGAGCACTCTTGCAGCAGAGCCCAGTGAGACTCTCCCTCAGCAGGGTATTGTTTAGGCTGTGTAAAAATGCCAGCAATGGCTTGCTCATGGTATGTTCCTGAATTCATGCAAATGTTAACCATGAGCTACCCAGGACGCTGTAGGAGCTCTTCAACAGGTCCCTACTTCTCAAACTATCAACCTTCCAACTGAGCAGATACTGGATGTGCACAAATTTCTCCAATTCTCCAACACAGCATTTGGTTGAGGCAATGTCTCTCTGGCCAGTGCTGCTCAACTTGGCCAAGAAAAACATCAGGCACCACAGTACCAGGAAAATTTCCTCCTTTCCCACCATGGCATGATTCTGATGCAAAGCAGCTACCAAAGCTCATCACAATCAGGACAGGGCAGGTGAGCCCACAACACAGGCATGGAAAGGCATGAGCCCAATGTTGAGCTCTCTGGTCTCACCTGCACACACTTCACATTGATCCCAGGGCACACAAACTTCCTCCAGATGAGGTTGGCTTTGCTGTCCCCACAGGTGATGGGGTAGACAATCTCTGCCTCCAAACTATCCTCATCTTCAGCCATCTTCACTTCTCACAGGGATCAGAGGAAGGGACAGATCAAAAAGAAACATGAGCCACAGCCCCTGATTCACCTCTCTGAGGCACATATGCATTAAAAAGCAGTTTTGAAACTCGAGAATGAAAAAGAGTAGATGTTGCATGATGGAGTGTGTTGGGGTTTGTGGCCAAACACTCACTTTGCTGCTAAAGCATCCAACCACCCAAACTTCTTAGGCAAAACAGCCCAGGCACATTTATGCTAACCTGGCTGCAGCTGAGCACATGGAACCTGAGAAATCAATGGTCTCATGCTTGATAAAAAAGAAGGGAATTCTTATTTAAGTGGAGACACCCCTGGCTTTAGAGTTTGAACTCAACTCCAGCCCAGCCAGTCACAGTCTTTGCCCCTTAAATTCCCTTTTACTTGTAACCAAAGCCAGTGAGTTTGACGCAAAACTGCCATCCCTGTGGCAAGCTGGAAGGGCAGAAGCCAGTGATGGCTGGGCATGGGGACTCATCCCGAACCAGGAGAGGGCAGCAGCAGCCCAGCCAGGCACTGCCAGCTCCCTCCTTCCTGGCCACCCAACCCTGCTGCCTGCTGGGCTCCCTTGGCTGCTGGGAGAGCACCCCTTGTATCCCTGGGGAGAGTGTCCCCAAGTCCAACAGGAGAACATCACCTCTGCACAACAGTGCCCAGACTTTCTCAGCCAGCACCAGAGCAGGGTTGTGCCACAGTTGGGGTGGTGGATCTGGCACAGTGCAACCAAGGGGCTATGGAAGGAGCTGACCTACCTAGAACCGCTTCCTTCAGGTGTGTGGAGGCCGTGAAAGCGGCAGCAGCCGCAGCAGCTGCATTTTCAGTCTCCAGAGTGTCTTCATTTATGTCACCACTGGAAAGAGAGTCAGAGACATTCTTAAACCATGTGGCCGTGCCACCCCCACACCCGATCCCTGTGGAGATCCTGCCTCAAAAGTCCCTTGGACCACATTTCCCCACAAGAGCTAAAAGTCAGCTGTCGGTTTGGGAAGCTCAGCTCCATTTTTCCATGTGGAGATGAAGAGCTCCACAGCAGGCAGGCCTCTGTCAGCAGCTTGGCTGGCTCTGCTTTGCCTCCCTTTTAATCTCAGCACCATGGAGCTGCCTCCAGCCTAGCCCATGCTGGAGAGCTGGCGTGGAGGGATGCTGTCAGCACAGCCCCTTGCTCAGAAGTCAATGCCAGCTTCTGGCAGCTTTACTTGAGATTTCCCCAGGAAAAACATGTGTGAAACATGCTGCTGCTGTCTGGGCAAAGGACTGGTTGAATCCCCTGGTATGCAGGATGCTCGCGGGAGCAGGACCTAAAGGAGCCACAGAGATGCTATAAAGCAGTTTGACAAACCCCAGAGCAGATCTGTGAGCAGAAATGACATTAACATGAGATACAGACCCTCACAATCCAATCTCTGTGCATCTTACAACTCAATACACCTGATATTCACTCACAGCTGGCCATCCAACTGCTTCCATCCTCACCACAGCGGAGATCTCCACCTTCTCTTGGTGCTTTGCACATGGAGTCACACAGTGGATCCTGCACAGCACCCACACCCTCCTTGTTCTCTTATCCCAGCTCTCACTGTGTCACACAGAGCCTCAGGCCTTTTGAACAAGCTTTGGTGGACACTCTGAGGGAACAGGCATTTAGGGCTGTGATCTGGGACATGCTCCTCACTCCCTCAATTGGTATCATCCCCCATCTGGTCCCCTTACGGATCCGACCTGTGAATCACAGCCAGCACTCAGCAGGGACATTCCTAATGGATTTTCATAGAATAACAAACTGGTTTGGGTTGGAAGAGATCTTAAAGACCATCTGATTCCAAACCCCCTGCCAGGGGCAGGGACACCTTCCACTCCACCAGGTGGCTCCAAGCCTCATTTGACTTGTGCTTTAACACTCCCAGGGATGGGGCATTCACAGCTTCTTGGGCAACCTGTGCCAGTGCCCCCCCTCAACTCTCACAGTGCAGAATTTCTTCCTAAAATCCCTTCTAAATCTACTCTGCTTTTAAGATATATGTTTGGTAGTGTTATTGAAGACGAGGACTTGCTACATCAAACTTGTCCTGCAGGGGCATGGAGGGGAACACAATTAGCTTTGCACATACCTCAGCCATACAAACTTTTTAGGAAGACTGTACAGAGAAAACAAACCTGAAATCTACCCCAGTTTGGTACCAGGGGTGAATAAAAAGATGGTCCCAGTGACTCACTGGCAAGTGCATTTCCTGCCCGTGGTGCCACGGGGACAAGGAAATTCAAGAGCAACTGGTTTTTCCATCCTGGCTCCTAACACACAGCTCCAGGGTGGAATTGCAGCTTCAAAGCATCCCTCCCCTCAGCAGCTGCAGGGCAGGTACCTGTGGGGAGCAGCACAGAGATAAGGAAGGTGTGGGAGGCAGCTCAGCCTCACCAGGTGAGTAACTCAGAGATGCTGCTCCAGAGAGGAGAGAGCTGGAGGCAGATCCAGCTGTGACAGAACAGGGATGGACCTCACACTGCCTCTGCAGCTCCCAGCAACCAACAGCCCAGAGCCCCAGGAGGGGAAGGGAATGGGGAACACAAAAGGACTCGAAAAGGGAAATTTTGAGTTAAGGCATCTGAGCACAGAGGAGTATTACAAAAGTGGCAGTCTGACAGAAGAACAGAACAACTGTAACCTGGGGGTTTTTCCATCAGTTTGTTGCTGGGTTCTTGCACTTCTCCAGGTACATCTGGACAAAAGCCAGCAGTGCCACTTCAGCAGGGTGCCAGAGGCAGCCACCACTGCCCAGCAGCCCACAGCCCTGACCAGCCTCCACCTGCCACCAGATCAAGAACCTCCACCAACTTACCTAGAAGAAACCTCCCAGCAGACTGCCAGCACCTGAAACAGCTTCCTCCAGGACTACATCACATTTGCACTGCTCCGAAAAATGGCCAAAAGGCACAGCTGGAGGGGGAATAATAACCCAGCCCACGCCTTAAACCTCCAGAGGAAAACAAACAAACCAACTCCAAGCTTGTATGAAAAATTCAAGCAACTAATGTCTGTGTCTACCATGGAGATATAACTGGGGAGGAAAGAAAACCACAAAAAAAGGCGGTGTCTCCACACTGCTTCCCCCATCCCATTCCAGAACAGACTGAGGCAGATGCAGGGAAAAACACAAAGACCTTCCAAGCCCCAGCAGTGCAGCCCCCCCAAGCTGGTCTTGCCTTTGCTGGTTGCCATGACAAAGCCCAGGGAGGATGGTTCTCGCCTTCCTCCCCAAGAGGATCCACAAACCAGATGGGAGGAAGAGAAGAAAGCACGTGTGGATAACACACCAGGCTGGCATCTCCATTCTCCTCTCTTCTGCCTCCTCTGGAAATTGAGAGGGAAAAGTCCCCCCCCGAACACTGAGCTGGGGATGCTGATCAGAAATACAAGCACCTTGTCAGAGTACCAAGCACTGATCCCTCCTAAATGCAGAGCAAAGAGAAAAGCTTCTTGCTCATTATTTTTCCATTTCCCTTTGCCTTTTCCTTAAAAACACATGAACTAATTAAGCTCTGAACAATTGGTTTTATAGGGTTTTTCTTAATAGCAAACCCATACCCAAAGGAGCACTAGAAAAAGGCACCAGCCCCCAAGCTGAGTTTGGTTTAAGTGCCATACAAGGCAAGTTGAAAACTCCCCATGTGAGTGGAGAGGGAGCCAGCACCGAGGGATCTCAGTCACTCAGGCACTCTCCTGATCCCAGCTGGAGCTACAGAGGGAAAACAGAGAGAGAGAGGGAGCCAACAGTGCTGTGGGAGCAGAGCCCTGTGAAGGTGACCATCCAAGGCCACTGAGGGACTGTGGGTGGATTGTGCTGCCACCCTCCACCAGCCCCACTGCCCTGAGCAGCAAGGGGAGTTGGGCAGGTTTTGCTCCATGACCCCAAAATCCACATCCTTTCCATGGACCCACTACCACACCCAAGCACAGGGAAGCCAGAAGCCTCCTCAGCAGCCCTTCTCCAGAGAACTGCATGGAAAACCTGCAGGGAATCTCTTCATACCTGCCAAGGTATCTCTGCTTATGGCTGTGACTAAATGGAAATGTTCCTCTCTGCTGTGTAGAGCTGTCCTGCTCCTGACCATCCACAGGACACTGGGAGGGTGAGAACAGGTTTCCAAACTAAAACAGGAGGGGAACTAAGAGCAAAAGGAAATCAAACTCACTGAGCCAACCTCTGCCATGATCTGTGTTCCCAGACAACACAATGCTGCTCATGGTTCTGCAGAGGCTCAAAGCCACTTTACAACCAGAAAACATCCTGCACCCAAGAGCAGACGTATCCCAAATTTCACATCTGGCTGCTTCTCCACCGAGGGAGCCAAGGAAGTCACCATGGGACAGAAAGCAAGAGGAGTGGAGCCCTTCCTCCCCACCATCACCCTCTCTTCTGGGAATGGAAAAGGCTCTTGGAAGCGCTCACAGATTCAGGATATGGAGGAGGAGCTGGGCAGATCCTGCCCATCCCGGTACTGACAGCTCTTTTGCCTCTGCCTGTCCCTGCCCATTCTCTACGAGAAATTCATCTGTTAATGGGTTTTATCCCATTGGATGGGAGCAGCACAAAGGGAATGCACTGCAACATAAACACCTGCCCAAAGCCCCAGGGCAGTGACACAAAGAATGTGTTTGAGAAAAAGAGACAAACATCTCCTCCTCCTGGAGAGCAACAAACAGCCACTCATCACCTACTTATTTCAAGTTCAGGGACTTCCGGATCAGCCAAACCTGCCTGGATCCAGCTCCACGTGTGAACTTGGATCTTCTACCCACCGAAAGAGCAAAGCCCAAAACACTAAGCACCATCCCATGAAAAACATAAAGAAATAAAGCAAACAGCCCGTTGCTACGAGGGCCTTCAAGGCACCAGCCAGGCTCCTTGGCCGTGGCCAACCTGCCACTGAACAGACCAGATCGGAACAAATAGCAGCCCTAAATCCAAAATTCCAACAAAAAAGGCAGAAATTGGGCAAAGCAGCAGCACTTGAGCAATCAGACATGTTCACTCTGGTTTTTCTGAGCAGTGCCTCTCCATTCAGCACTGCGTGGTTTCAAGGCCACCTCTCTCACCCCTGTTGCTGGCAGTGGAGGTTCCTGCAGAACTGGGCTGAAAAAGAGCCCCAAACTCCCCACCTTCATGGAAGGGGAGCCCAGCTGCACCACCCTCACTGTGCTGCAGCCAGACTCATCTCTTGGAGGTACACAGCTCAGTGAAGTAATCATGAAATAAATAGCAGGAAAACATTGATTTAGCTACTGGTGTCCTGTTCCAGCCAGATTTGTGTCCATTCCAACATCCACATCCACTCAGAAAAGGATATTTTGGGTTGGGGTTTTGGTTTTTTGCTATATAAAAATAAAGAAATAAAAAGCTGCACTGCATTTCACTCTGGGTAGCATCAGCTCAAAACCACCAGTGGTAACTCAGCTTTAACAGAAAAAGAGTGTAGCCTGCTCTGCAAGCTCAGAGTCCTGGGGTGTCAGCAAAACCCTAACAAGGCACTGGAGACTCCCTAGGCACTGCTGAGGTGCCACAGTGAGCTGTGATGCAGGAAGGGGGAATGGAGGATTAAATCCCAGCCCAGCCAGGTACAACCACGGCTGGGAGGGCTTCCAGCACATCCCCTGAGCACACAACCCTGTCTCTTACCCATGCTGGGACAGATTGGTGGTGACCAGCACGGTCTTCACCTCCTCCATGCCGCTGCTGTCCACGGCGCCGTCGGGCGTTGTCACCACCACCACCTCCTCCATGTGGACACTGACATCCGGCGTCGCCATCACAGGAGTGGGACAGCCCTTGGGCACCAGATCCCTGCAGAGAAACAAGGAGAAGCCCCATGTCAAAAGGTCTCCCTGATGGACCTGGTGGTGGAAGGAACATGGGTGGGGTAGGAGCAAAGGGAGAGGGGGCTACAGGAACCTCATGCTCCCCTAAAGAGCGGAGGATGAGCAAGCCCCCAAGTGCTCCATCCCAGCAGGGATGAGGGGAGGCTCAACCCAACATGCTCTGCAGATTGGGTGAGAGAGATGGGCATGGATGGGACTGTGGGGCAGGAGATGAAGGGCAGAGTATGAGAAAGGTGGAAAAAACCCAGTGGTCCTGGCATCCACTGAAAACTCAGTGAAGACACCCAGTTTGAAGGTGCTTTTTCCAAATAAATGTATTTCCAACTGTCTCAGAAGGATGTCATGCTGTCAGGAGAGCTCATCACTGTCTCCTCCATGGCAAAAACAGGGACTCTTCCCTCCTTCAAAGTCACACACATAAAATCAAATTAAAAAAGCATGTCAAGCCTTCAGAAACAAAGTGACATCTGGAAACTATTTAAAAGTGTGCATTTCTAATAAATCAGCAATAGATGTAAGACAGCACTCCCTCTCCAGATCTTTTGGAGCCCCTTTAGGCACTGGACGATGGTCCAAGATCTCCACAAAGCCTTCTCTTCTCCAGGCCAAACATTCCCAGCTCTCCCAGCCTGTGTCCATAGCAGAGATGCTCCAGCACTCAGAGCATGTCCATGGCCTCCTGTGGACTCACTCTCAATCCTTCTGATGTTGAGGGCCCCAGAGCTGGATGCAGCACTGCAGGAGGGGTTTGACCAGAGAAGAGCAGGGAGAGAGAATCCCCTCCCTCGTCCTGCTGCCCACAGTGCTGGGGATCAGCCCATGCCCAAGTACTGAGAAGTCAGTGCCAACAAAGCATCTCCTGTAGCACTGGTGCAGCCCACACAGAGACAGGTAAGGGTACACCTTGTCCAGGTCTGGCTGGTCAAGCTCAGACCCCCCTGAAATCCTTCAAGCAGCACCACAGAGCATGGCAGAGATGCCACTCAGCTCCCACCACTCTCCCAGGCCACAGCTGGAGCAGGGCCCTGACCCAACACGTCTGATGGAACTTTGCAACCAGATTCATGCCCTGCAGAAGCGCCTGCCTGATCCACAGGGACCCCACAAGGAGCCAATGGATTTATCCAAGGTGGACTGGCCCCTCCATGCCAGCACAAAGCCACCTACAGAGGCACTTTAGTTTTCACAGCAGTGCAGATGCTCACCTGCATTCAGTTCAGCTACTTCCATTTTTATTGTCACTCTATCCCTGCCCTTGTCCTTCATTTGGGGGCAAACCTCCCCCCCGCAGCATTAGCATCACCCACAATGGCCTCTGCATCAGCACCCAGTTCCAGGATGCTCCAGACATCCTGCCCAGCATCATGGGATTGAATTCCACATGTGCCTCTCAAATGCCTTCAGGGAGGAACCAGTGTGGAATGGGGAAAAACTGGCCTGAAAACACAAGTAATCTAAAAAGTGACTAAAAACACATCAGCAGCAGGGAGCAATGGGGTGGTGGAGGGGGGCAAGGGGTGTCAGGGAGCATCCCAGCTCTGGCAAGGCTCAGGGTGCCCACAAACACCCCTCCTGGTGCACCTCGCAGGGTGATGAAAGCACGACAAGGGCTGCGGGAAAGACCTGGGGTGAGGTGGGGGAAAATAGGAAAGAAAAAAAAACATTGCACAACTGGGGAGGGCAGGGAAAGATTTCTGGGGTGCAGCACCAGGAGGGCAGAGAGCAGGGAGAGGGTGGAATG
>VWZD01008382.1:337768-349558 GCA_013396695.1 Sakesphorus luctuosus | reverse complement strand
CCCTTGTGTGTCCCACCTGTGCCGTTTGTGCCCCCCGTGTCTCCTGTCTGCCCCCACCCCATACCCTGCCTTTTCCCGGGGTCCTGCATGCCCTCCCCTCCCCTCTCTGCCGTGTCCTCTGGTTGTCCTTTCCCAGGTCCTGTGTGCCCCCTGTGTGTCCCCCCTACTGTGCCTTCTCTGTGCCCCCCATGGCCCCTGCATGTCCCCCTCCAGGGTCCTGCATTCCCCCTGTGTTCCTGCCCAAGCCCTGCATGCCCTCCATATCTCCTGCATGTCCCCATCAGGGTGTGTCCCCCCCATGCCTCATGTGTGCCCCCCAAGCCTTATGTGTGTGTCCCTCCTGCCTCCTGTGTGTCACCCCCATCCTCTCTGTCCATCCTCCAGCCCCGTGTCCCTCCCCTGGCTCCCCACGTGCATTCCAGGCTTTGTGCCTGTCTTCTGCTGCTTTGTGGCTGGTTTCATGCAGCTCAGGAACACCCTGCACAGGTTTGCTCTGTCAGGGCAGAGGGTTCCACCCACCTGAGGTGTGTGGGAGCTCTCTGACGGTGTCCTGTGCGAAGGCCATTCACAGAAACACAGAAGGGTTTGGGTTGGAAGGGACCTTGAAGATCATCTCATTCCACCCTGCTGCCATGGGCAGGGACACCTTCCACTAGCCCAGGTTTCTCACCAGCTGGCCCAAGCAAATACCATTAAAGTGATATTTCACAAGGAATTATATTTCTTCTCCAAGAGAACCAGCAATAACCACCAAGGTTAAATTACCCCCTGGAAGCAGAGACTCCCTTTTCCATGGAAGCCTGTCTGTATCTCTGTGGGTGCTGCTGGTGGTGTTTCCTCTGGCACCAACATCCTCAGGATCACACTGGGGCTGTACAGAGCAGATAAAAAGGTCCCTTTTCCCATTACAACGAGCTCCTGGCAGAGCAGGGGCCCTGTAAAGATGGTCAGAAGGCAGCAAACCCCAAGCTACGCTGCCTACTGTAGTTTTCCCAGCAGTCAGTGTCCTCTTAGAGAGCAAAACCTGGCTTTTGGTGTCAAACCCTGGGACACAGGAGGGTCCCTGGGTTCCTCTCAGTACCCAGGGCAGGATGATTTCACCTCCTGGCATGTTCTCTGCTCCCTGCTCTGCCTCTTTGTCAGTGGGCAGACTCACTCCAGCCATGGTGCCAGTGAAGCTGCTGAGAAAGGATGAGCTGTTATTTTTCAAACTAAATTTCTCTGCAAAATCTTTTTTTTTTTTTTGGTTGCCCGGGGAAGTTTTTGCATTTACCTTGGCAGAGTTGCTATTCTCTTCCCTTCCCCTCAATCAGCCATAACTCGAGCACTTTGCAAGGATCCTTCCAAGAGTTATGTAAGTATTTTGCTTTCTTCATGTGGTTTTGGTTTTTGACTTTTGACATGGGCATGGAGTGACAGGACAAGGGGGAATGGTTTTAAACTGACAGAGGGCAGGGTTAGAGTGGATATGGGGAAGAAATTCTTCCCTGTGAGGGTGGTGAGGCCCTGGGACAGGCTGCCCAGAGGAGCTGTGGTCTCCCTGGATGTGTTCAAGGCTGGATTGGACAGGGATTGGAGCAACGTGGGCTAGTGGAAGGTGTTCCTACCTGTGGCAGGGTGCTGAAATGAGATGAGCCTTAAGGTCCCTTCCAATGCTAAACTTTCCTTGATTCTATGATTTTGTGGGTGCCATGGGCTGATCCAAGACTTCAGTTTTGTGTCTTCAGCACTGAGTCCTGGAGGGCTGCACACTGGGAAGGGCTGGAGGGCAGTGGGAGCCCCTCCACAATCCTTTCTGCTCCTCCCACCCCTCTGCCTCAACCAATCCCACCCCTCCACAGTTTTCTCCTTCAGATTACAAGAGGATGAAGGAAGTGATTTGAATTAACTAGTCAGAGTGTGACCATGCTTGGTCTCTAACATATCTCGAATTGTGTGGCACCAAGGGCTGTGTCTGCTTTCCTAAGACAAATGCAGAAGTTTACTACATCCACACTTTTTAGTAGCCTGGGTTAGTTGTCTGGAGCAAACCTCGGGGGAAAAGTGAGCAGTGCTGTGTTTGCAGTCAGGTTGTTGTTATCTCCCAAACCAGGAAGGTCACACTGCAAAAATAGAATTCCTGTTTGTGCAGGCAGAGTGTCCTGAGCACGTATGGGAATGGCATCAGGCACAGGCTGCTCAGCCACTGCCACCACCGTGATGGCCCCAGCACTGTCCTGGCACTGCCCTCCCTGCTCTGTACAGATCACTACCCCGGGAATTAAATTTAACCTCTTCTGTCTCTTCCTTCAGTTTCTTGTACACAGAGTTCTGCTGAGATCTGTGGGAAGTCTCCCACACTGGTTATTTTGATGGAATCACAAGCCCATGAGGACGATGCTATTTTGATGTCCCTTCAAGGACAGGGAAGGCAGTGGGTGGTGACACTGGGCCCCACTCATGGTGGCAAAAGCCCCCCAAAAAGGCAAGTGGGGGATATTTTCCCCAGCGGGTGGGGAAGTGGCTGGGCAGCCTCCCTCCACGTGTCCTGTGGATTACAAACTTCCCTCTTTTCAGTTGCAGCTTTTGAAGCATTTTGGGGTTTGGAGTGTTGGCCATGTGGGGTCTCGTGTATTGGGGTCTCCTCTCCCTGGGAACCACAGTCCTGCTCCCTCCCACTGTGTCCAGCCCAACCTGGATCCTTTCTCATGAAAAGCTCATGAAGGAAGCACTGGATTCCTTAATAAAGAAGCTCTTGTTTTTTCCAGAGCTGCATTGTAACTGTCTTATATCTTTTTTGATCTTCCTCTGTGCACACCCTCACTCCCAGCCATAGAGAGGACCCTCATTCAAGCATTTATTACTTTTCCCCTCTGACAATTGCCATAAACTATCAGTTTCTGCCTCTTCTATGCTGGATGCAAAGTACTCGCTGACCATTCAGATGCTTAGAGTCTATTTTGTTAAATCTTCAGGTCCATTTTCCATTCAATGCAATTTATTAGTATTCTCACAATACTAAGGGAACCCTTGGAACTAAACCAGCCCATTTATGGGGAGAGACGGACACATACGGTTTCATACCAACTTTATTTCTTTTTTTTCCTTTATTTTTTTTTTCATAATCACTTCTTTTGCACAACAACAACCTCAAGTTGACAATGAAATGCACGTGGTAGACCGAAGGGAACTGGACAAGGCTCTGTAAGGGATGGAAAGTCCTTCTGTGACACTGCGCGAGCTCCGCACCCGGCGGTGGCCGCGGCTGTGGCGGGAGGAGCGGATCCTGCCCGGGGGCACCGCGGTGCTGAGCCCCGGGGCTTGCGGCTCAGCCCTGCGCCCACGCAGTCATCTTCCAAACCTCTGCCTGCAGCCACGGGCCGGGCTGTTCCTCCCGGGATGCACAGCTGCCTATCCCGACTCGGTACTTTGGTACTTTCCATTTCAGAGCACTTTAGAGACGTGGAGGTGCCGGCTCTCCCGTGGTCCCCGTGGGCGGGGAGCATCCCTGTCCCCTTGTCACGGGGTGTGGGAAACTGAGGCGCAGGGGATGCCAGGGCAGAGATCCCGTGCACTCAGGTCCCACCCCCTGCCCAGGCTGCATCCCTATATCCCGGGGTCCACGGAGCACCCACACGTGGGCGTGGGCCAGTGCCCCTATTCTGCTTTACTGAAAGACAACTGACTACAAAGGTGGAGTTTATTGGTCTTGCTATGTCATCTCGTCCCTATCATGGAGAGTAAGAAATCTCTAGCACCGTAAACAGCCATTCCCTGACTCATTTCAAGTGGTATCAGAGTGTATGTGCATATATTGTTTCCACGGATGCATTTCTGTGTGCGTGTGCACAGCTGAGTGCACAGCCACTGCGAGGAGGGCAGGAATGCCATGGGAGGGATATAAGGAACCCCAAGAGGCAGGATTGCAGAGCCAGGGCCAGGGAGCCACGCCAGGCTAAGCTAAAGCAAGCAAGCTGAAGTTTACATTGGAAAGGGAGCAGCAATACCGACCTACCCCCGAGGTAGGATGCATGCAATCATGAACTCCCACTGGCCCTGGAAGGTCAACTCAAAAGGGAACCCCACATCTGGGTTAGAGAAAGAGTTTTTAATGACTCAAAAATAATAAGACAAGGAAGAGGCTCAGTCCAGAAGCAGTCGGAAGGGCCAGGATCCTTGAAGTGCCTATTTACGGACAGAGCTGAGCTCTGCTGTGAGGGATAACTTGGGTGCAGAGCTGTAATTTGGGCTACAAGGCCATTTTCCCAGCTCTTCTGCAGCTTCACCCATTGCCCAGCTCTCGGTGACAGCTGGGAGCTCACTTCACTTCAGCTCCTCAGTCTTGCCCGAATCAGCAGCCCTTCTCCAGGAGGACCCTTTGGAAGGCAAATACATGCACAGAACGATGCCACCAGCTCGTCTTTCCTCCCTCCCTCAGCTGCCACACTCAAGGCCCAGGCACGGATGCTCCGTGCGCCTCGAGGATGCTCTCCCTACCAGGCACACTCCCATGTCCAAAAGCTGCTGCAAAAATGGGGCTGAAAACTGTGTGTACAGAGCTCAATCCATACACACCTCCAGGAATCACTGGAAACCTCAAGCCCCACCATAAGGAAGGTGACCCCGGGAGGGGGGGTGGTTCATGCTGTGTCCACAACTGCAGTACATGGGAACAGTCTGGGAATGAGGGAGGCTGGGGCAATAAGGATGTTAATGAGGGTATTTGATTAGTCTCCACTGAGGCATGAAATATGCCACTGCACTCAGCCATTGGCATGAAGGGATATGGAAAGGCATGGAATAACCATGATCCCGGCCCGTGCCACGCGCTGCCGGTCGGGAATGGCTCCTGGCCACGACGGGTTTGGAGCAGTGGGTGGACACCCCTCATCCAGCCAACACTGCGCAGCCAAAGCAATCACACATTTCCCTGATAGTGCCCAGTGGTACTGGACAAGCATCAAGCTCCTGAACATCCCTTCTACATCCATCTGCACCAGGCAAACACAGCTCTGGGACACCTAAAGCCTCCAGCCCCACCCATGAGGCTGTTTCCTTGGCACAACGTGTCTCGGCAGCAGCTGCCTGATGTCACTGATGCAAAACTCTCCCTGCACGTCCCTGCCCTCTGATGCAGGAGCTCACCCTGCAGTAACACATTTCCCACCCACATCCTCTGTCCGTCACCTCACTGACATGACAGAGGGAAGAAAAATTAGTTTCCCAGTGCTCACACCTGCACAAGCACCATCTGCCAGGCCATTCCGTGTTTCCCACGGGATTCTTTTTGCCAGGGAAAGATATTACAAGAATAAGTCCCCACCTGAGACCCAGCTGGGCTATAGTGAGAGGGAGGAGGGAGGTGCAAGGCAGTACGAGGGACTGAGAAGGAAGATCCAGGCAGGAATTGAGCCCAGAGACTCAGGAGCTGTTTGGGAGGATGACTCTGGCACAATCTGCCACCAACCACCTCTCCTCCAGCACACACCAATCCTGATGGCTCCTCTGGCTTCCCTGGGGCTCAGGGAATCACCTGGAACCCCCACACAGGGAGGTTTGGGTCAACACTAAGATCATATAGACTAGAATTGAAACAACACCTCTATTTCACCTGTCAGCCCTTCCTTCTCCCCCCAGCACGAGGAGCAGCCATCCCGCTCTCACCGCCCTGCCTGCAGGACTCAGCTGCCTCCAGCTCCCAATTCCATCATTTTCCAGCTGCTCCCTGGTCCAGCATCCCACTGGTACCCTGCCTTCACTTGGCCCAGGCTCCTGACTCCCTCTGAGCCCCTAGAAGAGAGTGAAAATGGCCATTTCTCTTGTTTTCAACTCCTGCTCACGAGTACAACATTTCTGAGAATAATAATCATAATAATCATAATAATCATAGTACTAAAAACAGTATTTACAACAAGCTCCAGGTCAGAATTACACACCAAGCAAACACTCAGCACCACAGAGAGTAGGACAGGGTTAATATCTCGCAGATACCTTCTCAGATCCCACCAAGGCGGGACACAGACATTTGACAGTTTCAACCATTTCTTACACACAAACATTTCATTTAAATTACTTTTTAAATTTTTTTTAAACTTTTTTAAAATTTCTCTTCACTATATGGATGAGGTGATGCTGGCGGTGATGCCGCACTCTACACAGATGCTCATCTAAGACAGCTGCTACTATAAACTGATCATTAGCTACTGTTAAGAAATTCAACCCTCAGTTTCCTTCCTCACCCTAAATCTTATTTTCTTTTTGTAACTGATGGCACAGGAGCTTTCTAACAGCCCTGTCCTCCGCCCAGCCCAGGCAGAGGGCTTTGGGAGTAAGGTAGCCCTTCCTTTTAGGAGCAGAGTCCCCTGATGTCAAGCCATGGCCATGAAAAGATTCCCTCCTGTGTCCAGCTGGGACTTTTGGGGAGCTCACAAGGAGCTCTGGGACTTGATCTCCAGCAGTCTGCTCTGTAATGGTCCTGAAGAGCCACATCCAGCTCTGGAAAGAGGGAAGGATGATTATCCTGTTCACTAAGAGGCTATTTCACAACCCTGCACCATCTCTATTGGATTTGCTTTCCTAGCAGGGTGAAATCATGTGTTGTGGGAGCCCTGCAGAGGCTGCAGAGCAAGTGTCCTCTCCCAGGGCTCCCACAGAGCTGTGGATGCAGAGCTGTGGTTCTCCTGGGCTGAACAGCCAAGACCTCTCAATCCCTGCTTGGGTGGAGAGAGAGCAGCTCAGTCTGACAGCTCCTCCAGCCCAGGGCTAACCAGGGCATCAGGCAGTGTCTGCTGGGATGGGGCACCTGGCACCAGCCTTGGGGTGGAGACCCTCACCTGCTCCCAAAGGATCACCCTGCTCTCAAAGTATCACCCATAGAAGAGAACTTTGGGTCCCTGGACTGGTCCTGGGTGCAGCCAAGACCTGGGGGTTCTTCACGCTGCAACTCCTGAGCCTTCCATCCCTCTCCTTCTTCTCTCCTACCACTGGCAAACCAGGGGCTGCTCCCTATTTAACTTCACACACAGAAATAATCACTTTCTTCCCATTATTCTGAAATTGATATTTGGCTCAGAGCAAAAACCAAGAGGAGGAAAAGCCCCGGATAAGAAATCTGTATCTCTGTGACACTGCTGGTTGAATTTATTAATGCCTTAATTGGGTTTTTTTACATCAGTTTAAGACTTTTTTTTTTTAAAAAAGGACAAAACCTTCCAAAGAAGCTGTTTGATTGACTGATCGACTGATTGATTCTCTATTTCATGTGAACTAGTTGCTATTCTGCTTAGAGGTCCCTATGATCTGTGAATCCCCACAAGCACTGACGATTAGGGATGCAGAGAGAAGCGTGTAGCTGGGGGACAAACACCGGGGAAGGGGGATGGAGAACTGAATGCTGCATCTAGACAAACAAAATAAAATGTGTTGGTTGGTTGATTGGTTGGTTTGTTAACAGGAATCAGGTGCTAGATGTGTAGAAAAGCCCTTTATCCAGAGATCTCCTCTCGCTGTTCCTTGTTCCTGCGGACTTCGGCTGCGTGCAGCTCCTGCAAAGATGGAAGAGATGACACCTCGCTAACACTCCCTGCTCTTGTGCTCACCACTTCCCTCCTGCACACAGGATTTCCATCAGACTTAAGAGACCAGTTTCCCACCCAACACCCGCTGAGGACAGCAAGTTACACCTGTAAGGAGTGAAGCATCATTTGTGGGAGCCCAGAGGTGATGGAACCCACAGCAAACTCATAGATTCCCCCCTCCTGCAAAGCCCTTTGGCCATGCAGCCCATGTACATGGGGTGGGACTGATCCTGCAGCTCTGCACTTGCCCTTACCGAGATTACCCAGACTATGCTCTCTACTGACCCTGAAGGACACATCTCCCCTCCTTGTGCTGCTCCAAAGCGGAGCTGCTCCACAGCCCACTTTCCACCAGCAACAAAACACCCACTCCCCTGTGCCCACTGCACTGGGATGACCCCAGAGGGCCCAGCCCCAGCTCCCCCACCAGGAACAGCACCCCCAGCCCCCAGCCCTGTCCCGGGGTGCCACACTCACCTTCTCACGCAGCCGCTCCCTCAGGGCAGCGAGATGTGCTTCGCGGATCTCCCTGCTCAGCTCCATCTTGTAGTTGAGCTTCTCCTCGGCCAAGCGGCTGAAGTTGTTGTTCTCCTCCAGTGCCTTGTGCAGCACCTCCCGCTCGTGTTCCCGCTTCTCCGCCAGCTGCTTCAGCACCTGCGCCTCCTGGGTCTGCCGAGGGAGAGGCGTCCGGACACTGCAGAGCCTCTTCCACCCCTCAACTCCCCAGAGCGACTTCCTGACCATCTGCTCTGCTCAGACCAGTCTGCCACCCCCTTCCATCCCATAACACTCTTGCTCAGAAGATGTTTTGACACCTTTCTCCTGCTATCATCAAATCATTCAGGTTGAAAAGCCCTCTGAGATCACTGAGTCCCAGAGTTCCCCCAGCACTGTCAAGCTCACCACTAATCCATGTTCCCAAGTGCCACATCTACATCTCCACATGGTGATGGAGTCCAATTCCCTGCCTAAACCAGGCTGCAGAACCTCAGACCATGATACCCATATCTCATCTGACAGTTATTTAATAACCAGTGTCAGAACACCCTTCCCAGCTATTGTAGATTGCTCCTGCTTAACAGTTTTAGGGTTTGGTGCAATTAGTGCTTGTCACAGAAAGGTCATTGCTTCCATAGGACATCTCCTTACCTTCCTCCTCTCTTCTGCAGCCTCCAGCCTCCTCTGCAGCTCCTCCAGGGACAGATCCTTCTTCTTGGGAGGGGAGGAAAGGATTGGGCTCTCAGGAGATAAATCTGAAGGGGACTTCAGGATCACTTCAAAGCTCTGGCCTGATGCCCTCTTATCCAGCTGCTTCACCTCCATATCTTTGTGGGGAAAAAAAACAGTGACTCCGTGGGCCTGTCACTCAGGAGAGTTTTCACCTGAGAGCATCGAGCTCCTCACACAGGAATTAGGGTCCCATGTGTCCTGACCTGGGTGATTTTATTTTATCTCCAGAATTTCACAATTAGTGCTCACCTTCATCCCTGCCCCACGTCAATGCAATTCATTTAAAGCCACAGCATAACTGCAGAAAGGCCACATCGCTGTTAATGTCTTGTATGTCACCCCAGCACAAAGCTGAGAGACTCTGACTCTGGTGAGCTCCCACATTGCCAGTGGGAGCATCATCCAAACATTGCTGGAGCTCCTGTGGGAGTGGGTTACCTACCTCCATACTGGTAGATGGTGTTGGGGTGGGGCTGAGTGTGGAAACAAGAGCAGATGAGGGAGAGCAGAGACAGCTCCTTCATTTTCTCCTTGTAGGCTGGAAAATATGAAATAACAGTAAGAAGATATTCTAATGGCAGTGGCAGCTCTTTTTTCATGGAGAAATTAAGCAAGTACATACAAGGAACCCCATTTGCAGCTACCAGACTCCATGGAGGCTTTTCCAGACTGCCACAGCTTGCCAAAAGGTCCCCAAGGAGCAGCAGGCTAAACAAGATGCCAGTGTAGCAAAAGACACACCACAGGAGTTTACCACATCTACAGGTATGAGTTTCTGTGCGGGATTTTCCCTCCAAAGCTGTTGGGACACTCCAGCCCATGTAGCTAACCATGTCAGGACAGCTGCCCACAACCTTTCTCCACTGGAAGGGGAATTTCCAGTCCCTGAGATAAAACTATTCCCACTGACACCTGAAACACTGCTCAAGCCCCAGCGAGTTGGGAATATTCCACAATTCAGCATTTCTGACATGAGGGTGAAGAGGCAGGAGGAAGTCAGCAGCATGGAGAACAAACAGGCATTTGAGTGATGAAACTGCCCAGGGAGCTGCTGCCAGGGGAAGAGCTGCACCTCAACTCCACGAGGTACCTGTTGCCCTGCAGCAGCAGAGCAGGGAGGATGTAAGTGGATCCTGTCACCACCTTGGCCACGCAGGCAGAGCTCAGTGCTGGTCTGGTAGCTGGTACTGATCACAGCAAATGCTGTCCCCATAACCTTCTGCAAAGGACAGGAAACACACAATCCCTTCTATCTCTGCTGCTGATTCCCCCCGTTTACTCATCTGTGACTGGAGGATGCACCACAGAGCCCTCAGTGATCACAAGGGCATGAGCTGCTGCCCTAAGGACACATTGCAGCAGCTCTGTTTCTGGGGCAATCTTCACCTGTATTTTTGGAGTTTAGCACATTTAGGACAGTGAACTGTTTGCAATCTCTTGACAAAGAACCTTAGAATAGACAGACTTGAAACCAGCAAGGTGCTCTGTGGGCTGTCAGGTTCTTTATTACATCCGTGCAGCCTTCACAGCATCACTCCTACGTCCCAGGTCAGCCGCTGGGGCTCAGCAGTGGGTGCTGCTGTCTCACAGGTGCTTTGGGGCTCCTCTCTGGTCTGGCTCCTCAGGGGAGGGGAAGAGAGTCTTCATGGCTGCACATCCTGCCCCAAACCTGCCCCAAACCTCCCTGTGCTGCCCTTGTTCCTGCCTCTGCCACTGGCACAGGCATTCTGGTGTCCTGCCTTGGCTTTGCTTTGGGATTTCCCACATGTCCTGGTGATTCTGGCCTTGGTTTTTCCCTTCTGTACTGAGCTCCTGTTTTGACCTCCAGCCAGAGGTGACTCTGCAGCTCAGCTGCCAATGCCACCTTCAGAGCAGGACCCTCCCCTTGGCCAGGACAGGAAAAACCCCAGAACGTTGTGATATGAAGAGGCATTAGATGCAGAACAATTTTGAGAAAAGCAGCATCCTGTGTACCACATGCCCTCAGGAACATCTTTTAGGTCTTTTCCTCTGCCTTTCCAGAGCTGATCAAGTGGGAAAACCTATGCCTGCTTCATATTTGCTATTATTTTTTTCTCTTAGGTACAGAGCTTCATCCTAATTAACACCCTCCTTTGCTAACTAACCATCCCTGAAGCTCAGATCTTTATTGAACAATTTTTTATCTTGTCCCCCATTCTGATTTGAACACTGTACCCAGTCCTGCTGCTAAATGTAAACCAAATAGGAATAGTTTACATCAACAGTGCCAGCCAGAAATCTTTGATTTTCTTTTAAATGGAAAAAAAAAAAACTGGAAAGCCTCTGAGAGGCCAGAAGTCATGGCATGCAGCAGTAAGCTAATGCATCTCCCACCATGATGCCAAGAGCCAAGAAAAGTCCCCGGGAATAAATGAGACATTATAATTTATTATCATTTAGACATTATTGTTTAATAGAAACAAACCAGGCAAAGAGGTCATTGCTCCTCCATTACGTCTGGTCCTGGGTGAAACCAAGACATGAAGCAGATGTGCCACACCCCTGACCCACTCATTTAATTCAATTTAATGGTCTGCCAGCACTTGTTACAGAGCACAGGGCTTTGTATGTCATTGCTTGAGCCTCAGCACTGGCACTCTGTGCAGATGGTTCCACGCTGCACTCCCTGCCCTTCAGGAGGTTTGTTGTGGCAGCTTCACAGCTGCCTCCCCTCCATCGGGATCTTCCCCGTCCCATTTTCCCTGCTGGAGAGCAAACTGACCGGCCCTCTCCGCCAGTTCAAATGAAGAGGACGGAGAGGACAAAAGGGCGCTGGGCTGGCAGGGCTGTGGTGAGGGCTGGCAGGGCTGTGATGGGAGGCTGGCAGGGCTGTGATGGGGGGCTGGCAGGGCTGTGATGGGGGGCTGGCAGGGTTGTGATGGGGGGCTGGCAGGGCTGTGATGGGAGGCTGGCAGGGCTGTGATGGGAGGCTGGCAGGGCTGTGATGGGGGGCTGGCAGGGCTGTGATGGGGGGCTGGCAGGG
>VWZD01008382.1:269237-334046 GCA_013396695.1 Sakesphorus luctuosus | reverse complement strand
ACCCCACAATGATACCCCACACTGACACTCCACACTGACACCCCACACTGACACCCCACACTGACACCCCACACTGACACTCCACACTGACACCTCACAATGATACCCCACACTGACACTCCACACTGACACCCCACACTGACACCCCACACCATCTCAGCTGCTCACCAAGAGACTTCAGGCCCAGAAATTACCGTGGGCTTATGTGGGATCATCCATGAGAACAGGCAGATGTGAGGGGTACTCTGCCTTCTGTCAGACATCTGCCAACCTGTTATCCAGGAACGGTTTCCAATCACCTGGCTCCTTCCCTGCAGGTTTTATTGGCAGCTCTTGAATGTCACATAAACCCGTGTTATGCACAGCCAATGGATCAGCAAATCACTCGAGCTGTAGCTCTGGAATATGTGGGTTACTCCCAGGAAAATAGCCAGGGAAATCTCCTCTGCCATGGGCTCAGCAGGAGAGCCTGAGATGGGGGGTGACTGATTGCCAGGAAGGAGAGAAGTGTGGCCTGAGTTGCTCGATAAAGCAGAAGGAGAAGCCAAATGGAAGCAGAGTGACCCAGAGCATCTGTGGATTTGGGGCAAACAAAGATTTGGATGGTCAGGTTTGGGTGAGACAAAGAGCTGCAAAGGAACTGGGGACCTGATGAGGCAGCAGTTCATGAGACACTCAAAGACAGGAGTCCAGGACCATAATGCAGGTACAGACATATTATGTGACCACAGACAGTCTCTTTGGATCTTGCTTTCCTTTGCATTAACTGAGGACTATTGGGCTTGCCCATTATACAGTGGGATTATTTGTACAAACACAGAGGGTGTAAGATTCTCTAGTAAGGCACTAAACATGTACAGAAGTACCTTGAAAGAACAAAAGGATTATTTTTTCAAATATGCTGAGCAGCTCTTTGCCAGTTGGGATGTGCCAAAGTGCCACAGCACATGCACGTGGTCTTTGGTTGCTCTCTGGCTCTTCTGTATTTCTAAATCACAGACCAATGTTTGGCCATCAGTTTAACTCATCTCTGGATAGGAGACTTTTAGGTTTAAAACATAAGCTCCCACCTGGAAAAGCAAAGCCCATGTCACTAGGACAACTGGGAGGGATTATCCAGGCGTGTTGTTTCCAGTTAATTTAGGGGTATGGAAGTTTTAGTGAGCTTCAGGTCCCCCCAAGAACTCTCACCAAGAATCATCAGCCCCACTCACCCTAATAAAGCTGGAAGTTGCAATCCCCCTGCTGCCCACACTGCTGTCACAAGGGGCTGATCCACAGCCTTCTGATTGCCACATCAGACCATTAAATCCCAGCTTTTCCTTTGCTGAAGGAAAATGTGTTCATCTGATAAAACACTGCCTTCACCAAATCTGAGCCAACATGGACAGGCTCTTCTGAGCTATCTGAGGCATCCTCCCAGAGGATGCCATTAAATAAGGTATGATTTATAGTTTGTATTTCAGAAAGAACAAATATTTCCCAATTATTATTATTTATATAAATATAATATATATAAATATATATATACACACACACACAAATATAAAAATGCATACAGTAGATTTTTTGGCTTGTAAACCTTAAGTCCCAATAAAAGTACCATACATTTCTAATGCCAAATAGGCTCCATCAACACCTGAAGAAAAAGAAAATAGGGATTTCTTGAGAACACAGAGAGATGGAGAGCTTAATAGAAAGGACTCTGACTCTCCAGCGTGGGCAGTAGAAATGGCAGGACAGGTCAACACTATATGGTGTCCACCAACACCACCCAGAAAAGGGATTAAGGGGATAACCCAGAGCTACTTAAGTGACACAACTCTCACATTTCAGTGCAGGAGGGGAAAACCTCGGGATGTGCCAAGGCCATTTTATCATGCCCAGTCATGAGGTCAGGAATGACAACCCGGAGCTCCCTCTTGGCTCCACCTTCTCAGACACGCTAAGAGAAAGCCAGCGAGGCTGTCACCCCACTGCATCGTTCCACAATCTCAGCTCTCTTTATTCAACCCAGACGCCACAAACGGTGTGTGGGGGAGTTCCTTAAGCCCCGCAGAGCCCCGCAGAACCCGCAGAACCCCGCAGAACCTGCGCGGATGCTGCGGGAGGAGGTGCGGGCTCTGCCCGGCAGCGGGGCCGGCACCGCAGCTGAGCCGGCTCTGAGCATGTGCCGCCCATCGCTGCTCCAGCTCCCAAACAGCCTGGGGTGGCAGGGAGAACACGGACAGGCTGGGGGGAGCGAGCCCTGCTCCTTTTCATCCCAAGGATTTGGTTGTTTAATCCTCCCAGGGGGGATAAGCCCCCCGGCATCAGCCGCAGACGGTGCAGCTGCTCTGCCCTCAGCGCCGATCGGCTTTTGCTGAGAATAGAGAAGAAAATAACGAAGAAAGCAAACAAGGTTCATTNTCAACACTATATGGTGTCCACCAACACCACCCAGAAAAGGGATTAAGGGGATAACCCAGAGCTACTTAAGTGACACAACTCTCACATTTCAGTGCAGGAGGGGAAAACCTCGGGATGTGCCAAGGCCATTTTATCATGCCCAGTCATGAGGTCAGGAATGACAACCCGGAGCTCCCTCTTGGCTCCACCTTCTCAGACACGCTAAGAGAAAGCCAGCGAGGCTGTCACCCCACTGCATCGTTCCACAATCTCAGCTCTCTTTATTCAACCCAGACGCCACAAACGGTGTGTGTGGGAGTTCCTTAAGCCCCGCAGAGCCCCGCAGAGCCCTGGTGTGCGGCGCACAAAGGCACAAAGCGCTGCGCGGATGCTGCGGGAGGAGGTGCGGGCTCTGCCCGGCAGCGGGGCCGGCACCGCAGCTGAGCCGGCTCTGAGCATGTGCCGCCCATCGCTGCTCCAGCTCCCAAACAGCCTGGGGTGGCAGGGAGAACACGGACAGGCTGGGGGGAGCGAGCCCTGCTCCTTTTCATCCCAAGGATTTGGTTGTTTAATCCTCCCAGGGGGGATAAGCCCCCCGGCATCAGCCGCAGACGGTGCAGCTGCTCTGCCCTCAGCGCCGATCGGCTTTTGCTGAGAATAGAGAAGAAAATAACGAAGAAAGCAAACAAGGTTCATTCCTTAATTTAAGGATTTACTTGTCCTTTTCCTCCTGCCTTTCCAGGCTGCTCTGCGTTCCTGCAGTACGTGCTATAGGCGATGGGAAGATGGGGAGCTGCTCCTGCAAAGGCAGCTGGGCGAGGCTCAGCCCCGACCCTCCCTTGGCTCACAGTGCCCTATTCTCTCCCCTCCTGCCACAGCACTGCTCTCCCATGACTTTTTACTCCTTGAAATTGTTTCTCTGCTTGATCTGAGCCACAAGGAAGCACGGTTTCATGTTTCTTCATAATCACAAGTCTCCTTTGACAGCAAAACTGCATCCTTGGGAGGATGAAATGTGCTGTGGGCATGTGGTGGGTTGGGAGGGTGAGAATGCACCAACTGGAAAACGCATGTTCTGCCCACGCGTGTTTCAGCCACCACCTCGTCCATCTCAAGTTCGATGCAACCTTGGTTTAGATGGCTGGTAAGTCTGAGCCTTCCCTCCCACCCCCGCGCTGCCAACGGGGTCCGATCCTGCTCGGTGGGGAAGGCAGGAGATGGGTGGCACCTCCCAGGAGTGCCCCGCTGCAGACGTTCATTGAGACAGGGACACCCACGGGAATATACACAATAGCTGGAGGGTTTCTGTCATACAGATACATTTTTACAACGCTGCTTTACTTCTGTAATTGCATGGAAAGCCCACTCAGGATCAGCTGCGCCCTTACATTCCCCTCCACGCCCCTCCAGCTCTGTCCTTCTCTCTCCTGCATCTACTGGTCTTTTAAAAGGAGAAAGAAATAGAAAATGCACAGCAGGAAACCAAGGCAAAGGGCAGTGAAAGAAGCGAAAGCGTTGCCTGGTCTCCTCTCGGGCTGGTTCCCCGCCTGGGGGGCACAAAGCATTTGCCTGCTCTTCCTTTTTGTCTGTGGCTCCTGCTCAGCCCTCCAGCCCAGCCCTCCAGGATCTCGCTTCCCCCGCCCAAGCCCCTCTTCATGGACTGCAGAATCCAGAGCCATTTCAAGAGAAAACTTGTTCTTCTAAAAGAAAAAGACGCTCTAAACACACCCACTGTTCATTGCACCATTTCAGGCTTTTTCTGCTTCACCCACACTCCCAGTTTCAGCCATTTGAATCCCTCCTCCCCAGATAAAAGGGGAGACAGGTCTCCAGGGAGCTGGACCGAGGCAGCACAGCATCCTCGGGGCAGGCTGCCATCCTGCAGCCAAACCTGCCCAGGCTCCCGGGCTGTGATTCCCGGCACTGCTGCAGGAGGGAGGAAGGGCTTCCCTTGCAGCATCTCCTTTCACCCAACGCCATGAGAGGACCGCTCCCCTGTAGCATCTTCTAAACAAGAAATGCGAGCTGTGGAAGAAATCCAGGGCTGGGAAGCCCTGAGAATACACAGAAACCCATCCAGGTCCTTCTGGTTGGCATTGAGGGATTTTCTAGGGCGTTACTGTCTCTTATCTCAGTCTCCTTTTCCATTACATATTTAGGTAATACACGATCTCCACAAAACAAAATGTAGTTTCTGATTTCTTTACAGCCAGTTACGCAGCATGCAAATTTTTCTTAGGAAAAAAAAGGGAAAAGCTGTATCACGTTACAAAAATAATATTTAATTGGCATGTAGCAGCATCTTCTAATGGCACAATGTCACGGCAGCAATATTTTAAATTGGCAAGTTTATCACATGTGTATTCATATTAAAATAAAAAGCCCACCTGCTATCTTGCATCAGAGGGGTGTGTGTATGGGGGAGGAAGGGGAACAATGCTGCCATACCAGCTGCCTCCTCAGCACAGAACTCCCCGAAACCCACGGAAAAAAAACCCAACAAAACACAAAAATCAACCCAAACCCTCAGAATAACGATTTAAAAAATTAAACCGTGCCGGTTTTAGGAGTGCCTTGGTGTGAAGCCCCCCAGGAGGCGGCTGTCCTACCTGAGACGGTGCTGGCCATGGTGCGGCGGAGCGGGCGGTGCTGCGGGAGCGCAGGAGCTGCGGAGGTGCTGCAATGCTGCGGGGAGGGCGCACTGACTCAGCTGGAGGGGGCTGCGGCCATCCGGGCGGGGAGAGGCTGGAGCGCACGGCGAACGGAGAGCGCCGCAAAGAAAGGGAAGGGTCACTAGTTCAGAATATTAATGAGCGTACGGGCCTCCTTCCCTGGGTGGCTTTGACGGCAGGTCCCTCCCAGGCAAGCCTGGCTGCCAGAACACAGCCCCGCGGGAGGGGGCGAGACACACCCAGCCGGGCGCTGCCCAAACAGGGGGTTTTTCTCTTCTTCCTCCCTTTCTTGTCTGCTCAACATGGGCTAGACTGCTTTTTTCCCTTGCTGAATGCAGGGATAAGCAAATTCGTTGATTTTTATTTTTTTTCCTTTTTTTTTTTTTTCCCAAACCAAGGCAGCCTCACCTGCAGGGCCAGGACGGAGGGTCTGGCTTAGCTGGGCTGAGGTGTAAAACCCAAACCCCAAACCCTGCAGCAGAATTAGGCAAACAGCAAAGGGAGGAGGGGTCCCACACAGGCTTTTAGGCATGGGTTTGGTTGGGGTTTTTTTGCAGCAGCAACACTGAGGCACTAAAGGAGCTGCAGTCTGGGAGGAAACTGCTATAAAAGTAGAGGAGGAGCAGCAGAATGGAGCCTCCTCATTTCAGTGAGAATTCTCTGGGTTTCTCCCTCACTCCAGGCAGCAGAACCCCTTTTCTTTGCTTGTAATTTTCTGTCAGTTCTCTGTCATTCCCATGATTTCCATTTGTGGCTGTTGCTAGGGCCCAATGCTCCTGTGCCTTTAGAGCATCACACACACACTGGGCGCAGGGAACCCTCCCAAACCCACACATCTCCCAGCACGCTGCAATGCAGACACTCCCAAACAATTCCAGCTGCTGCAGGAACCACAAGTTGTTGGAGTAGCTGCCAGTGCTCTGGCTTGGTCAGGGGCAGAAGCCACAGGCAGTGTCTATCAAATTCAGCTAAATTAACAGAGATTTTCCTTTTTTCTTAATTTCCCCCCCTAATCTCTGAGTGTCCTATTCCTTCCATGTTTCATACAAAAACAAAAATAAAAATTACAGAAAATAACTCTAATTCAGAATAAATTTAACACTCTCCACACATTTTCACTGCATGTTTGCAACAGGAGAAATTTTTATGAGCTTTAACTCCTCCCTGTTCTGCCCAAGGCTTGTTTTTGCCTCTTCTTTCTCCATGGATTGAATCTCTAGGACTTTACACGTTGTCTTGTGTGTGTTTCTAAAACACCTTTGCCATGACTAGAGGAAGGCAGCCATTCCAGGCACCTGAGTGCTGGAATAATTTCCCCACAGTGTTCAAGATGAGTCTGGCTTTGATGTGCCCAGCAGTCCCAGGGGGTCTGGCTGCCTCTTCCAACATTCAGGATCTTTTGGGCATCAATCCAGTGCACACATTTTATTCCTTTGATTGAGAAAATGGTACAGGTGGCTTTCACGGGAATACACTGTGTGAGAAATTGGGAACAAACAATTTGGAGGGGCAGGGTGGAAAGCTCTGTTGCTATTTAATAACAGCAAAGAGGCAGAAAGGCTCTGGATTATCAGGATTCAAAGGAATCAAACAATTTGGGGATGAACAAAAATTTTAGACTGTTGTTATGGGAACCATCAGATCTCAGGACAATGACTGGGAACTTAATCCTCCCCTGTTGGATGAGGGAAAATAACCTTCATGCCAACCACAGGAGTTTCACAGCCCTTGAAGCTTTTCTGTCCCATTCCTGAAGATTCCTGCTCATCCAGGAGCACCTGGGATGGACCTGGATCTCATCTGGGAAGAGAGATCTTGTCTGGGCAGCCTCTGAACAAACAAGACCATTATTCACTTTGCATTTCTTCCCAGCATGAGTGTCCTCCTTGCTGGGTCTCTGTGATGTTCAGCCACTTCCCCACAGAGGTTAAGGATCATCCTTTCCAAGGTTTGTATTTTGTGCATTTTTTTCTCCTTGAAAAACACTTCATCCAAGATCTTCACCACCCACTAAGGAGCAGGCAGCAGGATGGGCTGGTTCCTTCTGCCTGGGCTGGCAGGGAGAGGCTGGACTGGCACACAACCCACTGTGCTGCTCTGACACATTTTGGGAATCTCTCCTTCCTCTCCCAACTCCTGCTTTGTAAGAACTCAGGGTCCCTCCTGGGGAGCCAAACATGACAATGCAGTGCAAGACACCACCTTTATTTATCACCCCTGTATCCAGACACAGGGACTGCAGCTCCCCTAAACCCTCACAATTCTCCCAAAATCTTAACAAGAAATAAATGTTTCTTTAAACTTACACCCCACCTTGTTTCCCCTGCTGTTTTTAGAAGAACCTGATGCAGCAGTGCTGGAGCTGTGGCTGCTCAGCTGGTTAAAACTTGGCTGTAATAATGCCAAGGTCATGGGTTCAATCCCCTGTGTCGGCCACTGACAGAAGAGTTGGACTCGATGGCCCGTGTGGGTCCCTCCCAGCTATGAATAGTCTGTGATTCTGGGATTCTGTGATTCTGGGATTCTCTGATTCTGGGATTCTGGGATTTTGTGACTCTGTGATTCTGGGATTCTGTGATTTTGGGATTCTCTGATTCTGGGATTCTCTGATTCTGGGATTCTGTGATTGTGGGATTCTGGGATTCTCTGATTCTGGGATTCTGGGATTGTGGGATTCTGAGATTCTGGGATTCTGGGATTCTGGGATTCTGCAGGCTGGGCAGGTGAGGTCACTGGTGCAGAGGGGCCTCCAGGAGATGCAGAGCTGGTGCTGACTCATGTTTGCTGCTGGACTGGGCACTGCTGACTCACCCTCCTCCTCTGGGCTGGGAACCTTCCAGCCCTTCCCTGCAGCAGGAAACACTCTGCAACCAGCAGCTCTTAAACAGGGGAAAACAATCTCACTTGGTACCCAACTGATACTGCTCTTCCCTGATGGAAAGATGCATTTACAGGAAATAACAACACAGTAGTCCATGTATTTATGAGGAGTTTGAACCTTTATTCTCCCCTAAAGTTATCCAACACTCTCACTTTACAGCCTTACCAAGTCATTTCATTTGCAGATGAACCTTGCATGGGTGGCATCACATTGAAGGGTTCACAGGGAGAAACAAGGGGAAAACCAGCTGTTATATTTTGTGTGGAGTGCCATGAGGATCCAAAGGAGCAACCCTGAGATCAGCTCAGTTGGTTAAAACTTGTTTGTAATGATGCCAAGGTCGTGGGTTCAATCCCCTGTGTGGGCCCTTGAGTTGGACTCGATGATCTTGTGGGTCCCTCCCAGCTCAGAACAGTCTGTGAACTCCACACCCTCCAGTCCAATCCCTACAATTAAAGAGTTTATAATCCAGCCCATTCCCTGTAATTAAAGACAGTTCATGATCCAGGGAAGTTCAGCTCAAGGAATTGAAACAGCAACACTTGAGAGCTCCCCTAACTCAGCCCCAAGACACAGAAGGTACCACAGTTTGGGAACAGAACAGATCACACAGTGTTGAACTTACACAAAGTTTAAGGCCTGTCCTTTTAACACCAGAATTTCCACACACAAACTGTGCAGTTGGCGAGGGAAAAGTAATTTTAAAGTGTGCAATAAAAGCCACATCCTATTCTACACCCATGCAGTGACCATCTGATAGTGTGAGATGGAGGAATAAAACACAGAGATATGTGTAAAATATTTTATTTCTGCCTTCTCCCTCATGCAACTCCATAAAATAGGGTTTTTTTGCAAAATTTGGGGGTCCAGGTAAACCATGTCTATGCATTTATTAAACCATTTGGGTTTTAGAAACTGAGCAATCCAGGAATCCAGGGCAGTTCATGCACACACGCGTGGATCCACCCCTGAGCACCCGGAATGCCGAGCCAGGCGCTCCTGGCCGTGCTTGGATAACCGGCAGGGCCTGAAGGGTGGGAGCAGCGCGGGGAAGAAACGCTGGAACAAAGGAGCGGCACACACACCCCTAACAAAAGACCCGTCAGAATTCATTACAGCTCTAACGCAGGGGCTACAAGGCTCGACAGAAAGCGCCAGAACCCCTCCCACCGCAAGGGCCGAGGGTCTCACAAAGCCTCGGGCCGTGCTCTGCCCTCTCCCCGCCCGGCCCTGCCCACGGCATCGCTTATCCCGCTTGTCCCGCGGGGCTAAAAAGGGGAGAAACGCCAGGCCTGGGCGGCTCTAGCACGGGGAACGCGGACAGGGCTGGAAGGCTTTGGAAATGCTGCTTTTGGCGACCGAGCAGCCCCTTGCTGCCTCTCCGGGGCCCAAGTGCGGCCTCGGCCCCGCAGGAAGCGGCTGCGGGACCCTCCGCCTGAACCGGCTGTCAGGGGAGCGCGGCTCGCCGCCCTCAGGTGCGGCAGGGCCCAAAGCCCACCGGGCTCGGGGCGGTCCTGCGCGGGGACCCTGAGAGGAGGCGGCAGCAGCGCCGCGGCCCGGAATCCTCCCGGGACCGACCCCGGGACCAGCCCCGGCCCCGGCCCAGGTCCGCCATGGCCGCGCCTTACCGGCCGTTCTCACGGGAACGGCGCAGCTCTCGCGAGAGCGCCCGCCGGAAGTGGCGCGTAGAACGCGCGGGGCTGCACGTGACGCGGGAGCGGGGTTTGCGAAGGACGTAGCGGGAGGTGCGGGAATGGGAATGGGAATAGTATGGGAATGGGAATAGTGTGGGAATGAGAATAGTGTGGGGATGGGGAATGTGGGGACGGGGAATGTCGGAATGGGAATGTGGTGATGGGAGTAATGTGGGCATGGGAATAGTATGGGAATGGGAATAACGTGGGCATGGGGAATCTGGGGATGGGAATAATGTAGGGATGGGGAAATGGGAATGGGAAACGGGGAACATGGGGATGGAGGGTGTGGGAATGGGGAGTGTGGGAATGGGAATGTGGGGTGGGGAATGTGGGAATGGGAATGTGGGGATGGGGAATGTGGGAATGGGAATGTGGGGATGGGAATAGGGAATGTGGGGATGGGGAATGTGGGATAGGGAATGGGGAATGTGGGAGTGGGGAATGTGGGGAAGTTCCTCCCTGTGAGGGTGGGCAGGCCCTGGCACAGGTTGCCCAGAGAAGCTGTGGCTGCCCCAGCCCTGGGAGTGTCCAAGGCCAGGCTGGACAGGGCTTGGAGCAACCTGGGATAGTGGGAGGTGTCCCTGCCCATGGCAGGGGGTGGAATGAGATGAGCTTTAAGGTCCTTTCCAGCCCAGCCCACGCAGTGGTTGTGCCAGTGACAGCAGTGCCAGTCACAGCCGGGTGTTCCTTGCAGGCACCTGACAGGACCATGCCCAGGATCACACTGAGAGGCATCACTGTGGATTTCCCTTTCCAGCCCTACCCATGCCAGGAAGCCTACATGGAAAAGGTGCTGGAGTGCCTGCAGAAGGTGGGTGCAACTCTGCCTGTGGGCCAGCTGTCCAAAATGATTCCTCTAAGCAAAGCTTGTCACAATTCAGGTTTCCTTTGTGTTGTCTGTTTTCTGCTTTTTCCAAATTTTCTCTGACCTTTTATTTGTGTTTTTACTTATTCAGAACCCGGGTGGCAGGTGACAGTCAGACATGTAGAGAGTACATTGCTGCCCAGCTGGGGAAAAGGAAATAAAACTGAGCAATTAGTGCTTGTATTAATGCACTCTGTCCTTGGCTGTCTGGGATTTCATGGAATCACAGAATCATGAATGATTTGGGTTGGACTGGACCTTAAAGCTCATCTCATTCCACCCCTTTCCATGAGCAGGGACACCTCCCACCAGCCCAGGTTGCTCCAAGCCCTGTCCAACCTGGCTTTGGACACTCCCAGGGATGGGAGGGCACTCCGTGCCCTGGGCTGGTGATCACAGTGGAGTTGGATCAAGACATGGTGGATTCTCTCTCGGTGCCACATCCATAGAATCTCAGAATGGATTGGGTTGGAAAAGACCTCCCAGATCATCAAGTCCAACCCTTGATCCAACCCCACTGTGATCACCAGCCCAGGGCACGGAGTGCCCTGGGCTGGTGATCACAGTGGGGTTGGATCAAGACATGGTGATCACAGTGGGGTTGGATCAAGACATGGTGATCACAGTGGGGTTGGATCAAGACATGGTGATCACAGTGGGGTTGGATCAAGACATGGTGATCACAGTGGGGTTGGATCAAGACATGGTGATCACAGTGGGGTTGGATCAAGACATGGTGATCACAGTGGGGTTGGATCAAGACATGGTGATCACAGTGGGGTTGGATCAAGACATGGTGATCACAGTGGGGTTGGATCAAGACATGGTGATCACAGTGGGGTTGGATCAAGACATGGTGATCACAGTGGGGTTGGATCAAGACATGGTGATCACAGTGGGGTTGGATCAAGACATGGTGATCACAGTGGGGTTGGATCAAGACATGGTGATCACAGTGGGGTTGGATCAAGACATGGTGATCACAGTGGGGTTGGATCAAGACATGGTGATCACAGTGGGGTTGGATCAAGACATGGTGATCACAGTGGGGTTGGATCAAGACATGGTGATCACAGTGGGGTTGGATCAAGACATGGTGATCACAGTGGGGTTGGATCAAGACATGGTGATCACAGTGGGGTTGGATCAAGACATGGTGATCACAGTGGGGTTGGATCAAGACATGGTGATCACAGTGGGGTTGGATCAAGACATGGTGATCACAGTGGAGTTGGATCAAGACATGGTGGATTCTCACTCAGTGCCACATCCATAGAATGACAGAATGGATTGGGTTGGAAAAGACCTCCAAGATCATCAAGTCCACCCCTTGGTCCAACTCCAGTCCCTTTACCAGATCATGGCACTCAGTGCCACGGCCAAGCTCAGGTTAAAAACCTCCAGGGATGGGGAATCCACCCCCTCTCTGGGCAGCCCATTCCAATCCCTGAGCACTCTCTCTGCAAAGAATTTTTTTCTGATATATTTTTCTCTGATTTTTTCCTTCTTTTCTCTCCCTCCACTGAAGAAGGTGAATGGCATTCTGGAGAGCCCCACAGGCACGGGGAAGACGCTGTGCCTGCTCTGTTCCACCCTGGCGTGGCGGGAGCACTTCAGGGACACCATCTCGGCGCAGAAGGTCGCGCAGCGCATGAAGGGGGCGGAGATGTTCCCAGACAGACCTGTGTCCTCCTGGGGCGCTGCGGCCACAGACGGCGACGTGCCCAGTGAGTGCCACCCTCTCTGCACTCAGGGCGGGTCAGCCAGCACTTGCCTTTACCTGTCCTTTAGAATCACAGAGTCACAGAATCAGCTGGGTTGGAAGAGACTTCTGAGATCATCAAGTCCAACTCTTGAACCAACCCCACTGTGATTACTAAATCATGGCACTCAGTGCCACATCCAGTCCCTTCTCCAGCCTCGCTGCTCTTCTCAGTTGGGTTGGAAGAGACCTCTGAGATCATCAAGTCCAACTCTTGAACCAACCCCACTGTGATTACTAAATCATGGCACTCAGTGCCACATCCAGTCCCTTCTCCAGCCTTGTTGCTCTTCTCTAGACCTGCTCCAGCCCCTCAATATCTTTTCTAAACTGAGGGGCCCAGAACTGAACACAACACTCAAGGTGTGGCCCCACCACCTAATAAATAGGTAATTACAGAAGTCACTGAGCTGTTGTTGAGCAGCTCAAGCATAGTTTCACCATTTTATAGATTTTCAGCGTGTTTTACATAGTTTTAGTTTTACTTAGAGAATTAGAAACTCATTTAGCTCGTTTTGTGTGTGTGAATTTTAGATGACAAAATTTCCTGCTGTCTCTACAAGGCAAACTGTTACCATAGTACCAGCTGGGAAAAGAGGCTAAGAATATCCCTAGGTCTTCTTTCCCTGCTCATAATGGTTTTCTGCTTTTTTCCTCTTCTGTTTGGCAGGTTATTACACTGACATTCCAAAAATAATTTATGCCTCCAGAACTCACTCTCAACTTACACAAGTCATTAACGAGTTAAAGAACACAGTCTACAGGCAAGTATGATCTAGGATAGTGTTCCTGTTAAAGAAAAGCTGGAGGAACCCATCTGATGTCGTTACTGTTTGAACTTCTGAATATATAAAAAACTATCCACAGAAATGATGTTCCCTTGCTGTGCAAGAATAGAACCTGGATTTCATTGTTGGAGCTGGTTTATTTTAATAACTTCACAGCTTCTCTTATCTCTTTCAATCATAGAGTTTTCTGAATTTAGTCTGGTTTTGATTCTTTCCTTGTCACATTTACTTATAAAATTACCTTTTAAAATTTCCTTTCTTTATATTTTCCTGGGGTGTTTTTTAAGGCAGTGGGAAGCTCTTCCCAAGTTGAATTTCCCAGGCTGATGTAAATCTATGAAGAACTTTGGGGGTTTATTGTACCAATGCCTGTCACAGCTTTCAGCTGCTGACATGCCAGTGTGTGGCTGAGCTCTTTAGACAGACATTTGTTTATATAGTTCTTGTAAAGATGCAACCTTGCCAAAAGCAAGAAAACAATGTTGTGGATGTTTGTAGTGCTTCAGTTCTGTCCCAGCCTTACTCTGACCATCACAACCAGCTCAGAATGGCTTGTAATGGATGACAGGCCCCAGCTGACTGGGCTGAGCTGTCATAACAGACCCCAGATTTTGTGGTGGATGGTGTAAAATATTGCTGTTCCTTCCTGCTGCTGCTTATTAACACCCACTGCTGCCACAGAAATGCAGTGCCAGAAAGTCAAATAGCATACAGGCTGATTTGTTTGTTTTGGTTCTGACCCTTGTTTTGGACTCATCTGTTTCACTTTTGATATACTGAATCTAGACATTCAAAACTCTGTTCTTCTTTCTTGCCTTATTTTTGACATCAGTTTTGTGTATCCTGTTTGAACAGGCCAAAGATTTGTGTGTTGGGATCCAGAGGGCAGCTTTGCATCCATCCTGAAGTGAAGCAACAGGAGAGCAACCACATGCAGGTGAGGTCAGAGCAAGGAGAGGATGTGCAGGGAGAACATGCAGCTTTTTTGTCATTTGTGTGTCATTCTTCACTCTGACATTGTTTGACTACTGGGGGCTGTAGGGAAACACAGTAGTTGTGAATGTGTCTTGAGGAACTTTTGGTGTCTAGTTCTGGGAGTGCAGATTGTCATTCCGAGTCTCTGGTGGCATTTTCCATCCAGGGAGGGATCACAGATGTCACTGTATAGAACACGACAGTTAATATTTTCTGCTTTACTTTCTGACCTGACTTTTAAGTGTTTGTCAAGAGAGATAATAATTTAAAAGTAGTATTTCACTTATTGGTTTACATGCTATTTTTACAATATTAAGGATTACGGTTTTCATTGAAAAGTATTAAAGGCAAAATACAGCAAAATGGTCTCTGAGCATCTGAGTGTTCTATCCTGCAAAAAAAAGAGAGCCTGACTTGTAGTGTGGACAGAGGGACAGGAGATTTTAAAACTGAAGAACTGTGATTAGCATTTATTCATTAGTGGGTGTTAGAGAAAACTGTGTGTGACAAAGCTGTGCCACTCTGGGCTAAACCAGACTTTGTTTTCCAGATCTACATGTGCCGAATGAAGGTGATGACTCGTGCTTGTCACTTCTACAACAATGTGGAAGGTGAGTTTGGCTCCCCTTTACTTCACTGGGAAGCCAAGCCCCATTTTTTGGAGAGGGAGAGGTTTGGAAGAGTTGGCAGAATAAACCTGTGTGTGTTTTGCTCTGTGTTAGTGTCTTTCAAGACTGAAATATTAGTGGATGAGTGTGATGATCAGAGTGACAACAAACCTTTGTGTGATGCCTTTACCTAAGCTGGTGGTTTTAATGTCATGTTTTACAGAAAAAAGTACAGAGAAAAAACTGACTCAATCCATGATGGATATTGAAGATTTGGTTAAAAATGGAAGCAAGCACAGGTGAGTGATCCCCTCTGACCTTCCTTGCCCTGACTTGGGAAATTAATGAAAACTAGTTTTCAGATCACTTTTACTAATACTTTTGTATATCATAGTTCATGAATGTTGAATGCACTCTTAATATTTCTGCAAGTATTATAGTTTGTATTACTTTTTTTTTAAACAGAGCTTGTCCTTATTATCTGTCTCGAAGCCTGAAGCAGCAAGCAGACGTTATTTTTATGCCTTACAACTATTTGTTAGATCCAAAGGTAACACATGTCTTTGCTTTTAAATGCAATTGTACTTCTGTTTGTCTTGGTGTTCAGTGGATGAGCTGTGAAGAATGATGCCTGGCAAGTGGGTGTATTATGTGGGTACTTCAAAACTGATCAAACCCCAGTTCAGGTTCAGAACCCACAGAGGGTGCCATTCTGGGGTTTTCCCTGTAAATTCTTTCCCACATTTAAATTTTTTTCTTTTGTTTGAGGTCTTTCTATTTTTATAGAATTAGCTTTGTAGAATGTGGTGCCCTTCTGGCTGGGGATATGCACTTCCTGGACACAAATCTTCAGTCACACAAAGTATTTTTATATGTATTCTGAGACGTTTTTCTTTCTGCAGCAGCTTCTTGGTTTCTAGAATAAGGAAACTTCAGGAGAGATGGGGCATATCCCTTGGAAATAATTACAGGCTTTGTGTACAAAACTGTTGTGATAAGTTGTCCATATTTCCTGGATAGAAAATGAAACCTTTGAGTACTCTGTTGAGGAAATAAATGTGCTGACATCTTCATGCAACCTGTAGTAATTCATTAATTACAGCAAAAACCAGACTACACTCAACTGCTGCAGAGAGACCAAATGTTTAACAAATTAAAAACTAAATTTAAAAAATGTCTCAAGCCCCATAAGCAAAGAAACACTGTGTGAAATGAAGTTACCTGATGTACTGGTGGGGGTGTTTTCAGAGCATCCACTTCTTGCAAAGACAACACCAGCATAAATTTGTGAATACAAGACAAATGCTCAGCTTCACACCCCACTCCTATTGCCAGAAATAGGGACTGAAATTAATGCTGTTTAACTTGTGCATGCCACTATGGTACATCTGGGGGTTTTTGTTTATAACAAGTTGTAACTTCTGTAGACTTTTAGATGATGCATTTGAGCACCTTCATTTCCAGAGAAAGCAATTCTGTGGTTTCTGTATTGAGTAGCCACAGCCATTATTTGCTGCTTTTTCAAAAGAAAAACCAACACAACTTCAAAATACACAAAAACCCAAATCTATCTCATCACCCAATTTCCCAGCCAATCAGATTAATATTTCTCAGTGGCCTTTTAGTCCATGCCCTTGTTGTCTCCTTTGCCTTTAGAGTCGGAAAGCTCACAACTTGGACTTGAAGGGGACTGTGGTGATCCTGGATGAAGCTCACAATGTGGTGAGTTGTTCTGCTCTGCTGCCATTTGTCACACTTGATCCAAATTGAAAAACAGACCTGTGCCCAGTTAAACAGCCTGTACTCAGATGTGTGTTGTTGATACTCATGAACATTTCTTGTTTCCATGACGCTTAAAGGTTTGTAATTTAATTAACAGTCCTTTGACACTGCTGATCTTTTGCAAGGTGATAGTTTCTTTCTGAAAGGTACATCTCCACATTTATGAGGTGCTTATTTTCTTGGAGAATTCTCTTCCAGGCTCTAAGAAATCATGGAAGGTCCATTTTTAAAGCTCAGCTGCATCAGCTCCCCCAAGTGCACTAGATGGCAAACATGACTTTTGGAATATTTCCACGTCTCCACTCATAAAGGAAAACAAGAAAAAAATAACAGTGCAGCATTATGAGCTCTTCTTTTAGCTGGCTCTGAACTTCATCCCTTTGCCTAAATGACGAAATGCAAAGGGACGTTTGAGATATGTCCCTTTTTCTGCCACATGAGCAGCCTCCCAGTGGGATTTCTGCTGAACAGCTGTGGTTCCTGCCCTGGCTGTGTGTCCTTTCAGGAAACAGCCACAGGAGGGTCTGCTGGGCCTCACCAGAGACTGTTGCGTGGCTGCATCCAGGATGTGCTCCTTTCATCAGAATATCTGCTTTTCTGTTGAAAAATGGATGGAAATCCAGGCATAGTTGTTTAGGGTTTGGATTTTTTTCCCCTTTGTAGTGTTTAGAAAGGACTAATTGATGCCTGCACACAGAAATTAACTGGAACAACAGCTTGTTTTGCAATAGTTCTCTGATGGAAGTGCCTCTTCCATGTTAATATGTGGAAACTTAGTGATTACCCTGAAATAAAATTGATTCTGATTAGATTGTTTACACATACAGCTGGCTCAGCATATTTTTGTTTTATAACTTATTCTTCATAGATGTTGCAGTCAAATTTTTGTATAGGTTTGGCTTTACTATTTAACTTCATTCCTCAGGGCAAATGGTTCTTTTTGTGATGAAAATTTCTGGCAAAACAGTATGTGACTTAATATTCAAAGTGTTATATTTCCCAATTATAAGTCTTTAAACCATTACTTCTTTTTTTAATAGAAAGTTAGTGTGTTTCCTTCCTTTTTTAATAGTATTTATTCTGCCATACATTTTGGCCCAAGTTTTACAAAGAAATATTACACATTCTTAGGTGTCTTTTTGGTTTTGTTTTCTTTTTTATGGCCTCCCTTCCCTTTATTCTCCACACCCTCATCTCTGCACAATGAAGAAGGACAAGGACCAGGTGAATACAGGGATACAAATATTTCCCCAGAGTGTGAGAGGGACCAGAAGAAGCTTTTTTGAAGGACAAACTGATTCTCTAAGTAAAAAAACCTCCTGTTTGAACAGTTTGCCATCAGACAGTTACTGTCTGTAGAATGTGTGTAATGTGGAAGAGGCAAAATCTGTTCTACATTTCAGAAGAAAAGGTTACTTAGCAAAAGTCAGAGTCTTCAGGTGCTTATAAAATGTCCTCTGGCCTGAGCTGGAGATCAGAAATCAAATCAAGCCTGGTCACCTGGACTTTGCCATCTCTGAAAGTGCCTGAGCAAACAGCACATGGAGCACTGAGAATAATTCTTGCCTTCCTTGTGTTTTAGGAGAAGTTGTGTGAGGAGTCCTCCTCTTTTGACCTGACTCCCTATGACTTGGCCTCGGCGCTGGAGGCCGTCAGTGTCGTCCTGGAGGAACAAGCCAAGGTGGTTCAGCAGAATGAGATCAACGCTGAGTTCAACATGGAGTTGGCCCCTTCAGGTGTGTTGGCACCCACAGATTCTCTGGGATTACACAGTGCCACTACCAGGAACTGGAAAATAACTTTTGGGGGAATGTTTCTGGGAAATTTACACTCTGATCAGTAGATAAATTATTGTTAATTAGTAATGGAAAGATTTGGTCAAACCAATGTCATTTGACGGGTCATGGCAAATACCAGTGAGGGGAACATGGAAGATCCTTTCCATACACACAGCTGGAGGTTCACAGTCATCATTTCTGAAAAGGCATGAGGTAACTGGGAATGAATGAAACAACCTCTTTGAAATCTTTCCTTTCTTCAACAGGATTGAACATGGGACTCGAAGATCTAGGAAAGATCAAGGGTAAGCTTATATTTTGTGTTTTTGAGAATTGTTGTTAAAACAGGTTCAAAAGGTCAGCAACTATAAGTCAAGCTCATGTAGCATTTCCATAGACCCTACTCATAACTGAGATGTTCGTAGAAGCTTAAGTTGTCTGGCTTGTTCCAAGAATTTTTTAAGTGTTTAGTTAATTTTTTCTCAAGAAGAGAGATTTGGCAGATGAATGCATTGCTTCCTTCTTTGCTAGAAACTCCCTTGTTTTCTGATGCTGTCAGTGGGCTGGAATTCCTTTAGCTGCATCATCCTGCTGGAAGGACATGATGCTACCTTAAATTAACAGCAAGAGCTTGAAATGCCTCATGTTTACAAAGCATTTCCAAGAACAACCTTCCCTGTCTACTATAAAGAAGAGTTAACACTTGGCTGATGACTTAAGCTTCATCTAGGAATTGAGATCATGGAAGTGCTTAGAGTTGAATATGAATATTTAAAGATAACATCTAGGAAAGTGGTTTTAATCATTTTGATTTGTTTATAGACTGAAGAGAACAGCTGGGCTGCTGTCTTTGGTAACAGGTTTTGGAATAAAGTGCATATGAAAAAGAGGCTTAGATCTGTTCCAGAAGTGAGTTTATGACTCTTTTATTCTTGATTCTCTTAAAGCAATACTTCTTCAACTAGAAAGTGCTATTGATGCAGTGGAGCTGCCACCAAATGGTAATGGAGTCACCAAACAGGGAAGGTAAATTTCTGCTCATTAAAGTGCTTACATGTTAAAAGTACAGCAAATTCTAGACCCAGGTGGAGCTGGGTCAGCTGTTGGGGCTGTAGCACTACTCTTGTTTCTGGGAATGGTATTTATTCAGAGCTTTGGGTTTCCTTGTCTGTAATAATTATTATTTCTGGAGGAACTAATTTTTGAAGTGTTTCTAGAGTGGAAAACCCTCTACTGTGTGAATGTCTTGGGTGTTCTGAGCTGGAAGAAACACCTCACTGTGCTCCTTCCAGTTTCATGCCATGATTTAAGCACAGCTACCAGTGCTGCAGTGACCTGTCTGAGGCACCTCAGAGCTCTGCAAGTCTATTTCTAAACTGATGCCTGTTGTACATTGTAAAAGTAATCATGGAAATGGCATGCAAATCTGCTTCTAAATTATTATGTATTGTATGTTGGAGAGAAATCCTGGGAAATGGGAGTGATGTGGTCACTGTGCTTTCTGTCACTTCGATATTATCTGCTCTCTTTATAAGCAAATACTTATTCTTGTAAATTTTTCTTTCTCATGGAGACAGGAACATGTTTTGCTGTTGATGGTGAAATTGCTGTAAAAGAGTTACAGTAATTGTGTCCATGTGATTCTTTATGGTGTTTACCCATTTCTGTTTTTCCTTTGTAAATTGCAGCTACATCTTTGATCTGTTTGCAAAAGCCCAAATAACATTCCAGAGCAAATCCTTCCTCTTGGAGTCACTGGAGCAGATTTTGCAGTATCTCTCAAGCTGTGAGTGCATAAAGTTGTTAATTGTTTCATTCAGACTTTCTCTTTAGTGTAAGTAATTGGAAGTTTACCTTGTTAAGGGAGAGGAGGAAAAAGGCATCTTTGTTTAGAATCAAAAGATAAGGCTTTTAAAAGCTGAAATCTGACTGTGAGGACTTGTGTTTTCATTAAGCCTTGTGGCACGGTCCTCTGCTTGGAAACATGTTTGATTTCTGTTCATGTTAACTGATTTTACGAACCACTTTGTGTCAGAACCTGAGCATGTGCCAACATGTGTGTGTGCATTCACAGAGGATCTTTGCACAGACTTCTTTGCACTATTTTTCTCCAAAGCCACTTGGATTGTGGGGTGAAGCTTGTTAACATTTTGCTGGTGCCACTTTTAGTGTCTCGTGTTCTTCCCTGGGCGTGGAGTTAAGAAACTAAAATGTTGGGAATCACATAATGTGGGTTTTTTCCTTGATTTAACAAGCTTCTGTTCCAATGTCTGTCAGCATGTTGTTCTAAATTTGCTCTTCTGAAAGAAAATTTTGCGACTTTTACATATGTTAAGAAAATGATTTAGTTCTTACCAGCAGACTGTGCAGAAAAAGCACTGGAGAGGCTGGAGCAGACTGTCAGTTTGCAAGTGCATCCTTGGACAACACACTTTCCTTTTTCTTTCCCCAGCATCCTTCTCCTTTTAGGCTCTTTGCACTCTGGCTTGGCAGGTACATCTGTTGATCTTTTCTGCTCTCAAATCCCCCCATCCATGTATTTCATATGCTCCTTTTCCTGCCTCTCCAATCACTGTTTCAGGCACTCTAGAGGTGATGGAAGGACTATTTATAGTTGTACCAAAGGATTTTAGCAAGGTTTTTCTCAGCAAAGGTTCATTTTCTCTCTGCACAACAGACTAGTCAGTTTTCTATTCTTTCTTCCATGAGAGTAATGTAAGTTGTGTGAGCTTTTGAAAAGTAACCAAATAGCTTAAACGTGCTTATCTTGGTTTTGTTTAGCTCTTTTCCAATTTTTAATCCATAGGAGCTATAAGAAGTTTATGTAGTTTTCTCAGATGACAATTCCCAGCGTGTCAGAGACATGCAGTGCCAGTTTTGTGTTTCTCTTTGCATCCTGAATAATGATGAAAAACTTGAAATAATTGGTTTGCTTCAGATGATATTTTTATGTCTTTGTATTCAGAGTGTTGAGCCATTCAGATAAGATGTGGATATAACAAGAGGATGCATGTTTGTGTTGTAAGAGTAATTGTGTGTTTCTCTCTCCAGGTACTGGGATGTTCACCAATACATCTGGATTGCATAAGGTCTCAGATATTATCCAGGTAAGTAATCAATGTGTCTTCTATAAGCATCTGAAAGATAGAAGAGTTGGTTTAAACGTTGTGGGAAGGCACTGGATCCATTTTATTCCTGATGTGCAGTGGTGCCGGTCTGTGGTTTTTGAGGGGAGAGCTGCTGCCTGGTGGGATGATCTTGGTTTTTACACAGGTTGTTCTTTTGCAGTTCTGGTCTCCCTCTTTGGAGATGCTGCATTTAAATTTGCCTGGGTTCAGCCTCCACAAGGTGGAGCTGAGTTATTGAGCTCTTTGCTTTCCAGCAGCACTGTTTGAGAATATGAGACCTCATGAAATAACAGGACAGGCTGAGGAAAAAAAAACCAAACAAAAGATAATTTAAGTGTATTTTTAAAAATTTAATTATTAACTTAAGATATCTCTAAAACAAAAGTCTTTTCAGTGCCACAGGAACTGAATGTGACACTCGTGGGTACCCACATAATGCTTTCAGTCCTCTCCCTGGACTTCCAGAACTTTGACTATGAAAATCCTGAGCCCCCCAAAATTAGGAGGTGCAGTGTCCCAGTGGCCTGTCCAACATTTTTGCCCCAAAGGGCACCAGAGAATAACACCCTGTTTAAAACTAAAAATGAAGAAACACATTGAAAATGTGCAGACCTGCATGATGAGGAGAAGTTACCTGGCTGTGTTTTGAGTGGTGCTGGTAGGTTTGCAGTACTGAGCTCTGCAGGGTGGGTGTTTGGGTGGTGGCAGGCACAGGACTGCATTTTTATAGCAGTGGTAAAGCCTTTCTGTATATTCTGCTGCAGGAACAGCAGTTTGTGTACACTGGTACCCAAATGGTTCATACTGGGCTGTGATGTCACTGCTGTTCTGAGGGGAAGGTGAGGTTATACCTCATTTAAATTAGGGTTCAAAGCTGAGAGGTGAGAAAACGCAGAAGCAGAACTGGGTCTGGTGATCCCAGTGACCTTTGGTAAGGCCTGGGGATAACTATCTGTGTGTGCTCTTCAGGCTGAGGGTAGTAATTTGAATTTGGAAGAGGAAGCTCAGGTGCCTGTTTGGCTGCTGAGGACATGGGCAGTTTGTGCAAATGATCTGCCAGGGACTGGTTTGCTGCCCTGAGATATTTTAAAGTAGGGTTAGGGCAGTTTGTGTTGGTTAAACCCAGTGCTTGCTGCTTGCAGAGCTCTGTCTTTGAGTCCTAATTTGTCACCAGCTTGCTTTTATTAACAGTGATATTTTCTTCTTTTTGAAGAACACTTACCAAATTCACCATATCTTTGGCTATTTTTCAGAAGTAAATATTTGCAGGAATTGTATTTTTTTTTCTTTTTTTCTGCTGGTGGAAAACATCTTTCTTGTACCAAATAGCTGATATTATTATGAGCTTGGGCAGTTCCTTTGAAATGTCTGAAGAAATTTTTGTTTAGAAAAATGAACAGGAGTTATAAATATTTGAGAACCACAGCTGTTTCCATTGAAGTTGAACTGGAATGTCATATGTTTGAAAGAGCATCATACATGGTCATGAGACACCACACACAGGAAAGGGGGAAAAGCAAAACTGTTGATAGAAACTTTTAATTTAATATTTAGACAATTAGATATGATTACACCTTTGATTGGTTTTCTAAGCAGAGTATTATTGGTGTTGGGTATCACAGGTGATACTTTGAACTATAGGAATTCAGAAAGTTCTTTTATGCTCAGTTATGACTCTGATCTCGTGTTTGTTTATCCACAGAGTCATGAACAGTGGGAATATAATACTGTCATTTGTATAGTTTGAATAAATTTAGATATTGGTTTGCATTTTTGGAACAATGAGAGACCCATGTGTTTAGCAGGAATTGCCTGTAAAATCCTTATTTATTCAAGATTCTCTTGAGAGAAGAGATATATTTATATATTTATATAGAAATATAAAGAAGAGAGAGCTTATTTAGCAAGGAGATATATTTAAGGTTATCACAGCAGTAACATTGGTGGAGATACTTCTCAGTGCAAAAATGCATTTGGGATTTTGCTGGAAGCAAAAATCAAAACTATATGTATCAGAAATATGTGGCCAGCAGGACCAGGGAGGGGATTGTTCCTCTGTGCTGGGCATGGTGAGGCCTCACCTCAGGTGTGTCCAGTTCCAAGCCTGTCCTGGCAAGAAGGACATTGAGAGGCTGGGTTGTGTCTGGGAAAGGGTTGGAGTCTGATGAGGAGCAGCTGAGGGAGCTGGGTGGGCTCAGCCTGCCGAAGAGGAGGGTCAGGAGGGACCTTCTGCCTCTCCACAACTCCCTGCAAGGAGGATGTGTCCAGGTGAGGGCTGGGCTCTGCTCCCAGGGGACAAGGGACAGGACAAAGGGAAATGGCCTCAGACTGGGCCAGGGGAGGCTCAGGTTGGACATCAGGAAGAATTGAGGAATTTTTTCACAGGAGGGGCAGTCAAGCCTAGAAGGGGCTGCCCTGGCAGGTGGTGGGTGGAGTGCCCACCCCTGGAGGTGTTCAGGGGAAGGCTGGACATGGCTCTTGGTTCTCTGGTCTGGTTGGCAGGTGGGGATCAGTCAGGGGTTCCACTGGATGGTTCTGGAGGTGTTTTGCAGCCTCAGTGATTCTTTTCACCTGTGTTTTCCAGACAGTGTTCAGTGTGGATCCCCCCGAGGGCAGCACAGCAGGGGGCCTGCCCCATCAGGCAGTGTCCAAGTACTACAAGGTAGGGGCTGCTTTGTGAGCTGTGTGTCCTCCCTGGATTTAATGTCCAAGATTGGGAAGGATGTGGATAACATAACAAATGATGGTGTTGCCTACAGGGAAGGAAAAAAAACCAAACCAAAAATACTCAAAAAGCCCCCACCAAAGGAACTGCATTCATTTTAGAAACTAAAGAGAAATTAGGAAAGTGCAGCAAATGTGAATTTCTGAAAACTTTGATACTGCATATGATACAAAAATTGATGTGTTATTCCAATAATCTGTTCTCTTTCAAGTTCAACAGAAACACTGAACCTCCTTCCCCAGAGTTGTTACAATTGGTTTAGAGTTTGGAATTTATGGGCAATGCCACTTTAATGAATTTTAGGAACAGATCTTTTTGTAGATCTCAAGTTTAGAACTTCATACTATTTTTGTTGCCAAATGAAGCAAGTCTTTCCACCACAATAGTATTTTATTTGTATTCTTCATGTTTTATGCTGGTGGAAATACCCAAATAATTGGGTTCTTTGTTTCTACTCAGAGCAGCCCATAAAAAACTGCTCCCATAATCTGACTCAGGATGACTGGTTGAGTGAACTTTTTTGATCTGTGTTAGAAAGTTATGAAAGACTGGAAGCAAAACAGGAAATAGGAAGTAAAAGAACCTTAGTAACACTGTAAGAGTGACAGTAATTGCATTAATTACTCTTAACGTGGGCTAGCTTTTTTGAGGGATGAACTGCAAGTTTATTTCTGTAGCAGTGTCTAGAAATGTTTGTTATTTTGCCTCAGGTACATATTCATGTGGATAACAGTAATCAGAAAAAGAAACAAAAGACAGATCTCTGGGATTCATCATCTTCAGAAAAACAAGGTACAGGACTGGTCTTGGGGAGGTTCATGCAAAAGCTGAGTTGAAAACTCCTTTACTGCTCCTTTCTTATCCAAATAAAACAACCACAACTCCATTGTGGGTATAATGCACTGGGGAGGGGCTTTTCACTTTTATGTTTACTTCCAAGGGTTTAGGTGACATAAACCATCTCCATTTAAAAATTCCTTGTACCATTGGTGCTTTGTGGACTGCTGGAGTTCTCCCTGGGCAATTATTCCAGGGAAAGAAAATAGTCTCCATTATGGAATGGTTGTTTGTATTGGTGTAAAGGGAGTCTTCAGAGCAGCCCAAGAATGGGAAACCCTCCTTCAGGATTGATCCTGAGGTTTCTGACATTTGCTGTTCCTGCATAACTGTGTTGTGTTAGACACAAAATTAGTGTTGATTAAGGCTGTAAGTGCCTTTTACAAGGAGGAGGCTCATGCACAGCTACAATGCTGAGAAGGTGCTAAAGGAGTAAATGCCATGAACATTCTCTGCTGAAGTGACTCACACCCTGTGGAGGTGTTACAATGGGTTGGCTCCTTCTGAAGCTGAATTTCATGTGATTTGTCAGGGATCTTGGCCACATCATGTGAATTCTTACAGAAAATGCCATGTCTTGGAGCATTGTTGCCTTCTCTGGGTTGACCTACTTTAAACAACTTCCTGAGTTCTTCAGGATGTGTTGTCAGTTCTTCATAGTTTCAGCCTCAACTATGCTTTTCAGTCCTTGTTCAGCTGAGATTTCTCCCTCTCCTTGTCTCTCTCTCTTTCCACCTGTTTTATTCCTTATGCTCTGCAGAGCTTGGGATCTGGAATTACCTCAATATAGCCATGCTTCAAAACAACATATTTAGAAGAAAAGAAACTTGGCTTCTGAATCAAAAGATCATCCTAAGCCTCCTACAAATCTCCCCTGAGCTTGGCTTTGTTGGAACTTCAGCATTCACTCTGCCTGATTTTTAAATATATTTTTTAATAATTAGATGGAAAACGAACCATTTTCTGATTAGAGAAGACAAATACAAATTTTTATCTAAGCCTTCATAACAGAACACTCTCCAAGGATCTTTGTAAATACTTTGCCTCATAACTCTCTGCTTAATTACTCAGTTAAGTGCTCTTGAGAATGTAAATATGGGTTTTACAGACATCCTTTTTTTAAGGATAAAAGTAACATTTTTCAAAGAGTGAATTTCCATGAATTTAGTGGTTTTGCACATAATGTCCCTTTTTAAGTGTTTCCACAAAGTTAATGCTGTTTGGTAATCTACAAATGCTGTTTTCCTGAGATATTGCTCAATTGGAGTTTAAAGTTACAGGAAGAATTCTAAGTAGATTTCATTGACTATCTGTGCAGGAAAAGACTACTACAACCACTTCAGATTTATTCCAGAGTTTGGAGAATTAGTAGACCAAAATACAAAGCAGTCAGAGAATTCTGTGACTTACTAGGTGCAGTCTGATATATTTACTTTTCAAATAAAAACAGTATTTGCAAGTACCTGTGCAACCCAGCTGAGGATGTTGAGACTTGTGCTGTGTGCAAGCCTGGCAGGGGCCAGACATGACTGATCAAGCCTCTGGTTTCCTGTAGTGATAGAGGTAATGGTATAGGAATAATGTAAGCATTTAAGAACAGCTGTTTTCCTATGATTTTGTGGAAATTATCCACTTTGGCATCATTCTCTGCAAACTGCAGTTGGTGAGGAGGTGGGACATGGCTTGGGGGAGCTGATGAGGGTCCTCCTGAGCCACCTGGGCACAGATCCTGCTTCATGTCACCAACATTGAACTGTTGCAGTTCTACATTACAATGAAATGCTCTTACTCTTGGTTTGCTGCAAACTGTGAGCAAGCCATTTGTTGTGCTCTTGTGCCAGGAATTGGCAGAGCTGCTGCAGGGATCTGTTTGTCTTACACCCAACACTTACTCTGGTGAATGGGATCTTTAAAATGGATTTAATATTGTCAAACTTTAGCACGTAACTGCAGCACACCAGGCTAAAGTTGTACTGCAATGCCAGTTCTCCAGGAGCTGGATAACTGGATAACTGGCTGTTCTCATGCTGGGTTAGAGAAGTTTGTTCCCAGCTGAACTGGTGATGCAAATGTGGGGGCTTGGTGTCCTTTTCCAGGCCATCCCAGATCAGCCCAGTTTGCTCTTATGCTGGAATTTCTTGGGCTCCTGACATAAGTGAGTTTGTTCTTGTCTGCAGATACTTTTTGGCCTGTCCACATAGAGATCCAAACTAATCTGCACCAAATCTTAGTGTGAATTATAGAGTGGCAAAGTTTGCTGCATGCTGGAATGTGATTCTTCTAGGTTTCTTCTTCTTGCCCAAATGAGATGGAAGGATAAAACTTCAGCTAAGAATAGATGTTCTCTTGTAATTCTAAGCAGTGACTCACTGGGCAGATATTAGTGGGGATTTCCTGAAAACATCAGCTTTTTTTTTTTGAATACAGTCTTTGAGCAAAGTGTGTAAATCTAAAAAACATCCACACAATACTGGGATGTAGGTATTTATTTTTTTTCTATTGAACTAATCATGCAAAATGGAATCAGAAATGAAATCTCATGTTTATTTGGCTGCTGTGGTTCTTGATGTGTATGTTTGTTTCATTCCCTTGTTCCTGTGTCTCTGAGGAGCTGATGTAGAGTTTTCAGCAAGCCCAACAGTGGCACAACTGTAAGCTGAGCAATGATATAAATGATTGATGTACTTTATCCATGTTTCTTTATATTCCTTCTGTTGATAACTTGCATCATGCCAGATTTTCAGTGTCACACACGCTGTATATCCACATCCCACAATAGAATTGAGTAGAACCTGAAAGGTTTTGGGGCTAACTGTGTTAAGTGTAAAGTTTAGATGGAAGTTTGATAACCATTGGGAATTCCTCATGGAGAAAGGGTTCTTTTTTCAAGCAAGTGCAGGTTTGGAGATATTTTCTTATTATCTTATGAGGGAGCAATGACTTTTTAATGAATAATAATTAAATCTGTGAAGGACCAAAGCAGAACACACCATACATCTGGAATTTTACCTACAGATGCTGCACGTTTTACTTGCAGGAGTTCATGTGTGATGTACCTACCACGTGCTAATTTTTTCCACTTAGACTTCCTTCTTAGTGTTTTCTCTTTATTTGATACAGGAAAGACTTTAAGCTATTGGTGTTTCAGCCCTGGGTACAGCATGCACGAGCTGGCTCAACAGGGAGTCAGGACCATCATCCTCACGAGTGGGACTCTGTCCCCCCTCTCATCATTTACAATGGAAATGCAGATGTAAGTACCTAGATATGTGGGAACAGTGCCATTCCTGACAGTGCACAGTCTGCTCTCATGGGTTTAGGTTTTATTTCAGGGTTTTTGAGTGTTCTGTTTGCCCAGAGAAGCTGTGGCTGTCCCATCTCTGGAAGTGTTCAAGGCCAGGTTGGGCAGGGCTTGGAGCAACCTGGGATAGTGGAAGCTGTTCCTGCTCATGGCAGGGGGTGGAACGAGATGAGTTTTAAGGTCCCTGCCAACCTAAACCATGCTGTGGTGCTGGAACTGGTAGTCTATAGGGAATCATGCAATGGGTATGACTGGGATCTTCCCTTTGTGGTTCTTCAGCCCTTTTCCTGTTTGCCTGGAGAATCCTCATGTCATCGACAAACGCCAGCTCTGGGTTGGGATCATCCCCAAGGGACCTGATGGAACTCAGCTTTCTTCTACCTATGAAAACAGGTAATGACCTTCCTTGTAGAATTCTGCTCTGAAATTCTGGGTTCTGCTTACAGGAGGGTGCTGGTGCAGTAAAGGATCACTGTAGTGCCTTTGTTGTGTCAACACAGTGCTGAACAACAGCACCCTTTGACTGCTGCTCCTCAAAACTGAGCACTGGAGGGCTGGAATGGATCACATGTCAGGGCACTGCTAGTCCTTAGTGGCTCTGGCCAACCTCAGCTTGGACCTCCACCCACAACCCTGCCCTTACAGGGATGGGACATGGACCCCATCCTAAATTTCTTAGCTGGAGGCTTAATTGGCTTGAAACATGACTGGCCTTTGCAACAACTATTTTTATATTTATAACTTCTCACCATGACCAGCCTCTCTTTCACCCCTGTCTTTCTGCCTTAAGGAAAACATATCCAAATATTTGTCAAGCTTTTCATCATAATTTTTCTTGCTTTTCTCTGGTCTTCCATCATTTTGCCTCTGCCTTTGTGCTTCTGCTGCCAGCAAAGAAGGCCTAATGTTCCACAGAAGGGAAGGGAACTCAACAACTGGAATGGATTTTGACAGAGGAGTTGTAGTCTAAAAAATCCTCAGGCTGCATTTGTCATTTTCAGAAGCTTAATGTGTCATATGAGTTTATTTTTGTTAATGATACTGTCCTTCAAAGAAAGAATATGGGGGATTACACCCTCCCAAGCCAAGAACATGGGTGTTTTTGAAGGAAGGGAATTCACAGCATTCACTGTGTTTTGACAACATCTTTATGGTGATAGTGGAGTTTGTAGGTCTTACAAAAAATATATTTATGTTAGGTTTTTTCCCTGCATAAAAAACTTTTCTGGGAAAACAGTACATGGGACTACAGGGCACTAAAAAGAAAGAAACATAAAGACATGAGAGAACAGGTGAGTTTTCAGTCAGGGCTGAAAGAACATAAATATTGTTCATTGGAGAGCAAGGCTTTTCAGTCCAAGCTAAAGGGATTTACTATGAGTAAATAGTAACCATAGTAACCAAATTTCACCCTTTTTGCCCTGTAGCAGCACCACACCTCATTCATCAATAATTATTTTAAATAGTTTTAGCATTAGTCAGGCTTGGCAGCATTGCAGTTTTCTGACAGAACTCTCACTTGTATTTCCTCAGTGTTACTCATAAAACTCTTATGACTTCCCATTTCTACTTGTTCATTTGGAAAGTATTGAAATTTAGATGTTCTGTGCTTAGTAGTAAGAATATTTCATAATATTAGTAAAATATAGTTAAGGTATTACTAATTTTTGTTCTTGGTATGTTCTGCTGCCACAGGAAGGAGAGCAGGGGGGCATCTGGATATACTATTTTAGATGATTATCAAATGCAGTCTGTGTATGAAAAACATAGAAAAGGAACTGCAGTGATGTGACTTGATTTTTCTTCTTTGTAGGTTTTCAGGGAGTTATTTATCTTCTCTGGGAAAAACAGTTGGTAAGTGAAGTGTGTGGATTTCAGGAATGAGTTGTTACCCACAATTTTTAGAAATCTAGAAAGAATAACAGTAAAGATGACACAATAAGGGAAAGGTGAGTGGTGGCAGTGCAGCTCTGAGTGCTGTCTGGGTTTCTGTGCTTCTCTTTGCTGCTGGGATAGCAACAAAAATGACTTTGAGTCCCTGGCTTCATATTTCCAATCAGGACTTCATTTTTATTGTCAGGAGTTTGTGTTTGAGTCAAAAATGTTGTTCCTAAACACAGTCAGGAGGTGGCACAAACTAGAAAATCAGTGGCTGGAGATGATTTGCTCAGGCATCGTTTGCAGAGCAATGAAGAACCACAAGAAGTCAGTGCAATTCCTTGTTGTATTTTAAAGGCACTGTGTCAAGCCTGCCTGAAGCCAGCATTTGTTGTTTAGATAATGTGTTACAAATATAATAACATCCAAAAATTGTTATTATAGAAAATAATAAAAGTAATAAAACAAGAGCATTTGTGTAGCTTGGCTAACATGATTGAAATGAATCTGCTTAATCTAGAAATGTTTGAAGGAAATGGAGGAGAGTGCTCCAAGGTGTTCAGTCTGGCCTAAAAGGTGAAATGAGGAAAATGCTTTCACAGATTAGTGGGGGTTTTTTTGTAAAGTGTTAGCTAGACTTGACTAGATTTCTATTAGTAGACTAGTGTTTACTAGACTAGATTTGTCTAGAAAGCTCAGAAGCAATTTGATGGTGCCTCATCCATTGCTTTGAGTGTGTAGATGCAGTGGACAAGGAGTGGAGAAAAGGATCTAAACATAAATCCCATTATCCTAAGGGAAAATGTGGCAGGGAGGGGATGTTGTTTCCCTTTCATCTGCAGGGTTTGGTGTAGCTCAGAGTATCTTTCATCCTTTTAATACTACACTTCAGAGACCTAGTTAGGCTTCTGTATCAAAGTTTATACCTTGACAAGATTATTAAAATGCTTTTAAAAATACACAATACAGAGTTTTCCCTCTGCAGCCTGTTCTCCATCCCAGGATGAAAATGTCCTCAGCTACACACTCTTGTCTGTCTTGTTGCAGGTAACCTTGTGAGAGTTGTACCACATGGACTGTTGGTCTTCTTCCCATCATATCCTGTCATGGAAAAGAGCCTGGAATATTGGAGAGTATGTTTATTGCTCTGCCTGTATTAGGTGGTTTGCTCACACACATCAAACAGTTTGTAGTTATGCTATTTAACCATGGTGACTAAAAACCTTCCAGTGCAAGTTTCTGTACTCATGGCAGGGGATTGGAATGTAGATGATATTTAAGGTCCCTTCCAACCTCAGCCATTCTGGGTTTCTATTAAAAATTCTTTGTTAACAAGTAAGTTATAAGATCTGGAAGGTAAAAACCCAGGTCAGGCTTCTTTTGTTTTGATCACAGTACACTGAAGTGTGATGCTGTAGAAACCAAACCCAAAAGAATACACTGTATCATCTGAGCTAATACGTCATTTAATTTCACCAGACTTCTCTTCATTAAACCTCCAAATTAGAATTGGTCTGAGTGTTTCGACCCATGGGGGAAAAAATTCCAATATGAGCATTTTAATTGTAACCATTGCAACTGGAGCTTTTTAAAATTCTATGCCCATAACTTGAGTGTCCATGTGCCTGACGTCTGAGTTGCCCCAACTGCAAAGAGCCACTGTGAGGGGTGCAGGTTTCTGCTTCCATCTCGTCCTGTGTTTGGTGAGAGAGGAACAGGCTGTGGAGGGGAAGCAGTGGCCACTCCTGAGCATTTCTGTTCTTGTGGTGTGTGCTCACTGTCACATGACATTCCTGATCTGTTCCTTGTTTAACAGGAGCACGATTTTGCCAAAAGAATAGAAGAAGTGAAGCCAATGTTTGTGGAACCCAGGAACAAAGGGAGCTTTTCAGAGGTTATTTGCATGACATACCTTTATTGTTTTCAGACTCTGTTGTTATGTTTAAATACCTTCTCTAAGGTGTGTTTTTAGGATAAAATAAAACCTCTCTGAGTGCTTCTGTGAAGTGTAGTTCTCCTGTGCATCCTTCCTGTCCTCTCTTGGCTGGTGGTGCAGAGCAGAGTCTTCATTTCAATCTGGTGATGTAACAGCAGCTAAAGTACACATGTGCTGAGTAATCTTGCTGGTGGAAAGCTGTCACTCCCCTAGTCAGCATTTGTTAATGTTGTGAAGGACTTTTCCTCCCAGCTCATCATGCTTTCAGTGCTGAGGAATTGTGCAGTGTCATCCTGTTTATTTATAGCCCTTCTGTTTCCTTCTGGGAGAAAATAATGTCCATTAATTGCTTTCCTGGTTTGCCTATTTGACTTTAGGATCTGCAGAAACAAAGGACAGTCCATGTTTTACTTTCTTATCAGAAATATCTGACATTAATCTTTTATGTTTACTTAGGTGTGTTCTGGATTTCACAGTGGTGTAAAGGTTTTGCTAAGAAAATGTCTCCTCACATTTGCAATTAGTTCAAAGTAAACACAATTACACTAAGCCAAATTGATAACATTTGAGATCTTAGTGTACAAGTCAAATTTAGTTAGTACAGGATAATACCATTCCTGCTCTTACTTAAACCTGTTTGTATTTTAGGTGATTGATGCCTACTATGATAAAGTTGCCTGTCCTAACTCCAGTGGAGCTGCATTTTTGGCAGTGTGTCGGGGGAAGGTAAAGTACCTGAGATTTGTTTTCATCTGAAATCAGATTGTATAGTTGACAGAAAGAAACATCATTCTGGAACTGAACACATTTCTGTTATTTGACTGTAATTATATGTGGGGATAAAACCAAGTGCCCTGAAGCTTTTCCAAAATTAGGTTGTGTTTACATCTGGCTTGTTCCTGTTCCTATTAAAGGGACACAACTTTGATTCTTTGACGTGGATGAACATCATACTTATATTTCATGTTGGCTGCTCACCAAAAGCCTAACACATTAGATGAGAACAACTGTAATCAAACATGTTAAAACAACACTGCTGAAAACCAAAAGTGTTGCTTGGCTTTAAAGACATTATTTGTCTTCATATTCACTGGAAACATTTGATGGCCTTTCCTTTACATTTTCCAGTGCTGATAAATTGACTTATGTTTTTCAGTGGAAATATTTGCAAAATCAGAAATTACTCTTAGAGCCTTTTTGCTGCTGCTTGTTGTGTACCAAGAGAAGATCCAACTTGTCTTGGACCTTTGGTTCCCAGTCTCAGTGAGGAAAAGACACAGCTCTCTCCAGTCTCGTAGCTGAAATTGGGAATTGATGCAAAACAGACCAACTTTTTTTCTCTAACTATTTTTCAGTCTGTTCAGTAATCTGATTGTGTTCATTTCACAAAGGGATTTGCCAACACAGTGAGCATGTACAGGGGACACAAGTGACAGTGACTTGATGAGATGTCACAGCACAGCACACTGTAGTCTGGTGAATTCAGAGCAGATTCCTGGTACCTCTCCATTATTGCTTTGAAGTTATTCCATTAATTTTTGCTGTCAGAGAAGGTTTGCTGTGTTCTTATCATGTCTTGTCAACAACTCAGGGTATGGAAGATTTAAACAGAGGTGGTGACTGACAGTACAGCTGTTCCACTTATCTGGGAATTAGATAGGCATTAACAGTGTTGCCTGAGCTGTGCTTTGTTGGGGTCTTCTGGAGGAAAAAAACACGTTTAAAGTCTTGGTAATAAAAGCAAAAAATATAGTTGAAGCTATTCATAATATATTCATAAACTGCACTTAGCCAGGGAATGAATTGAATTAAGAAGAAAGGCCAATAACTGCTGAATTGTTCTGAAATGTCACTTCAAACCCTGTTAATAATGGAAAATTCTGTCTCTTCAGGCCAGTGAAGGTTTGGACTTTGCAGACAACAATGGACGAGGAGTCATCATTACTGGGCTTCCATTTCCACCCTGTATGGAGCCCAGAGTAGTTCTGAAGATGCAGTTCCTGGATGAAATGAGGAGAAATGCTGGAGGTGCAAAGGTAAGACTGGGCAGCTTTGCACTGTTGGCTGGTTTTTTGTGTTGTTGTTTTTCCCTCTTGTCCCTGTGGGTTTTGGATTTTGTTTTTCTCCCACCTTTATGGAACCATGGATATCAGGAAGTCAGACAGCTTTGGGAGTTTGTCACAAATGCAATCACCTTGGGTTTATTAATAGTATTACAGGTTTCAAGTTCTGTCTCCAATGGCATAGTCTCAGACAAATATATAGGCTAAAAAAATTGGTGTAATTAAAGTTTAATGCAAAATCTTTGTAAGCATATTATCCATCTCACTTTATGAGGGATTTGTTTTGTCCAGGGAGCGTGGGCAGAAGAATTGCCTGTGCTGACTGGTCTGGGGATTGCTGCTTTGGGGGTGTGGTAGTGTGTGTTGGGGTTTCTGTGGTTTGGTTTGGGTTTCTTTTTCTGTTGCTTCAGGCGTGAGAATGAAGGGCATTATAATTTAGTTTATTGTTCTGCGGGATAGTTACTAAGTCTTAAATAGTGTGGTGAGTTCTGTACTGCCAAGGCTGTCAGTGCAGTTTATATAAAATAGCTCCTCAAGGTGGACGGTCCTACTTGAACTTTCTGTGCTCTATAAATCAGGTGTGATATTCGAGGATTTGATTTTCCTCGTTGCTTTGAGATTTGTCAGCACGTCTTGTTTGATACTTTTTTATTTCTTTAGAAAGAAATAGTGGCTGTACAGCCTGGAGAATGTGTCTTACCTGGTAGATGATAACGTTAATCCTTGCTCCCCCCTCTCACAGTACCTGTCTGGCAGGGAGTGGTACAACCAACAAGCGTCGCGCGCCGTCAACCAGGCCATCGGCCGCGTCATCAGACACCGCCAGGACTATGGTGCCATCTTCCTGTGTGACCAGAGGTGAGCCTGGGCTCCAGGACACACACAAACATCACAGAATCCCACAATGGATTGGGTTGGAAGAGATCTTAAAGCTCAGGTTGTTCCAACCCCCTGCCATGGGCAGGGACACTTTCCGTTAGACCAGGTTGCTCCAAGCCCTGTCCAACCTGGCCTTGGGCGCTTCCAGGGATGGGGCATCAACAGCATCAACAACTTTATATCCCAACATGGGTATTGGTATGTGGTATCAACAAAGCCCTTTTCTCCTGAGTGAAGGCATCACACCATTGTATTTACTGCACTGTTTCAAACCTTTATTGTCTTGTTGCTCCTCCCTTGTCTCTTTTAACACCGATCTAGAGTTTATTTAGTTAATTTAGGCCAACCTGGCAAATAATTCTCGTTTTCCAATCCCACTCAGGTTCACAGGTGGCAGTGTAAGAAACAAACTGCCTTTGTGGGTCCGTCCCTATGTGAATGTTTATGAAAACTTCGGGCACGCAGTCAGAAGTGTCTCCATCTTCTTCCGTGTTGCTCAAGAAAGTGTAAGTGTCTTTAAAAAACCCCACAGAACATCCAACAGATTTCCTAAATAGTGTTGAAAACTGGGAATGCTAAGCCATTGGAGAGATGTGAGAGAATCACAGATGGTCTCAAATTGGAAGGGACCCATAAAGGTCACTGAGTCCAACTTGTCACTTCTCACAGGACTCACATGTACTCACTTGTTACTTCTAAGCATTGGAAGATTTACGGGAAAGAAGAAATGCCTCATCTTTCTCCAGGAGTGAGCTGGGACAGGATGTTGTTGTTATGCTGGGCAACTCATTAGGTTAGATCACAAAAATAACTTCCTCTTCCAGTTCCTCCTAAATAAACATGGCTTTTATTGGGTGGAACCAATGTTGGCATCCAAAAGTTTTCTACCTCAAATTGGGGGCATGTGTGTGGAAGAATCAGTCATGCCCTTAAATTTAAATTGAAGCTGACTAGTCTAAAGAGTAAGACAAACCATCTGTTGTTATTGCAGTTCATCACTGGGTCATCTTTACAAATGCAGCTTCTCTCTTAGCATTAAGAAGCCAATGTTGTCTGTAACAGTTCCTTGATGTAAAAAGTAATAGTGTAAAAAGACTTTCTAATTAACTGGAGAAAGTTATGGCAAGAAACAAGCTGGAAGCCAGAATAGGGAATTCGTTCCCAAAACAGAGGTTAAGATTAAAATAAACACTTAAAATTTCACATACAGACTTGGCTGAGTTCCTGGAAGATGCTTTAGCCAAATACAACTTAGTAGTTGTTCAAACTAATACGTTACAGATGGGTGATACTGCATGACTTGATCTTTTCTTATCATTAGTAAGAGTTTCATGGTAAATGAGAATCAGTCTGATGTGCTTTGCCAGAAGAAGATGTTGTTGGAGGGAGAAGATTCAGAAGTAATGGTTCTTTAGAAGGTCATGATCCTTTTTCTGGTACCAGGTCACTGCTGAGCCTGCTTTCTGCAGTTCATCTGTGTCCCTTCCAAGCTGTTTGATCCATTTTTCAAAAGCCCATAAAACCAGAGTGTGTAACAATCATGTTGTCAAGGGTTGTTTGGGGGGAAGGAAATGTCTTTGGGTTGGTGAAATTTTTGGTTGCAAGGGGAGTAGAGTGGAAAGGTGGCTTTTGCCTATTGTAACACTTTGCCAACTGCTTGCAGATGCCCCCACCCCTGCCCCAGGGCCCTTGTGGCCACTCTGGTTCTCTCAGTGACAACGATGCAGTATCATCTACTTCCTCTGAGGAGATCCTCCCTGTGCAAAAAGCCAAAAACTTGGATGATCATGTCCCCAGTTTGAAGAGGAAAAGGAAAGGTAGGTTTGGGTCCTCGCAGATACACCTGTTTGTTTTGAGCTTGGACTAGTTATGGGGGTCAGGACCAGGTTATCACTATGTGGGTATAACCAAAACTGTGTCTTGTGCACCCTCTGTGTCATTTCTGATGAACTGTCAATAATGGATCGTTTGCAGCAGCTGCCAAGGGCACACCTGACCCCTCAGGCTGCAAGCTGGGTGTTAGACAACCCTGTGGGACAGGGAAATGTTTCTGTCTTCACACCAACCACTCAGGTGTGATAACTCCCCTCCTGGGAGGCATCAGAACCTTCACCCTCAGCCTGAGATGTCATGTCTGCTCATGGGCCATCAGGGACTGGCACAATAGGCAGTTGCAACGACCTGGACCATCAAAGATTTCAAAAACATCACATGACTCAGAGTTAAATTACCTCTTGTGAAATTCCTTGCCTGGCTGGGAGGTACTTGGCATTCCCACCTGAACCTGAGCACATATAAAATTCGGANAATGTTTCTGTCTTCACACCAACCACTCAGGTGTGATAACTCCCCTCCTGGGAGGCATCAGAACCTTCACCCTCAGCCTGAGATGTCATGTCTGCTCATGGGCCATCAGGGACTGGCACAATAGGCAGTTGCAACGACCTGGACCATCAAAGATTTCAAAAACATCACATGACTCAGAGTTAAATTACCTCTTGTGAAATTCCTTGCCTGGCTGGGAGGTACTTGGCATTCCCACCTGAACCTGAGCACATATAAAATTCGGATTTGGGGACTTTGGGTACCACTTGTGGGATCCAGAGGAGGACCAGAACCCCAGCAGGACTGAGACTGCCACTCTCAGCAGGACTGTGACCAGCATCCTCACCAACAGGTTTCTTTTCCTTTTGCTTTGCACTCAGGGGGACCCTGTGGCTCTCAGCGCAGGGGCTGAGGAACACTGTTGTGTTGTGTCCCATTGTGCTGGGTTATATGTCTGGTTTTGTGGGTTAAAACCACTTTTTCTCCGTATCACTGCATTTATTATAATCTTTTGAGTAAATTGTAACTCTGATTTGTAATCTCTCTTGAGCTGGGTTCATTTCTCCTACTGGTTTACCTTTAAACCAGCACAGAGCTGAACCAGAAAAGGAGGATCAAGAGACTAGAAACTGAAATGGGAGAGAAGGCAAGAAGAGCTCAAAGACTGATGTAAACATCTGATCAGAAGGGACATAGTTAAGCAGTAGAAAGTAGAGGAAACAGGTTGCAACTACAGAGCAAAGAGGCAGATGGAGCCTGAGAAAGTGTCCCACAGAACAGGTGGAGTTTGGTGAAGTATCACAGGTAGCTTTGAAAATAAAAACTGGAAGTCTGTTTTTCTGTCTGGCACTGACTTCCATCTGTTCTTCTTCCATCCTGTTGTATAAATGACTTTCACTCAGTAATCTGGCTCAGAAAACATAAAAAGGACATTGGAACAAAACTGTTTTAAATTTTGTGGTTAGCTAATGCTGCAGAATAAAGCATTTCTCCTGTCAGCATCTCATTTCAGCACTCTAGATTGCTGCCTGGTTTGGAACAGAACTGTGAAGTTGTGTTTAAAGCTGTGGTTCAAAACTAGTTACAAGGGAGTCTGAGGGTGATTCCACATTAAATCTAAGCCAGTGTTGACTGCTGGTTGTCACTGACAAGAATTACTTTGCCACTTTCCCCCCCCCTCATTTTCCAGCTGTGCAGTTTTGCTCCTTCCTTTGATTTGAGTCCATCTCTAGAGCAACTGCAAAGTGAGAGATGAGCTTTGCTGAACCAGTTTACCTTCCATCCCCTTGCCTCGTAGATCATCTCAAAGGGTGGGCTGGAATGTGAGACTGCAGGTGAAGGAGAGTCACTTTTCTTAGTAATTGTCTCTTGAAGTAATTTCACAGAGTAGTGGAAGTAGTTTTAAGAAAATGCCTTATAGAACTATCAAACTGATTCTAATTGAACACTACTTGCAGCTCTAAATCCTTATATTTAAAAGGAAATATACCTGGCTCCTGATTAGTGAGAATATGTGTTCTTGGGACCTTGGTGATGGTGCTTTACAGATACTGATACTGTAAGAATTGTAGGCTTTAAAAAAACTTGTTCTATTTAAAAATAATAAATCATGTTTCATACCAAAATCTGTTAAAAACAAAACCTCAGTTTGGGCAAAATGCATAAAGGTAAAGTAATTAAACAGAGGCAGGTGCTGCAGTAAGACTTCTTCCCATTGATCCAAAGCCATTTTGAGGTTAAATATGACCATGACTTCAGGAAGAGTTTGAAAGCAATCTGCCAGGCTGCAGTAACAAATGCCTGAGCAATTTTGTGAGGGATTTATCAAAGCAGTCTTCTTATGAAGTGATATAGTGCAATTTTGCAAGATGAGGGAGAGTGTTTAATCCACCAACACTCCTCTGTGGACTGCTTTGTATCACTGGGAGGTATCACTCAGTCGAAGAAAATGCAAGAGATAACATGGAATTTTAATTTGTCATCTGTGTTCTGCTGTTGATGCCAGAAAAGGGAGTGGCAACATCCAGCCTGTGTGTGGAATATGAGCAGGAGTTTGTCTCGCCCAGAAGACAGTTTGTTGGGCTCCTGGATGCCTTGGAGTGCAGTGAGAAGAGCAGTGAAGATGCAGAGGAGGAAAGTGACTTGTCAGGAGAGGAAAAGGTAATGGCATTAATGCAAAATACTGGTTTGTAAGTAAAAAGCACAGGCTCTAAAGCTAAATGGGTTTGGTCTTAGGAGTTCCAGCTCAACCCTCTCTCAGGAGAAACTCACTGTAATCAGCACTGGTAACTGCAGGTTCTGATATAAATTAATCAAAGGGTTTCCTTGCCACATTCATGCCTTGCTTGGACTGTGCTGCAAGGCTGCTGACCTGGTTGTTCCTGGAAGTTATCCACACTCTCTGGGAAGGAAATTGCTCTCAGAGGAGAGGTTGTTAAATACGCAGTTTGTCCTCTGTGTGTGAGACCAAATATGGAATTTTAAAAATCTTTGATTTTCCTTAGAGAATGAACATTGCAGACTTGTGGAATATTTTACCTGAATCAAAAATCCACTATCCCATTGAGATCAACAAAGCTGCTTGTGTGCTGTTCATTTTCTTTCCTCTTGGATTGGTATTTTTAATGCATCAGTGATCAGGCTTTCCAAAATCCCTGTTTGCAGTTCTTGGAGGGGTGGCTCCCTTACCTGGCTGCCACCAGAGGAATATTTTCCTGCTGGCTTGCAGACTAGTGCATGGACTCCAGGAATGCCTATTGCAGCATACCCAAGCACTTTGCTTAGGGGAAGAATGCCTACAAGAAACTGTGGAGGTGTGGAAATAACTTGGGGAATATTTGAGAAGGCCTAAGGGACATGGAGACATGTACAGGAGGGAGAAAATGTAAAAGGAAAATAAACATTTGACTTGTGTGCAACCAAGTGGGAAATGAAATGGTCTCCACCACCCAGGGGCTGCCGTGGCAGAGACACCAAAACTTATTTTTTGGAAAGCCTGGCCCATTCCCATGGAGGTGGTAACTCAGCTACAGTGTCCTGCTACCACAGCTGCGCTGCTCTTGGCAGAGCCTGACTCAGATAAGCTGAGAGCCCCGATGGCTTGGCAGGCAGTCAGCTCCTGTCTGCTCTCTGTGCGTGGTGTTCCTGCTCCTCTGAGGCTTGTGCAGAACTCTGGGGTCATCCCGTGCTGCTCCCAGAAGGGTGACCTGGCCCCAGCCATCTGGTGTAGTCCTGGGACATGCAGGGGCTCTGGGGAGGCAGCTCTCACTCTGAGTCCACACTGAGTGTGGGTTTGGGCTGAGGATGGCCTTGGTGTGATTTCCTGTATTTCTTCACCATCCACAGCTTTTCTTTTATCAAGGTTACACTGTGTCCTTGTTCCCTAAGTAATGGGAATTTAGCTGCTGCCAGCCTGAAATGATTTGCCTGGGGTGAAAAAGAAGAAAAGTCTTTGTCATCTCAAAAAATCAAAATACAAGAAATAGTCTCTTAATCCACTTAAATAATGATTTGACAGCTCTCCATAATCAGATTTCCTTATCAGATATGCCTCGTGGAAACTTGTCTTGGAAGATTTATTTCTTCTGGATCAAACTACTCAAGGTGGTGCCTTTGCATAGCACAGGAGTAAAAGATGGTTTTGATCATTTTTCTGACTTACTGAAGATATCATAAATATTTGACTTGCTGCTTATATTCCAATTCTTCATTCCCTTTCATGATGCTTAAATAAAATATATTTAAATGTGCACTTAAATCATGGTCAGGTTTGTCTGGAATTCAGTGTCCTTGCAGTGTTAGGAGTGCACTGAAGGTTGTGTTTCTGGTTGCAGCAACAGACTGCACAAACTGACACATCTGGAATTGCTGGCCAAGAGGGTGGTTCATTTTAGAGCTGGTGTTTAGTTGTAGTTAATTTAACTTGACTCTGAACCTTTGTGATCTGAATATCCATATTTGGAAGTCACAGTGGAATTTAGGGGCACTGTTTTGTTTCACTGGTTCCTCTCATGACTGAAGATAAAGGAACTGAGAGTCACATCAAATTCTTTTATCAGGTGAGGGCAAAGAAGTAACTCATTCCACATTCCTTCTTTCCCAGCAGGTGTGTAGAGATCAGCTGGCAATATGGGGCTGTCCCACAGCTTCTTCTGTTCCTTAAGTGATTGTGCTTAAGGTGGTTGATAACAGCCTGATCTAATATTGCACCCTCTGCTTTTAAGCAATTCCACTCTTGTTTAAGAGCCATTCTTTGTTACTGGGAATGGGAGATGCTGAAGAGCTTATTGAGCCACAAATGTTTCTGCTACTCTCATCCCACCTGCCCTGATGTCTTCTATAACACTGCTTAGGCTTCCCTTCTCAGCACCCCAAAAGCCTGATACAGGTTTTCTTCACAACAAAAGGACTTCCAGGCAGGAAAGTGAAGGGGTGTCTGAGCCACCAGTCACACACAGGTCTGTGTACACTCCCAGACTGCCCTGGTAGAGTCTGCTGTGAGTCAAGCTTTGCTTGGTTAGGAATCTGCACTCTCAAGACCAACTTTGTCTTTAATTTCTTCTGGTTTGGTCTCTCTTTTTGAGTTGTCCAGTAAATTACCACCTTCTAGAAACAGGTTTGTGCCTGGGCTCTGTTGCAATAATTTGACTTGTTTCACTTTCTTGAATGTTGTCTCAAACTGAGTTAACAGACTTCACTGCTGGAAATATCTAAATTAAATGGACAATAACTTTGAAAAGCATTTTTTTTTACATTTCTTGTTTTCTTTTAATCTTCACAGGCACATCGTCTGTCCACACTTTCCCTTCAGTATGAGAAGAAGTTAATAGATGAGCAGAAAGGGGGAAGGAAGAAGATAAAGCTACTCAGCAACACAGTATGTGTTTCCTGTGTCTGTGCCATCTCTTTGATCTGTAGGTTGCTTTAATTTGAATTGGCAGTTTCTAGGCACACAGATGCCAGAACGAGCTTGTTTTTTCTCCAAATTGTGAATATTTATCAGTGCACATCTGAAATCTATTTCTGTCGTGATCTTTCCCAAATCCAGACATCACAGACCAAATCAAGCACAGGCCCAAGGAGAGCTAGTAGGTGAAAAGAATTGTTTTCTGGCACTGACTGCTTTGTGAACAACTTCTCCCATTGGCCAGGTGTGGTGGGTGGTTTCATTCTTTTTGACTAGAATGGAATACTTCTTGTAGGAGGAACCTACAATGATCAGCTGGTCCAACTGCTGGTAGAGCCTCAAATGGTATAACTGACCAGTTTTAGATAAGGTTCACATCCAAACCCCACCTAAAGGGAGTCATAATTGTGTGTTAACTTTGCAGTTGTGTATTATTGGTTTGCCTAGTCCCCAAACTCAGTTACCTCATTATGCAGCTAATTGCTTAAGAGTCAGTATAAATTTAGGAAAATTTCCTTGGTGATTGTGTGCCAGTAGTTGTCCAAGGTGCTGTCCTAACTGGATATTGCCTGTCTGTCAGTCTACCAGTCACCTGGCAAACGAAGCTGATCCTGAAACTGATAATGTCCAAGAGAAAAGAGAAGGAAGAGAGCAGGTTCGTGCAGAAAGTTGTGTTTGCAGTTTGTTGCTGTCTGATGTCATGATGAGTCAGCTCAGCCGCCAGGCTTGGAGTAAATACCATTTTATTAAACCTTCTCCTAAGAATAGAATTGTGCAATTGTGATACTTGGCTGCCTTCTCTCAGAGTATTACCATGAAACAGTCATTTTATCATCAGAGGAGGTGAATAATACGTGGCTGCAGGGGGGGCTACCACACTGCAACCTGTTCTGTGAGGACAGTCACAGTTTCCTGGTGCTGGTGCTGGTGCTGGTGCTGGTGCTGGTGCTGGGAGCACACTGGACTTGGGGATCTCAGAGGGCTTTTCCAACCACAATGATTCTATGATTCCATGATACCAGTCCTTGTACAACATGCTGTTGGAATTGTAAATACATTGCTTCTACCTGAATTCATGTGAAAGGAACTCCTCAAGAGAGAGAGTGCTCAGGCATTGGAATGGGCTGCCCAATGAGGGGGTGGATTCACCATCCCTGGAGGTTTTTAAGGTGAGATTGGCCGTGGCACTGAGTGCCATGATCTGGTAATCAAAGTAGGGTTGGATTAAGGTTTGGACTTGATGATCTCAGAGGTCTCTTCCAACCCAACTGATTCTGTGATTCTATGATTCTGTGAAGTGATCCTGTACTGAAATCCCTCCCTGCTTTCCCAGCAGGCCCTTAGCACAGCTGAGCTGCCAGAGCCCAAGAGGGCTCGAGCCTCGTCCTACATCACCACAGTGAAGGAGACCCTGAGCCAGCAGAACTATCAGCTCTTCTCTGAGGCTCTGCAGGAGTACAAGAATAGAAATGACTTCCCTACCATGTTATCCCAAATGAGCTCCCTCTTCCTAGGGGATGAAAAGAATTACTTCTTGTTACGAGGTACATTTAGTGGATTTTTCATGTCCCCGGTGTATTTATATGACGTGAAGTCTCACTGTGAAATCCTTCTGTTGTAGATTTATGTAGCATTTGTGAGTTGATTTTTTCCCCTTTTTCCCCCCTCTTTTCCCTCTATCTCACGAAAGGATTTTACCAGTTTGTTCGCCCTCAGCACAAAAAGCAGTTTGATGAGGTGTGTTGCAGCCTGACTGGGCAGGGCTGTGGCTACAAACCTGAGCACAGCCTGCCCTGGGAGCAGAGGGAGCTCCAGGAGAGCGGGGAGACCAGCAGAGCAGGTGAGGAGCTGCTTTGGGGTGGATGTTTGAAGGACATTACCCAATCCTAGAGCAAGATGTGTCTAATACAGAAATGCAGGGGTGGAAGACAATTTAATTTAATCAGTGCTGAGCTAAGTCTCTGATCAACATGATTTCTCATCACTGCCTATAATTACCTGAGGGGAAGTTCTGACCAGGTGGGGTTGGTCTCTTCTCCCAGGCACTCAGCAATAGGACAAGGTGGCACGGGGGGCTCAAGCTCTGCCAGGGGAAATTGAAGTTGGAGAGCAGAAGAAAATTCTTTGCAGAGAGAGTGCTCAGGAATTGGAATGGGCTGCCCAGAGAGGGGGTGGATTCCCCATCCTGAAGGTTTTTCAACTGAGCTTGGCCGTGGCACTGAGTGCCATGATCTGGTAAAGGGACTGGAGTTGGCCCAAGGGTTGGACTTGATGATCTCGGAGGTCTTTTCCAACCCAGTCAATTCTATGATTCTGTGATTCTCTGATCCTCTTGCCTTCCCTGAGCATTAGTTACTGCAGAGTTAGTAATGATGCCAATTTGTCTCAAAAGGTGATTTTACTGGTCTATTTAAATCATGAATCTAGTCTGGGGATTTAAAAACCTTATGTGTGTCTTCTTTGTGGCTCACATAGTGCCACCAGAATTGTGAATAGAAGGTGATTGTGTCCCCACAGAGCTTGTGAAATCTTCAAAACCCTGGAACAATAAAGTACTAAAAAAGCATGGTGTTGGTTCATCAGCAGAGAAGTACCTCTGTGTGGAATCCCAGAATGGTCTGGGTTGGAAGGGACCTTAAAGCTCATCCAGTTCCAACCCCCTCCATGGGCAGGGACACCTCCCACCAGCCCAGGTTGCTCCAAGCCCTGTCCAGCCTGGCCTTGGACACCTCCAGGGATGGGGCAGCCACAGCTTCTCTGGGTTGTTCAGGTGTTTTCAGGATAAGATGATACACTTTGAAAGGCACCTTTCTATGTTCATTCTTCCCTAAATTTACTGTTAATGGTTTTATTTAGCAGAAGGAAAACAAAGTAAGGAGAAAAGTGCACTCTCCGAGGCCTTGTGTGCTCAGCTGAACCCTGGACTCCACCTGAACCAGGGAGGAGTCCACTTGGCAACAGGACTGAGCAGTGCAGGTACCCTCCGTGTTTAATAAAAACACGGTCCCAAGGTACTACCTGTTATGTTTTATTTCCCCACTGACTGGACCAATGTTCTTTGTGCTCATTGTGCTCACCCAGCACAGAGGCTCAGTCTCTGTAGGTAAGGGTGATGGTCAGTCAGGATTTTCATCAGGGATTGTGCAAAACAAAACACAAAAGCCAGTGAATTAGATCAAGGTGTATATGAAAGAAACCATCTGTAGCCAGACTTTTTCACGAGACACTGAGCTGGGGAAGGGCAGGTTGAGTGCAGGTGTGCTGTGCTTCCTGTTTGTGCAGGGCCTGTGACAGAGCCAGGTGTGACTTCAGGTGATGTCAGTGGGAATGCGGGTAGGAAGGAGAGACTCGTTCTGGGTGTAATGTGGACACTCCTCCTGTGGACAGTCTGTCTGTTCTGCAGAAACAGAGAGCAGCAAACGTAATCTCTGTGTGCATCCCTCTAATCTCACTCTGTCCTGTATTTATCTTCGAACTCAGAGGCTCAATTATTATTTAATTATGGCTTTCCTGAGAACAGCTAGGAATTTTTTGTGTTTCTCACAAGGAAATGAGTTGGATCATTGGACAGCTTAGAAGTCTTTCTTTAGAGGGTAAAGAATGGTTGAAAGCTAATCCTTTCTTCAAAACACACAAAACAAACCAGTTTCCTGGAAGGCTTTAGAAGTTTTTCATGTGTGAAGCCTTGTTGTTCTTTCGATTTGTGTTCCCCTTTGTTTTGTATTTTAAGAATTTTTGAATAAAACAGAATACTTGGTAATTACCTTGTCCTGAAACTGTTAGAGTGGTTTCACAGAAACTTGTTTCCACTAGAAGTAATTGGGACAATAATAACATTAAAGGGATATGCTATTTCTGTTGCTCACTCCTTAAGCAGCAAGTGCTTCTTTCTGTGGAAGTGTTAGAAAGCTCTGGGATATGCAATAAAAGATACTGATCATGAAACTCACATCCAGGTTTTTCCCCTTTTCAGGAAATGGAACGAAGCTCATGTTTTGAAACTTAAAGATCTTTATCCTCTAATAAAGAATTCTTAGAGATCCAAATGCCAAAAGATGTGGCAGGTTATTTAAATCAGTTTCTTATCATATCCTTCATCCATATTTGTATGCCTGTAATATGCAAATCAGAACTTTTCCTCTAAAACACATCAGAAATTAAAGATTGACATTCTGAACAAAGTCCACTTAGAGATTGGCAGGATATTCCAAGCTGCTCATACCTTCTGCTGTCCTCCTACCTTGCTCTTGTGCTCTCTCTTGTGTTATTTCAGCTTAGAGAGTATTTTTGACATTGTTTTCCTGTTGGGAAACACCCTGCCCCACATTTTCTGCTTTTGCTGTTAAGGGGTGAGAAATCTGTCCTTCAGAATTCCCCATGTGTCAGGCCAGCAGAGTTGGTTGTCCTATCTGTTTGAGATGCTTTTACTCCTTCAGTGGAGCACAAACCCTGATTTATTGCTGACCTACATGCTCAGTCTGCTGTGCCACCTTTTGCTCATTCCTTGGTGACCTCCTGGCACATTGGAAAAGGTCAAAGAACTCCACAAGCTGATAAAAGTGATTCTTGGAATTCCTTTGCTCCGTTGCCATTTCCAGGAGCAGGGAGGTGTGTGGGGTTGGCTTTACCACTGTGAATTAGCCCAGCAACCCCCTGTAAATGAAATGAGAAGCCAATATGATGGAGTGACCTGTTTGTTTCTCTGCTCACATGTCCTTTGTCTCTCAGGGCAGAGTGGCAGTGGAGCTCCAAGGAAAGAGGCTGCAAAGGCTGAATGCTCCAGGCAAGCCCATCACCAGGCCCTCAGGAGTGCCTATTTCAGGGATGTGCAAAGGGCTTTGGGCAAAAGCTCTTACAGCCAGTTCCACAAGGCGCTGGTGACTTACAAGAAGACGGATAATTACGATGCGATGATATCGGTGATCGCAGCACTCACCACGGAGAGGCCTGAGGACTTCCATCTCCTGCAAAGTAAGGGGTTTTTTAAAAAAATCACTTGTATTTAGTTGAAAAGAGGATGTGGGTACTGTGATCTCATCTTCTGGTTTAGCAATCCAGATAAATGGAGCAGAAGGAGAGATGTGTTCAATGAATGTCATTCAGAGAGCGAAACACGCCAAGGTTATAAAATGCTGTTTCTGTCTGTTCAGGTAGAAATTGTCCATTAAAAATGTTAGATGAGATCTCAGTAATTCCAGTCCTAACCTTCAGCCCAGCCACCTTCAGTCAGGTGCTTTCATGACCCTTTTTTCTCCTCAGTTACCACAAGTGATTCCCCTTTAGAAAGGACAGTGCTGGCTATTCAACAGACTCAATTTTTGTCTCATGACCCAGTGATTGCTATACTGGTGCCAAAGCTCTTACATGACTTCTAAGCTTTGGAATAAACAATCACACTTTGATTCACTATTCTTCTACAAAGCTTTGCTTGGAAATAGTCATGGAACTGTGTTATAGTTTATTTTCTCATAAATTGTTTGATTTGTTTTATTTTCATGGTTTTAATTGGAAAGATTTAGGAAGCTGCAGGTTTTCAAAATTTGAAGTTGGACTTTATTGTTTAAAGGAGGAGAAGAAGAAGGGGTATTATATGCTGGTCCTGATTGCCTCAGGTGAACTCCTGCAGGAAATTACACATTTGGTGTACGCTGGGAAATGCTGTTTGGGTTTGTTTGTTGTCTTTAGGAAAGAACAATAAGTATTATATTGACCTTAGATAGATACCATAGTCTGCAAATTGTCAAAAATATCTTTTTTTTTCTGGTGCATGACCTGGTTGGATTAGTCTTGGCATAGTGAAGAGTGGGAGGGAAATGAATTATGTGGCACTGAGTCATAATCTTCCCTAGAGCACTCACAGTCAGTGTCATTACTGAGCAAAGGTTCTGAGTGCACAGGCCTTTGTGCTAGAACTGTCTGTGCTTGACAATAAGTCATGATTGAGTTTTACAGAATTTCTCTGTATGTGTTGTGAATCCTTGTCAACCAAACAGTAACAAGAAATTTCCTTTCTGAAGAGTTTTCCCAGATACTGTGCACGTACCTGATTTCCTTGGATCAGTTGTCAGGTGGGTCAGGTACTTATGCTGAGCTGTAGAGAATGGAAGAAATTCAAGATGAGTTTGGATTATTCTTCATAATAAATACTCATCTGCCTTCTGGCAAGGAAAGCCCCTTAATTATAAAAATCATGCAGACATTAAGTGTTGCACCAAGTGGAAGATACTCTGAGGAACATGGCTGCTATTGTTCAGCTTCCAAAGAATTTCTCCCCTCCAAAGAAAGGGGTCTTCCATGACTGGGCATTGATTTTCATATGTATTTGACTATATTTTCTTTTGGCCAGGGTTTTACATGTTTGTGCGTCCTCACCACAAAGAGCAGTTCAAACAGATGTGTGAGGGTTTGACTGGAACGTTCTGTGATGAGGGAGAGAAGCAACTGCAGCAGCCAGTGCAGAGGGAAGAGGAACCCAAACCCCTGAGCCAGGAGAACTGGTTGACCAAAGGAATCAGCCATGGGCGAGGTGAGGAATGAACAGTTGTCTGAAGTTTAGAGTCTTATTTATTATTATTATGATGGATAGTGCTCAACATCCTTAGGATCACAGAATGGTTGGGGTTGGAAAGGACCTTAAGGCTCATCTTGTTCCAAACCCCCTACCCTGGGCAGAGACACCTTGCACTGTCCCAGGTTGCTCCAAGCCTTGCCCAACCTCACCTTGCAATTTCAGCAACTCTGGGCAATCTGTGCCAGGGTCTCACAACCCTCACAGGGCAGAATTTGTTCCTAATCTGTGATCTAAACCTGCCCTCCTTTAGTTTAAGGCCATTCCCCCCTGTCCTATCACTCCATGCACCTGTGCAAAGTCCCTCTCCTGGGCTGGAGCCTCCCTGCCCAAGGCATGTAAAGGAGGATCGAATATGTTGGTTGTGTCCAAACTGAGTTAAAAAACACTCCCACAAACATCTGTAGGATAAAAGGTAACCGTGAGATGGGGAATGCAAGGAAACAGGGAAGAAATTAGTTATGGTTCTGCCATCTTTAAACTCTGAAGTGAATTAGGGGTGAAGGCAGAATTTCTGTATCTAAGTGGAGTGGGAGCCAGAGTGGACCCACTCTGCTTATTTCCCCAGAACCATTTCAATATTAAGGGTCTCTCAGTAATATTGATTAGTGTTAGTATCAGAAACTTCTGATACCCAACAGTGTGGCAAAAGAGTGTTTATTCAGATTTGTTTCTCTTCTTATACAATGCCAACTTAGTTGAATTTACTGCTGTTAGTGCTTTTCAGTCTCTATGTGTTGTGTTCTGCATGATCCAGGTTTATATGCTGATTCTGTCTTTTTATCCCCAGATTCTTCCACTTGCAAGAGTGAGGAGCCAGAGACACTTCAGAGGGAGATTGCCTCTTTCGCCTTTGGCCAGAAAAATGAACTTGAGTGGGCAAAGACTGAAGTATCCGAAGGAACCAACAGTGTGAGAGCAACAACAGACCCTGAAGCTGTGCCAAACTTTCCCCCAGCCCTGGAATCAGAGTGTGGTAGATATAGCTGAATTTTGGGATGTCATTCCCTAATGCTTGGCAATAAAGAAAAATTATAGAAATGAGAATTACATTGGTGGTCTGTGAAATGAATGGTNAACTTGAGTGGGCAAAGACTGAAGTATCCGAAGGAACCAACAGTGTGAGAGCAACAACAGACCCTGAAGCTGTGCCAAACTTTCCCCCAGCTTTGGAACCAGAGTGTGGTGGGTATAGCTGAGATTTGGGATGTCATTCCCTAATGCTTGGCAATAAGGATAAGTTATAGAGATGAGAATTACATTGGTGGTCTGTGAAATGATGGTGTATGGCAAAAAAGTGTTTATTCAGATTTGTTTCTCTTCTTATAGAATGGCAACTTAGTGGAATTTACTGCTGTTTGTGTTTTTCAGAGTCTGTGTGTTGTGTTCTGCATGATCCAGGGTTATATGTTGGTTTTGTCTTTTTACCCCCAGATTCTTCCACTGCCAAGAGTGAGGAGCCAGAGACACTTCAGAGGGAGATTTCCTCTTCTTCCTCGACCAAGGAAAGTGAACTTGAGTGGGCAAAGACTGAAGTATCTGAAGGAACCAGCAATGTGAGAGCAACCAGAGACCCTGTAGCTGTGCCAAACTTTCCCTCAGAGTCAGAACCAGAGAATGGTGGGTATAGCTGAGATTTGGGATGTCATTCCCTAATGCTTGGCAATAAGGATAAGTTATAGAGATGAGAATTACATTGGTGGTCTGTGAAATGATGGTGTATGGCAAAAAAGAATTTATTCAATTTTGTTTCTTTTCTTATCTAATGGCAACTTAGCTGAATTTACTGCTGTTTGTGCTTTTCAGAGTCTGTGTGTTGTGTTCTGCAGGATCCAGGGTTATATGCTGATTCTGTCTTTTTATCCCCAGATTCTTCCACTGCCAAGAGTGAGGAGCCAGAGACACTTCAGAGGGAGATTTCCTCTTCTTCCTCGACCAAGGAAAGTGAACTTGAGTGGGCAAAGACTGAAGTATCCGAAGGAACCAACAGTGTGAGAGCAACAACAGACCCTGAAGCTGTGCCAAACTTTCCCCCAGCTTTGGAACCAGAGTGTGGTGGGTATAGCTGAGATTTGGGATGTCATTCCCTAATGCTTGGCAATAAGGATAAGTTATAGAGATGAGAATTACATTGGTGGTCTGTGAAATGATGGTGTATGGCAAAAAAGTGTTTATTCAGATTTGTTTCTCTTCTTATAGAATGGCAACTTAATGGAATTTGCTGCTGTTTGTGTTTTTCAGAGTCTGTGTGTTGTGTTCTGCATGCTCCAGGGTTTTATGCTGGTTCTGTCTTTTTATCCCCAGATTCTTCCACTGCCAGGAGTGAGGAGCCAGAGACACTTCAGAGGGAGATTGCCTCTTCCTACTCGAGCCTGGAAAGTGAACTTGAGTGGCCAAAGACTGGAGTATCCGAAGGAACTAACAGTGTCAGAGCCCCCACAGACCCTGGAGCTGTGCCAAAATTTCCCCCAGCTTTGGAATCAGAGTGTGGTGGGTATAGCTGAATTTTGGGATGTCATTCCCTAATGCTTGGCAATAAAGATAAGTTATAGAAATGAGAATTACATTGGTGGTCTGTGAAATGAATGGTGTATGGCAAAAAAGTGTTTATTCAGATTTGTTTCTCTTCTTATCCAATGGCAGCTTAGTTGAATTTGCTGCTGTTTGTGTTTTTCAGAGTCTGTGTGTTGTGTTCTGCATGCTCCAGGGTTTTATGCTGGTTCTGTCTTTTTATCCCCAGATTCTTCCACTGCCAGGAGTGAGGAGCCAGAGACACTTCAGAGGGAGATTGCCTCTTCCTACTCGAGCCTGGAAAGTGAACTTGAGTGGGCAAAGACTGATGCATCTGAAGGAACCAGCAGTGTGAGAGTAACCACCGACCCTGGAGCTGTGCCAGACTTTCCCCCAGCTTTGGAATCAGAGTGTGGTGGGTATAGCTGAGATTTGGGATGTCATTCCCTAATGCTTGGCATTAAAGATAAGTTTTAGAAATGAGAATTACATTGGTGGTCTGTGAAATGATGGTGTATGGCAAAAAAGTAGTTATTCAAATTTGTTTCTCTTCTTATAGAATGGCAACTTAGTGGAATTTGCTGCTGTTTGTGTTTTTCAGAGTCTGTGTGTTGTGTTCTACATGATCCAGGTTTATATGCTGGTTCTGCCTTTTTTTCCCCAGATTCTTCTACTTCTGAGAGTGAGGAGCCAGAGACACTTCAGAGGGAGATTTCCTCTTCCTACTGGAGCCAGGAAAATGAACTTGAGTGGGCAAAGACTGATGCATCTGAAGGAACCAGCAGTGCCAGTGCATCCACATACCCTGGAGCTGTGCCAAACTTTCCCCCAGCTTTGGAACCAGAGTGTGGTGGGTATAGCTGAATTTTGGGATGTCATTCCCTAATGCTTGGCAATAAAGAAAAGTTATAGAGATGAGAATTACATTGGTGGTCTGTGAAATGAATGGTGTATGGCAAAAAAGTGTTTATTCAAATTTGTTTCTCTTCTTATAGAATGGCAACTTAGTGGAATTTACTGCTGTTTGTGTTTTTCAGAGTCTGTGTGTTGTGTTCTGCAGGATCCAGGGTTATATGCTGGTTCTGTCTTTTTATCCCCAGATAAAAAGGGTTACATTTCCGAGCGTCAGCTAGAGAAAATTCAGGTTTCCTCTTTCTACTATGGCCTGAAAAGTCAACTTGAGTGGCTGAAGGCTGGAGTATCCGAAGGAACCAGCAGTTTCAGACCACACATAGTCCCTGGAGCTGTGCCAGTCTCACGCCCAGTGTTGGATTCAGACTCAGATGGAGAGTGTGGTGGGTATAGCTGAGATTTGGGACGTCATTCCCTAATGCTTGGCAGTAAAGATAAGTCATAGAAATGAGAATTACACTGGTGGTCTGTGAAATGAGTGGTGTCTGTATTTGCTCAGGTCTAATGTGGTCAGTGTGGTTTGCTGAGTAGAATTTGTACTTTCTGCAGCTTCCACGTACTCTCAAAGAGCTTCATTGTCTTTGTCTCAGTGGTGCAATAGTTTCCTGAGAATTTACTGAATTCTTCTCTACAACTTCCTTGTAAAGGAAGGATGTAATCTGAGTTTCTGAAGGGGATCTGAAGCACTGTGAGGCTGAGTGAGGTCACAGTCACGCCAAAGAAATGACGTAGTAGGGCCAGGTATGGCACTGTTAAAGTAGTTTATGGTCATTGTTTTCTGGACTGCTCTGGATGCATAAAAATTCCACAGGCGATCACTGCAATTTAGTAATTTCTTCCCTTTCTTTCTCTCCCCCCCCTTCCTCTGTTCTAGAATTGTTCTACTGCCCTACCTGCAAAACTGAGGGTCATTTGCCTTTGGAGTGTCCATCGTGTCGCTGCATACACTGCAACATGTGCTGGGAGAACTTCTTAAAGGTCCTCTTGTTTATTGGTTTGTTTTATTTCCTGAAACTGCTGTAGAATTGTGTGCTTTTCTTGAGAACCCTGTGAACAAGCCTGGAAACAGAATTCCTCTGTTTGCAGAAACAACAGCCAAATCCTGATGGAAGATTTGCCACTTGTTGCAATGTTTTCCATGTTTTGCAATGTGATTGGAGGCAGACCTCTGCTTTAAGCTGAGGGGCTTACACCTTTGCATCTTTCTGAGCTGCCTCCCTGTGTTTTCCTGTCTAAAACTACAAAGGCAAGAAGCTGTGAGTCAACATGAAAAAATGTGGGGTTTTTTTCATATATTAGCCTTTATTTTTTTCTAAATTATTTTCATCATTTTCCCCATCAAAATCCTACTGTAAAACACTGTCATGGGATGAGGCAAATCAGGAAAAGAATTCCCAGGGAAGTGGTTGACTCACCAGCCCTGGAGGGGACGTGTAGATGTGGCACTAAAGGACGTGGTTTCATGGTGGCTCTGGCAGTGCTGGATCAACTGTTGGACTCGATGATCCTAAAGGGTCTTTCCCAACCAAACGATTCCGTGAATCTGTGATTCTAAATTCCTGCTCAGATCTCTCCTGTGTCATCCTGTCTGATGGGTTTCCCAGCTGTGTAAGTTGGTGGTGGTTGGAATTCTTTAAGTAAGAGGATTTTTCTGGTCCTACAGAGCAGTGTGTTTGGGAGCATCTTACCCAACATTTGACTTGGCAGCCAAGTGTTAAAAATCTGGGTTTGGAAGTCTGTTACAAGAGTTGAGGGGTTTCTAAGCATTCATAGGGGATGAACAAGGCTGCTGGTAATGGAGCTTGGGAAAAGAAATAGTAGGGCAGGGAAAGAAACTTCTTCAGCCTGTTAATCTATAAACAAGTACAAAATAATCAGTTATCCAAGTTCCAGAGAAAGGCCTTTTTCTTGGGAAGGAGGTACTGAATTATGTCAGCTGAGCATAGAAAACAGTGTGCCAACATCCAAATAAATGTAACAGCCAAGTCAGACTTAGTCCAAGGAATATAGAATAAGCAGAGAATCACAGAATGGCTGGGGTTGGAAGAGACCTTAACACTCATCTTGTTCAACCTCCCTGCCATGGGCAGGGACATCTTCCACCAGCCCAAGTTGCTCCAAGCCCTGTCCAACCTGGCCTTGAACAATCCTGGGGATGGGGCAGCACCTCACCATCCTCACAAGGAAGAATTCCTTCCTAATATCCAATCTGGCCCTGCCCTCTGTCAGTTTGAAGTAACTCCCCCTTATCCTAAGTCCTCTCCAGCTCTCTTGGAGCCCCTTTAGGCACTGGAAGGGGCTCTAAAGTCTCCCTGGGCCCCTGACTCCTCCAGGCTGAACAGCCCCAGCTCTCTCAGCCTCTGTCCAGAGCAGAGGGGCTCAAGCTTTATGATCAACTCAGCAGCTTCCTCTGGACTCATTCCATAATGTCCAGACACATCTAGAGGGAATTCACCACAGCTGTTCAACTCATTTTCACTCTGCTCTGTCATATTTCTTCAAAAATGTTAAAATGCAGACGATTTTGATTGTAAGGAATATACGAAAGAAAGTAAAAGAGAGACAAAGAAAGGCATCTCATGTTTGCTACAGATTGAACAGTCAAATGGGCTTTGAATAGGCCTTGCTGCTGAATATTTAATTTTTGCATTTATGCCAAAGTGTAATGGGGGTGAACATCTGTCAGGCAGAATCATCTGATGCAAAAAGGGCCACAACAGAGTCATGACAAGAATTTTACTAGTGTGTGTTTATATTCTCTGCTGCTTGAGGCTTGAGATGATTAAGGACAGAATGAGCCCTCTGGGGAGTTTTTTTTTTGTTAAGCAAACATTTTAGTGTCCCACAGTGTGGTTATGTTACCTCAGCCCATGAATTCTGACCTTGTAAATGTCTGGGGGAAAACTCACTCCTTTTGCCAGTAAGATTGAACTTGTAATTGTTGTTTCATCAGCTTAAGAATCCACAGAATTAGAACTATTGTATATTGAGCAATTGTACCACCCTGTTCTGTGGTTTTCATCTTGAAATTGGTCATTCTGAGGTCTGGACTTCATCTTAATCCTCAAATGAATGTGTGTTTTGATAGCTCATAAACGACAACTTGCTCAACACATTTTTTTAATTGGCTGTTTTATCCAACTGACATCTCTTACACCAGAGGTCACAGTAGTCTGACCTACTAGATTAGATTGTGTATCAGACTCAAGTACTTGAGAGCATCCATAGGAGGCAGCCAAGGTGGGGAAGGGCTGGGAGGAACCTGCTGGGAGGGAGGGCTGAGGCCTCTGGGCTTGTCTGGTTTGGAGAAAGGAGACTGAGGGACGAGCTCGTGGGTTTCTGCAGGAGGAGACATGGAGAGGGAGGTGCAGAGCTCTTCTCCCTGGTGTCAGGATGCATGGGAACGGTTCAAAGCTCTTTCAGGGAGATTCAGAATGGATATTAGGAAATGTTCCTTACCAAGAGGGAGTCAGACACTGGAAGAGGCTCCCTAGAGGAGTGGTCATTGCCCCAGAGCCCTTCATGCTTTAACTCCTGTTGGGCCCTGAAGTGGTCAGGCAGTTGGACTAGAGCATCATTGTAGGTTCCTTCCAACTGGAAGTATTCCTTCTCTTCAATTCAGATATCCAATACAAAACCATGTTTGAGGAAATGAGTAATTTTTCCTTTACTATTAATGAGTCATTGCCCCATTTATTATTAACGGTTTCTGTATTTGCCTATTAGCTGAATAATCTTACTTATGACATATCTTCATAGTGATGAATGTTGTCCATGTACAGGAGTGTTAAGTATCTTATGATGTGAATCAAATGTTATTTGAATAATGAAATTTGTCAAATCAGAGTCATGGAATCACGATTGTTGGAAGAGACCTTTAAGGTGAAGTCCAGCACCACCACTGTGTTCTCTGTTAAACCACGTGCTGAGGTGCTGCATCCACATGTTCTTTGAGCACTGCCAGACATGGTGACCCCACCATTCCCCTGGGGAGCCCCTTTCAGTCTTTCCAACCCTCTCCATGGAGAAATTCTTCCTAATATCTAACCCACCCCTGTCCTGTTGTAGATGAGGGTGTTGGACTGATGCAGAGGTGAGGCAGAACTGTTCTGTGCTGCTCCTGGGGCTGAGAGGAAGCACAACCTCCTGGGGAGAGCTCAGCATTGCAGAGAGGAAGATGATTGTTTCTCCAAAACCAGTCCCAGAGGAGCCAACTCCTGACACGTCCATCCTCATTCCCATGGAACTTCCCTCATGCCTTGGGAGGTCCAACAGGCAATTGGCTCCATCTGTGGCGAGGATGTGTTTGGGGTAGAGGTACCTTTACCAGCAGGAAATGAGCAACCATGTCTCCTCTCTGAGCTCTCATCAGAATGCACCAGGCTTTGTCACCTCTGACTGGGCTGCATTTAAAACTCCCTTTTTCTTTGCTAACAACTTACTCACTGTTTTTTCAGCTCAAAAATCCCTTGGTGCATATTGTCCTCCGAGGAAGTGACTAACAGTCTCATTCACAAAGCAGGATTTGCAAATTTTGATCTTCTCCAATTTGTTGTTTTAGTGAAATAGTGGTGGGGAGAGGCAGTGAATAGTTCTGGGAGCTTTTAGAAGCCCTTGGAGGAGCAGTCAGAATTCCCTGCAGCTGGAGGGGGATTAGGGGGATTAGTGCTGGAGCATGTCAGGTCATTCAGTGTGCAGAGACTGGGCCAGGACACGCTGCTTTAGGGTATATCCTTCTCTCCAGGGCTCTGTTGCTGCTTTCCAGTGTTTCAGTGCATCATTTATTCATGCAGCTCTTCCACAGAGACCGTGTTATTCCCATTTGGGCTGTCTGTAACATGGGCAAATAATATCAGATTCCACAGTTATATTTTACACTTTAAATTGTCTTTGGCAAATCACTGTCTGCTGGGAGGTGAAGGGAGTTTTCCTCTCCCCCTCCATTTATTTCAATTCATGTTTATAGAACCCAAATCCTACTGCCAGAGCCTCCATTGCAGTCTGCACCCTTTCTTGTGATGGCCTCACACTGACAGAGGGCAGGGTTAGGCTGGGTATCAGGAAGAAATTCTTCCCTTTGAGGGTGGGCAGGCCCTGGCATGGGTTGCCCAGAGAAGCTGTGGCTGCCCCATCCCTGGAAGTGTCCAAGCGTTGGATGACACTTGGACCAACCTGGACTAGTGAGAGGTGTCCCTGCCCATGGCAGGGGTTGGAATGAAATGAGTTTTGAGGTCCCTTCCAACCTAAACCATTCTGTGATTCTACTGATGGATTTCCACACTGCAGGGCAGCCTGTGCAGTGCCACTGATGGGGGTGACCATCATTCCAGCCTCCTGAGGTGGCAGCCTGCTCCCAAACAGTATCTTTTTAAATACTTTTTTTACTCTGTCCCCTTTGAAATAAGCAGAGCATTTTAGTTTTACTGGTATTTTGAAAGCTATGGAAAGATCAGTTGGGATTCATGTGCAGGTCAAATGGCTTTCAAATTGAAGATTAGTGGAGAAGCAAACTGAAACATGGGTGGAGAAATGGTGCCTCATGTGCCCTCACGTCTCCTGCTGCTGAGGAAAGAGGTGTGGGGGGTTATGAGGAAATAAGTGTGCTTGGTTCCCCTCCTGGTCATGGCCACGTGTGCCACCTGTGTCCTGGGATGCCCAGGGGACGCTTCCTTCCCATCTGTGCAGGAGGAAGCAGCACTTCAGGGAACTCATGAGCCACTCAGCGGGGCTTTACTCCACAGTGCAGCTGCACTTCAGCTGCTGCAGCTCTGCATTTCCTCCTTCCTGATCTCAGTCCTCCAGATGTGTCATAGCTGGAACAAACCTGGAAAATTGGGGCCACTTTGCTGGGAGACTTTTTCCTCTTCTTTTTATTACTGGCAATGAAATACCTGCACGGTAACACTGAGGTTGCAACAGGCAGATTTGATATCTGGGGGCTGCCCCATGACTCGTCCAGCTTGTGGTTCATTTTGGGCAAAACGTGGTAGAGAATTTAATGTTGTACAATCATAGAATAGTTTGGCTTGGAAGGGACTTCAAAGCTCATCTCATTCCATCCCCTGCCATGGACAGGGACACCTTCCACTAGTCCAGGTTGGTCCAAGGGTCATCCAGCCTGGCCTTGGACACTCCCAGGTATGGGGCAGCCACAGCTTCTCTGGGCACCTGTGCCAGGGCCTGCCCACCCTCACAGGGAAGGATTTCTCCCTAAAATCTAATATAGCCCTGCCCTCTTTCAGTCTAAAACCATTGCCCCTTGCCCTGTCACTGTCTGCCCACATAAAAATGCCCTCCATTTGTGGTGTTCCCTCCATGACAAATACCTGACCCATGTGTGTTGTTCCTTGATTTCAGCAGGTGAAGAGGTGCCCCAAGTGCTTCCGTAGGGTGAGGAAGAAGCAATTACTCCGATCTGTCGCCTGGTAATAATCCCACCCACAGGAAGGGCACCAAGCCCCCTGTGCCAGCAGAAGGGGTGGCTGTCCCCTGGCTCTTGGAGCAGGAGCAGGTTCTGTAACTCCCTTTGGTCCTTTCCTCTGGATCATGAGCTGTGCACCAACACCAACACCTTGTTTTCCTACAGAGAGGATCAAGTCTGGAAGGTGTCCCTGCAGGAAACAAAGCAGAACATTTTCCTTTGTTAGAACTAAAAAGGTTAACTTAAGAAGTTTAATTTTTTTAGTTATTTTAGCCTGTGAATTCTCCTCTGGCCACTGTGAGGCTGAGATTTTATGTTCTGGGTGCATCTGTCATTTACAGGCCCTTCAGGTAGAAGGATATTTTTTTTTACAGACATTGCAGTGGTGGATGGGGAGCAGAAGCTCCTTCTCCTCTGCCTTGCACCCCAAAGCCTGATTTCACCTTCCATCCTGTTGAGATTTCTTGGAATGTGCTTCTTAGGAGTCTTTCTTGTCTGCTCAGTGCTGGTGTTTCCACGTGTTTGGGTTATCTGATGTTTGTTTTCCAAAAAGAAGAGAGAACTAATCAATCTAAAACACTAAAAATAAGTCATGTTAGATGGGTTAATAAAAATTCCTTGGGACTTCCACTCTCTGTGAGTAGTTGGTGTAAGTGGTTAACCTGAAAAATTGTATCAGTTTTAAATCTAACATGACTGCTGTAAATAAAACCGTTTTGGCTTATTAAGACTTGGTTTGATTACAAAAAAGGTTACAAAAAATGACCAGATATAAAGATACTGGGTCTCAACATTCCTGGTAGGGACAAGTGGAAATGTTGTGCCCTGTGGGTCATTTTCATATCAACAGAATTTGGAAAATTTTATGTTAATAACATGTTATTGTTAATAACTGCTAAAATTGCAAAGTAAGGTGCATTTTAGCAAAGGTTCTTGTTTCCTCTGGTTACAGAGTTCAAAACTGGTGTCACTTTAAATCTTGTAGTTGCTGGCAGTGCAACTGGAACTTTTGTACTTCATTAATAATTAAAACAGCACAGATTTGGGCAGGAACTGAAGTGATTTTGGGCTACTCTACATTCTGTAATGTTTAAATCTGTGAGTGAGTTTTACCTTCTGTCCGTGTGTTTGCTCAGTGCACCACTGGTAGTGGTTTAGAGTCTGAAAACAAGAATAAATAATGCAGAGAAAGATCTGGATGTTTGCAATGTAAGTGGGAAAGTTGGATGTTTGTGCAGATGTGTTGTAAAAAGAGAAAGACCTGAAATGATGGTGTTGTGGAGGCAGCATTTGAAACTCTGTCCTTCAGAAGGTCTCTGAGTGTGCATTGTGTTTAATCATGGAAAAACTATGTTTTTCTGGACTGAAATATTGCCAGAAACTTGGAAGCCAACTTTGTTTCCCAAAATCAAAGCAACTCCGTACCTGAAATGTGCTCAATTTTGTTTCTTGGTCAAGGAGTTGAACCTTCACCAGTTCAACTGAGTGTTTTATTTCATCCTTAATTCTCCTTTGCTTTTTTATACAACTCCTGCGTTGTTGAAGATTTAAAAAAAAGAAATAAAAGATACTTTCAGAGGTAGCAGACCAGGCTGATGTGTTGCCTTTTTGACGTGATCTGGATTTTCTGTGTGGGACAAAACTCCTCAGCTGCTCCTGAGCATGTTCTGTGACTCCTTTTTGATGCCCATTTTTAATTCTTGGTGTGTTCCCTCGGCCAGGACGAGCAGGGGAAAGGGTGAGGCTGGGAACAGGAGGCAGGAAAATCGCATTTATTGGTGATAGTTCGGTGCCTGGTGTGCTCTGAAGTCTGTGCCAGGAAAGCTGCAGCTGAGTGCTGGTGCCACTGGAGGGAACCACAGCACAGCCCTGAGCTCTGGGCATCCTCAGGGCAGGGACACGGTGGGTTTGCTGCTGGAAATTACCTGCTGTGGGCTGCAAAAATGCTGCCAGGTCCAGCAACACTAATGAAAAGATCTGAAAAGATCTGTGGGATTGGCTGGGACAAACAGGACACACTTTCCCCCTCAGATAAAATGCCTTTCTAGCTGTGCTTTTTCCTGGAGTTGTTCTAGCCTGGGGACTGTTCCCACCTGGGGCAGAGAAACAATGCTGAGAATGTCTTGGTGCCTTCAAGAGATTCACAGATCACAGAATGGTTGGGGTTGGAAGAGAGCTCTGGAGATGATCCAGACCAAGCCCCTGCCAGGGCAGGGTCACCTGGGCAGGTGACACAGGAACTGTCCAGGGGGTTGGAATGTCTCCAGAGAGAGAGACCCCACGACCTCCCTATTGTCACTGTCCATGGGAAGTTCTTCCTCGTGCTGAGGTGAAACCTCCTGTGGTTTGGTTTATGGCCCCTGCTCCTTGTCCTGTCACTGGGCACCAGGCAGGAGTCTGGCACCTCCTGTGACACCCACCTTTGGGACAGATGCATTAGTGAGACCCCTCCCAGTCTTCTCTTCTCCAGACTAAACAACCCAACTCCCACAGTCTCTCCTCAGGACAGACAAGCTCCAGACCCCAAATTATCTTTGTAACCTCTGCTGGACCCTCTCCAGTAGCTCATTGTTGTGTGCTGAGCAGCAAACTTGCTGAGGGTACACTCCAGTCCTTTGTCCAGGACTTCTATCCCTTCATCCTGGAAATTTCTTCACTTCATCCAGAAATTCCTTCTCTTACTCTTCAGCAGAGGAATCATCTCTCTGAAGAGATTTACAGTCACTGAATCATCTTTCTGGAGAGATTTACAGTCACTTTCCTTCAGTGGCTGAACCCACCTAGATAAGCTCTGAAACACTCCAGTGTCCCACCAGTGAATCTGCCAGTGGGGATGGAACTGCTTTGGAGCTGGTCTGTGTTTGGTGCTGTTTTCTGGGGCAGTGGGGATGGCACTGCAGTGGGACTGGGAGTTTGGATCCCTGCTGCCAGTGACTCACCCAGGACAGATGGATGTCCCAGAGCTGGGAAAGCATCCAGCCTGGGGGAGCTTGTCCCTGTCTGTGGGTTGTCTGCTCACCACTTTGTTTTAATAAAGAACTGAATTTAATGAGCCCATCATTCCTGACCTGTCTGGGAGAGGAGAAGTCCCAAGATTTGTACCTTTGTAGATCACTTGGCATCATTAAACAGCAACCTCTTTAGCTATTGGGAGGATTTTTGTGCTTGGTTTAGATGGATGTTAGGAAGGAATTCCTCCCTGTGAGGGTGGGCAGGCCCTGGCACAGGATGGGCAGAGAAGCTGTGGCTGCCCCATCCCTAGAAGTGTCCAAGGCCAGGCTGGGCAGGGCTTGGTGCAATCTCAACTAATGGAAGGTGTCCCTGCCCATGCCAAGGGCGTGGAATGAGATGGTCCCTTCCAACCCAAACCATTCTGTGATTCTGTGAGACTCAAAGAGGGTCCCCAGCTGTCAGGATGTGCTGCAGAGTGATATTCTGTCATCTTGAAAATAGTTGAATTTACAAGAAGGAAAGACAGAAGGCAGTATTTTATTTATGAAGACCAGAAAGTGAAAACAAGAATTGTTTCAGATAAATCTATATTGCTTTAAGTGCTTAGAGGAACTGATGCAAAGTTCTGGATGTCTGGGGAGAGGAAAACCCATCCTGGACACTCCTTGCTGATTTTTGGAAGCAAATGACACATGGGTTACAGAGCAAGAAGGAAGTAGGTAGTAAATCCCTTAGTTGCCCTTGCCTTGCAGTGCTATGACTAGACCTGGAACATTTTCTGAAATGTTAGTGATGTGTCACTGAATAAACCTTTCCTGCTGGTTTTTTCCTCTCCCAAAAGAGCTGAAAGGACTTAGGAAAGAGGCAAAAAAACCCCAAAGCAAATATTTACCAGGAGAGACAGGAGCCCTGTCTTTGATTGGCAAACTGGTGGGAATTGAGGAATTTCTTTGCTTTACAGATTTTCTCTGATTAGTGAGAAACTTTATTTTGCAAGAAAAGGTTTGGAAAGTGGTGTTGCTGAACACCCTGAAGTGTGAAATGATGCAGTGAGTGAAGCCAGAGCCATGGGACTATGATGCAGAATTCCTTTTCTACACTACCCAGGTCAGAGGGTCAGTGATGAGTCGTGGTGTTGCTTTCCAATGGTCAGGCAGTGACCAACAAACTTGTTCTGGGAGGTTTGTTGGACCAGAAAAACAACAGACAGAAAAAGATCAGCCAAAGGTTGTTGTACCAGACTGACCTCCCCAAGAGGTGGAGGTTGCCTGGGGAAGCCCTTTCTGTCTCTCTGATGTGTTTTGCTCTCTAGAAACACCCATGACACGTTTTTGTCATTGATAAACTCACAACAGCAAGAATTGCTGGGGAAGGCATTGCAGCATGGAGAGGAGTTTCCTGGCCAGCAGGACCATGCCAGGGGCACGGGGACACAGGGGCACAGGGACTGCCACCAGGCACCATCCGGGATGTGCCACCTGCCTTTGCTTCACGGACCTTGTGGGTTCCATGTCAAACCCAGGGCAGGAAAATTGCAATCCTGTTTGTGCCTCCAGAGAAGGAAAGGCTTTGTGGCTGCTCAGCTGGGTGAGCCTTGGGCAGGGGGATCCTGCTGAAACCCTCCAGCCAGGTGAGCTCAGGGTGGGGCTTCCTACTGGGCCCAGTCCAGTGGTGAATTTCATCAAAGAAACACCCTCAAGGGCTGTGCCTCAGGCTCCGGGAGTGCTGGCAGATTAGTTTGCTAATTCCTGAGATGATACATAGTGACGAAGCAAAAGACTGGAAGTCTTCAGCTCCAGGATTATGTCCAAACCATTTACAAATCATCGGGATTATTTTGGAGAGCTACAGGGGATTGAGATAAAGTAGCAGTAAAATTAAATACCTTTTAGAGAGGCCTGTGAAACTCAGCCTATCACCTGTTCTGTGTAAAGTGCAAATAAACACAGCCCAGACCCTGCCATTGGACCAGAGTTCTGACCCCCTTGGCTCCTGCTGGAGTCAGAGGACTTTCTTTAACCTTTGTGAGTAGGAACTCAGCTTATTGCAAGGAGCTTTGGATTCTTCCTGACCATCAGGGTTTCCTTCTCCTTCTGGGTAGCAGGGAACTGGGTTTGATTTTCTTGGTGAATGGTGAGTTTAGATCTTGTAGGTTTGATCTTTAAGAGCATTCAGAATGAAGTCCAAGGTATTCTCCATGTGCAGCCCCAGTGACTGACAGCTGGAGGTGAGAGGCTCATTCCCCTCTTGCAGAAGGCAAATGCAGAATCCTTAATTCTCTGTGGTGAGCTGCAAAATGATCTGGCTGCTGGCTCCTGGGAGGAAAAACCTCTGTTATCTCAGGTCCTCACTGTGGTTCCCTCACTTCCAGAGATTTTGCATCTGCTTTTTGAGCCTGTGATCTGGTTTTGAGCATTCACCAACGCCGGTTCAGAGGGAACTTGGTGAGACAGGGCAGAAGGACAAAGTGCAGGAGTCCCACGTACTGAAGCAGGGGCAGTGCAGAGCGAGGCACCAGCACCTGCTCTGCCAAGTGCTGAACCTGCACAGCTGATTTCAGTTTCCATGGAAATCCTCGAGGTCCAAGACTTAGGGCAGTGTCACCTGTAATGGATTTAAGCGCTCAGCTCCTCTGCTGCTGAACGTTGTGGTCCCACAAAAGGTACCTGTAAGTGTTCAGTGTTCCAGTCAGTGCCATCCTCGGGACTCCTGGAAGGGCAGAGTTGAAGTTCGGAGCCACCTTTAGGAATGCGGTGCCTGAGCACAAAGATCGGGGTGTTCGGGCAGGGTCAGTGCCCTCGGAGGGTGCGGGGCTGGGATGGGGTCTCTGTCCGGAGCCCGTAGGCAGAGCTGGGGGGATGATGCCCCTTCCCTCCAGCCACGGCCCCTCTGGGCTGCCTTTGGGGGGCAAACTGTGCCCTGACAGCCAAACGCAGCTGCTTTTACAGGGAAATTATTTGGCGTTTACAGCCGGGGAACAGGCGCTCGCAGGGGAATTTCCCCGCCTTTCCCCTTGCCAGAATTCAATTCCACTGGAACCCCCTGTAAAACTTACAGAGCTTTGAAAAACTCTGCCAATCCCACCTGGCTCTTTGCTCCGCGCAGGTAAACGCATTTTATTGCCCCAAAAGCTTCACTTTCAGAGGCAAACACAGAAACGAGAGCGAAAGTAGCGCTCAGGAAAAGGGGGAGCGCCGGGACGGCAAAGCGGAGCCGGCGCCGCCGCATCGGGGTCCGGGAGGGGTCGGGGAGGGGTTCAGGATACGGGAGG
>VWZD01008382.1:219082-269213 GCA_013396695.1 Sakesphorus luctuosus | reverse complement strand
GAGGGGATGGGATGGGGAGGGATGGGATGGGGAGGGAGACCTTGACTGCCGCCTCACTTCATCCGTTCCTGCTCTCCCTCGGCCGAGGTGGGCTGGGAGTGATTTGTCCCCCCGGCGGGCGATTACGCTGCGTGGGTGTGCGGTCAGAGCCTCCCACCCGCAGCCCCTATAAGGCTCCGCTCTGTCCCTGGGCTGGGGAGAGCTGGCATCTCTCTCGGAGAAGGGCTGATTCGAAGGAAAGCAGGCGAGGAAACTCAGGCTTTCCCAGCAGCCCTTCCCATTCTGCCCTTCCCTGTGTCCCGCTCTCTACTTTAATGCTGTCCGTCTGGATTGGCTCCACCGTCGCCGAGAGGAGCTCCAGCCCAGTCAGCACCAGCCCCTGAGAAACCAACTCTGTCTCCTCAGGTTTCTGATCCCGGCGCTCAGCAGCCCTCGGTGTGATGCCATCCTGCCACATGCCGAGTTTGGGGCATCCATCCAAGGTAAAGTACCGTCTGCTCCTCAGGTAGGGCACACGCGCTTTGAAAAGGGAAGGGAGGATAAAACAAGGTCTGGGATTCTCCTGTACCACCCCGAGCATCTGTGTCTCCAAAAAGGTCTTTTGGTTCCTATGGAGCGTGTTTTGTGTTTGCCAGTTTGGAAAACTTCCCGTCTGTTTCTTGATCTGCAAAGGTCTCTCATACCCCAACCAGGGGAGAACTGACTGGGGTGAAAGAGGGGAATGTACTGGATCCGCTTTGAGTTCTGAAAGAGGGAAGCAGGGCTATGAAGGCAACGCAAATGGCTTTGGGAAGGATGCTCTGTCACCTGGGATGGCGAGGGAGGGCAATGGGGAGGCACAGGGGGCGGCAGCTCCTCGCTGGTACCACTGATGCTTTACCTTTGAGGACAGCAGAGGGAGGGAGGACAAGTCACTGTACCTACAACAATAACAAGTTTTGTAACAGCAGCAGCAGCCGCGTTTGCTGCTCCCGCCTCGACCAGAGGACGAGCTCAGGGCTCTTTGCGCTGTCTTTGCTGTAGTGGATGCTTCCNGGGGGGGGGTCGGGAGGGTTCCGGACGGCGGGAGAGGTTGGGGGACCGGAATGGAGCTGTGATGCCGCCGTCTCTTGCGCAAGAGGGGTCTTCCCCACGGGCCGTGGCTATAAAGGTGCTCCCGGGCGCGGGGACCGACGCGGTGCGCTGCGGGGCGGAGGTGCGGGGAGCGGAGCCGGTCCCGGCAGATGGGACGGGGAGGGGAGNCCGCTCTCTACTTTAATGCTGTCCGTCTGGATTGGCTCCACCGTCGCCGAGAGGAGCTCCAGCCCAGTCAGCACCAGCCCCTGAGAAACCAACTCTGTCTCCTCAGGTTTCTGATCCCGGCGCTCAGCAGCCCTCGGTGTGATGCCATCCTGCCACATGCCGAGTTTGGGGCATCCATCCAAGGTAAAGTACCGTCTGCTCCTCAGGTAGGGCACACGCGCTTTGAAAAGGGAAGGGAGGATAAAACAAGGTCTGGGATTCTCCTGTACCACCCCGAGCATCTGTGTCTCCAAAAAGGTCTTTTGGTTCCTATGGAGCGTGTTTTGTGTTTGCCAGTTTGGAAAACTTCCCGTCTGTTTCTTGATCTGCAAAGGTCTCTCATACCCCAACCAGGGGAGAACTGACTGGGGTGAAAGAGGGGAATGTACTGGATCCGCTTTGAGTTCTGAAAGAGGGAAGCAGGGCTATGAAGGCAACGCAAATGGCTTTGGGAAGGATGCTCTGTCACCTGGGATGGCGAGGGAGGGCAATGGGGAGGCACAGGGGGCGGCAGCTCCTCGCTGGTACCACTGATGCTTTACCTTTGAGGACAGCAGAGGGAGGGAGGACAAGTCACTGTACCTACAACAATAACAAGTTTTGTAACAGCAGCAGCAGCCGCGTTTGCTGCTCCCGCCTCGACCAGAGGACGAGCTCAGGGCTCTTTGCGCTGTCTTTGCTGTAGTGGATGCTTCCCCCTCTCCTCCTGCTCCTGGCCGAGCTCGGCTGCAGCGCCGATCCCACGTACCAATGGAAGGACGCTGAGACGGGCGAGAGGGTGACGTGCCAGCAGTGCCCGCCGGGGACCTTCGTGGGCCGGCACTGCAGCAGGGACAGCCCCACGGAGTGCAGGAGCTGCCCGGAGCTGCACTACACGCAGTACTGGAACTACCTGGAGAAGTGCCGGTACTGCAACGTCATCTGCGGGGAGAGGCAGCTGGAGGTGCAGCAGTGCAATGCCACGCACAACCGCGTCTGCCAGTGCCAGCCGGGCTACTACTCGGACATGGAGCTCTGCATCAGGCACTCCGAGTGTCCGCCGGGCTCGGGCGTGGAGACACCGGGTAAGTACCGGGACAGGCAGCAGCGTGAATGCTCACAGGGCTCCTGTCACACCCCGAAACTCCCACTGGAGCTAAAAAATCAAGGAGAAATACAGCAGCCAGTGCTTGCCAATAGCCCAACCTATTCCCTTTTAGCTCACTGTCACAGTGCCATCCTTGCTGGCATGTGAAACTGCTCCTAGATTTTTTCCAAGGAGGAATTTTGTTGGGTTTTCCCCCAGCTTTCGCTTTGAAAGCCTGTGAAATCCCCGTCACAACACTTGGATGGGACATGCTGATCCCAGTTACTGCCTCACCTGCCGCAGCAGGCAAAGCCAGGCTGGGACTTGCCCGTGCCCAGAGCAGTTGCTGGCCATGTGTGGCTCTGGACAGGTGTGAAGGTCCAAGTTGCTCCTGCTCCTTTGTCAGCTCCCTCACTCTTTCATTAGGTAGCCCAGGAGCTGGAAATGCTGATTATATGGACTGGAAAATGTGGCTGATGATGCAGAGACAGGGCTGGTGGATGTGTGTAGCTGTGAGGTTGGATTTTGGAGAGCAATTTGTGTTGAAAACTTGCAGTGGATATATGGCCAGATTCCAAACCCATAAAATCAGCCTTGTTTTGACTCCTGAGTCTGAGACTCCATCTCCTTTTGTGATGTAACTCCCAAGACATTTTAGGTGGTTTATTTTCCCATTGTTTTCCCAGTACACATTTCTCTGCTCCTTTAGTTGCTCTTTGCATATATCTGCAAACTTTCTGAAAATATAAGTTGCCTGAGTGGGTTTCCCACTTTCCCCTTCTTCTCAGTCCCCCCTGAATCACCAAGGCCCAGGGTCTGCCTGGAAACCACAACAAACCAGCACGGGCAGCACCTGCAAGCCCAGCAGTATCTTGTTTCATGCTTTGAAGTGCTGAGGCTTTTGAAGTGTGGAGGCTTTTGAAGGAAGAGCTCCAGGCTCACTGGCCAGAGGAGAAAGACGTGTTGTCTTCAGCTAATGCTGAAGGTTGAAGTTTGGGGTTTAGTTTTCTACAGGACATGACAAGAGGCAGGAATGCAGTGAAATTCCAAGCAACACAGGGAAGCTCTCTGAAATGAAACATGACATTTGTCTGAAGGGCTGGCTGTAGGACTGAGGAGTTGTGTGTGCAAGCTGAGCATTTGAGGAGAAGCTGGGTTTTGTTACTGTTATTTATTTTTTACAAATGGCTTCTGTGTGGGGAGGATTGCACCCCAGCCCAGCACCCGAACCCCACAGCAAGGACTCTGGGGCTGCAGTGATGGTGTGTGGATGGGAGTGGTGTGGGCTGGGGGCTGAGGGCACAGCTTGCTGGTGTTCAGGTTGGATGGGGGCTTTGATCCCTCTGCAGGACTCCAACTTCTTTGGGATTTCCCATTTACAAATAGTGGCTCAGGTTTTGGGGTCACGGCTGGGACTTGAAAGCATAGAGCAGTCTGGGTTGAGAGAGACCTGAAAGCAGAGTGTGACAAAGTATGAACTGTGTTGGTAACTAATCTGTGGAGGTGAAAGGGGTGTGAAATGGGCTGTGCCAGGGCTCTTCCCACTCTCCCAGGGAAAGTGCAGGATGGCTGGTGCAATCCTGGCTGCGTGGCACCATCCCTGTGACACCAGGCAGGGCTGGCCCAGAGCCAGGGGAGGCCTTCAGCAACTTTTACTTTCACTTGGCTGGGAGCCACCGGCTGCCTGGGAACCAAAGGGCTCACCCACTGGCCTGGCTGTGGCTCCTACCTGGGAGGTGGCCCTTTTCATAGAGATGAGGGGTCCTCTTGTGTCTGGGGGCTGGTGGCAACTGCCAGCATGGCCTTGGGACAAGGTTGGGCAAAGCATTGCTGTTTGCCCCACACAAGGACATGCAGTTCCCAAGGGAGTTGCAGGCAGGGATCATTTCTAAAACATCCCCCTCCAGTGGTGTGTGGCACCAGCTCCTGCCTCCCCTCCCAGCTTGTCCCCTGACGGCCCCCTTGCCTCTCCCTGCACAGGTACCCCCTTTGAGGACACCAAGTGCCACAAATGCCCCCCTGGTTTCTTCTCCTCCAACTCCAGCACTGACCCGTGCCAGCCACACCAGAACTGTGAGCAGCAGGGGAAGGTGATCAACGTTCAGGGCAACCGGTACCACGACACCCTCTGCACCTCCTGTGGAGTGGGGAGAGGCAACACCACGCAGGGACCAGGTGAGCCACGGGGTGCCAGGGCAAGAGGGGACTTTCTGGTGACTTGCTCCTACTTAGATGCAAAACAAGGTGAAAAGGCTTGTAGAAGTATGGAGTGATCCATAATTAATAATAATTGTAGATAGAATATAGCCTGTCTGCTTTCCTCCCCCTCCAGGGTCAGTCCCACAGAGCAAGGATGTGTTGCTGGGCTTAAGCAATGGCCACTGCTCAGCCAGAACAAAGAACTGGCAGTGAAATCCTGCTGGATCTTACTGGGAACAACTGGGAATGTGGGGACAGGAGGACAGTTTTGGCAGCCTTACAGCTGCAGCTGATAACAGGTGTCTGATGGTCATGCAAACAGCTGAGGTGCAAAGGGCTGAGGTGCCCAGCTTGGCTCCTGCCATGGATCCTGCACTCCCTTCTCCAGGGCTTCAGCCTGTTTTCCGGAACCTTTTATTGCAGCATAGCCTGGTCTTGTACAGACTGAATGGAGCAGAGTCTAAGGTTCATCAGAGCTGTGTGTAGGGTGGATTTTGACCTGTCAGCTGAAAAAGCAGAGATGTTGTATCAGTCGTGTCACTGTGATACAGTGCTGAGCCTCAGTGGAGGTGGGAGCTCAGACAGGAGCAGCCAGTGGGCACAGATCAGGGAATCCCAGAACCCTGGGCTGGATGAGACCTCAAGGACCATCTGGTCCAACCCTTCTTGGCAAGAGAACAGGTGCAGGGCAGAGCAAAGGGCAGAGCAAAGGGCTGGCTCCGGGGTGACCAGTGAGGAGGCTCTTCTCCCCAGCAGCTCTCGCCTTTCCATCCTCTCCTGCCACCACCAACCCAGGCATTTCTCCTTTTGAGCCTGACTCACACCAAGAGCTCCCTGCCAGGAGGATGGTCCCTGCAGAGAGAGGGAAAGCTCCGTCAGCAGTGGGACAGGCCTGGGGGTGGTGAGGTGGGAGCAGCGTCAGCAGCACGTGCGTCGGGCAACAGTTCCTGCAGCCAGAGCTGAAGGGTATTTTTAACTCTGGTTTGCTGTTGTTCTGCTCAGGAAGTACTCAGGGACCTGCCCATCGTCAGCCTGAGCCTGCTGGAGAGGCAGAGCCAGAGCAGTGGAGCCCAACCCACCCCACCCCACTAACCAGTGAAACCGTTCCCAGTTTGCAATAGCATGAAACTGGCCTAATCTTTTTCCCTGACTGAGTAATCCTTTGGCCTTGGCCTCTTGAAAATTCTTTCTGTTTTCATTCCTTGTGCTGGATGCACTCCAGCAGCTTCCACCAGCTGAGGCTGGATCTGTCCCAGTGCCTGACTGGGGCTGTGCTCAGGGCTTGTCCTGTCACAAGATGTACAAATCTGCGTGGGAAAACAGAAACTTCCAGGAAAAACAATGTGTAAACACTTATTGCAATTACTTCAGATTTTTATGAACTTTACCTCTTCCTCCACTCCCTGACAGGGAGAAGCATGGAGTAGGTGTATTTACTTTTTTCAGAATTAGGGGAATTTTACACGTTTTCCAACTGCCCTGTGCAACAATGGGCAGCTCAGCCTTCCACCAGCCCAGGCTGCTCCAAGTCCCATCCAGCCTGGCCTTGAGGACTTCCAGGGATGGGGCAGCCACCACCTCCCTGGGCAGATGTCCCATGGAGAGGCTTGGCAGGGCTGTGTCCTGCTGTCCCATGTCCCCTCTAACCTCCGGTTGTTTCCCCACCAGCTCTGGAGGGCGACGACTGCGAACAAGCCCTGATAGACTTTGTGGTGTACCAAAACATGCCTATCAAGAAGCTGAAGCGCCTGCAGCAGCTCCTGGAGCGCTCACCAAAGAGGAAGCAGCCATGGAGCAGGGCAGCCCTCCAGGAGAAATTCCGGACATTCCTCACTCACAAGAAGGAGGAGCACTATGAGGTCACCAAGGAGCTGCTGGAGGCGCTGCGCATTGCCAAGCTCCGCTCCATCGAGGAGAAGGTCCGCAAGCGCTTCCTGCTGCCCTGAGGGCATGGACTGGACTTTTTGGGTGCTTTTTGGTTTGATTTTTTTGCTTTCTGTGGCTTCATTAATTTATTTATCTTTCCAAGCATTTCCAACTTGAGAAGCAGCGTGAGAGATAAGAGATGGGTTGGAGTGACACTGAGCTGTGGCAGCCGTGTCACTGCTGGTGGGGTGGGGTGGGATGGGGTGGGACGTATGAGCAGCAGTGTCCTTACACCAGCGCAGCTCCTGGGAGCTCTCCAGGTGTTGGCCACTGATTTTCCAGCCTTTAACAAGGCTCAGTATTTTATCAGAAGAAAAACCTGCACCCAGGGGCAGAGACCCCAGTCCCCTTTATAGAAAACTGCAGAGACCCTCTGCAGAGACCCCAGTCCCCTTTATAGAAAACTGCCTGGCTTTGTTTTAAACTGTGTAAATTTGGTTTTGTTGGGGGAGAGGGGTTAGTTTTGTAACAGTATTTCCCCCAGAGGATTCAGTTGCATTTGTTTGCCATGCTTTTGTTTGAGAAGGGAGTTTGCTGCTGAGGCCCAGGGTGGGGGAAGATGCCCCCCAGTCCCTCGTACACCTGCCTTGAAAAGTATTTCTTAACTACCTGTTTTTATACCATGTGTGAAAAATGTTTTCTAAAGAAAGAAACCAAAGAAGTTATTTTATTATACAATTCTCTGTCACCAGAGTCCTTTCCTAGTCTCATTTGGAGGTGATTTTGGGAGTCCCACTCTGTCATATCTGACCCTGCTCACCCTTGCCTGCTTTTTGCACATCCTTCTTCCCATGCTGGTGTTGCTGCTCATGGCACGGGGTTGGAATAAGATGGACTTTAGGGTCGCTTTCAGCTCAGACTGTTGTGTGATTTGATGGTCACGCAACACCAGCCACCCCACAGCCCTGGTGAGGCTGTGTGCCAGTGGGATGTGTGCCAGGGGGATGCACTCTGTCTGCACTGGGATTGTGTGCCGGGGGAAGCTCATGTCTCTTTGCTGAACCCAACCATGTCCCCCCTGAGCCCCAGGTCTGCCCCCAGACTCAACCAGATACTGCAGCAAGCAAAGAGCTGCTCAGTCAGCCAAGCACCAGGCTTGGGGCACTTGTGCTGACTGCAGAAGGGTTTTTTTAAGTAGATGTTGCTTGGGGAAGTCAACACGAGTGACCCCCTCGGGCATTTTCCAGCCTGTACCAATGATGACGCAGAGCAACATCTGCCTTGAATAAGTCTGACTTTTTATAGGTCTTTTTGAGCTCAGCAGTTGCCAGGAATAGTTTGTGGTTCAGAGGAGGAACATTCCCCCCGTTTTGGAGCTGTTTAAAGCTCTCTGAAGTGTGCACTGTGTGGAAGTGCCCCCGCACTTCCCTCTGGGAGGAAGCTGAGGGGGAAGCTGACATAACCCAGGCCAGGAGGGCACTGGAACCTCCCCTTGCTGCCCACAGACACACCCTGGTCTCCTCCTGCTGCTGTGACAAATTCATGGGGATGAAGCAGGTCAGTGATCATTGCCCTGGGTCAGTTCACCAGGGACAAAGAGAAGGAAATGTCTGAAAAGCAGCAGAGGGAACTCTGCCCTTGCACCTCTGCATTCAGTCCTGGCAATTCCCTCAGTCCTGGCAATCCCCTCAAGAGGCTTCCTCAAGCCTGGCCTTGAAGACAAGGAACTTCACAGTGGACCAGAACCCTCTTCCCAATGCTCAGTTATCACTCCATCTGATCTCTACCCTTCCAAGCTACTTTATCCCAGTGGGATGTAGCTCAGCCCCCAAGTGTCAGGCACTCCAAGTCCCTTGGCAGGAGAGCAGTGCCAGCACAGTCCAAGAGCAGCTGGGGCAGAGAGGAGGATTTCCATTGGAGCACTGAGAGACTTGAAGCAGAGCTGCAGCAGTTTGCTCCAAGGCAGAGTGCAAGGCAGGACACCCAGAGCTGGTGGATTGAAGGCAGGAGCAGCCAGAGCCTCTGGCAGTGGCTGCAGCTCCCTGAGGGCTTCCCATCCTGCTGCATTGCAGTTAGTCCTGACTCAGCACGAAGGATTCTGTGTCCTTAGTCTGAAGTGGAACAAGAGTGGAGACATTTTAGTGCAGAACCACCTTCTGTTCTTTATCCACACCACCCTGGCTTCTTCCAATATGTATTTCCTGCGGGAGTTGGGAGGGAGGGAAAATGGGAATATTATTGGCAAGAAAGTGACTGTTGTTGTCTTGGATGCTGGTTTAGTTTGGTTACTTTTGAAGAGAAAGAGGTGTCTTTTCTGTGTATTTTTTTTGTGATAAAGGACCTCAGTGCTGAGGTGGAAGCCCCTGTGGGGTCTGGTGGCTGAGCTGGGTCCTGGGACACCTCCTGTGCTCCTTGGGGCTTCTTGTCCTTCTCACCAGCAAGGCAAAACCTGGGCTGTGGGCTGGAGGTTTCCAGCAGTCACACAGGGAGTCCCAAGGAGCCAGCACTGGTCCCTGGGCTCTCAGATGAGCTGTGGTTGTTCTGCCAATGTCTCATGGCCAGGGCACTGTGGGGTTCCAGCTCTGACCAGGAGCTGGCAGAGGTGGGAGCAGAGCAGCCATGGAGAAGAGCACAGGAAATGTTTTTTCTGCTGAATGTTGGTGTAGAGGTGGGAAGTTTGAGGCCTTTTTTGTTATTTTGGAGGTTTTACTTGGCATCATGATTGCTCTGTCCCACCTGGACACCAGTCTGCACAGACTCTGTCCCTTCAGACAGAGCAGATGGAGCAGATGCTCTGCCAGACTTGCTCTCACCCAGAGGTTTGCCAGAGTTTGTTCCACCACTGAGACTCCAAGGGGTCAAACACCTTGTGTAGGTGTGAAAGGGTGAGCAGAGCTGCCAGCTCCTTCCCATCCTCCCAAGAAGTGATGCCTTGCTGAGCCTTAAGGCCCTCCCACATGGAGTGTGGGTCAACCATGTCCAACCCCTCCTTGGAGGGGGGTGATGAATGTCTGGCACCCACGTGCTGTGCCAGTTTTCAGTGGGGACCACAGACCTCAGCTTGCCAGAGCAGGAGAGGGTGATTAGATGGGGATGGCCCTGCCAGGCTTTCCCCAGCACTGGCCAGTGCAGCACTGAGGGCTGGGGAGGGGGATGTTGCCCTGAGCCACCAGCAGCTCCCTGCCTTGGTGCCACCACAGCACCCACGTGTTGTTGTTGTGCTCTGCTGAGGGGTTTGCAGTCTGCCCCTGACCCAGGTTCCCTCAGTGCTGAGCCAGTTGGAATTTCTGAGCGGGGAATTTTCTCCCAGACAGGGTGACTGTGGAGGATCTGGTAAATACAGACCTTTATAACAGTGGCCAAACACCCCGGCACGTGAGTCCTGCTCGGCTTCCAGGAAAGAGGCTTTGCTGGAAAAGCCAGGCTGGGCCCTGCCTGGTGCCAGCCCCAGCTCTCCCCACCTCCACTCCCACCACCTGACACCCAGAGTGCTTCCACACCCCCCTTGGGCTGATCATGAGTTATTTCACCTTTTCATCTAATTGAAATTAAGAGAATGAAAACCCCTTTTGGTTTCCACTGAAGTTTCCAAAGCCTGGAGAGAGAAGAGGAAGAGTCAGCAGAGCAGCTTTTCCCCCGATGGTTTAAATGACTTTTTCCTCGTAAGCTGTGGCTGAGGACAGCACATCATAGCATGTAAAAGTGGATGCAGAGCTCTCCAGGGATGACTCAGATGTTTAGTATGCAGAAGATAATTTTCCAAATGCTTACAAGCATTCCATAAAAAGTCCAAGCCCACACTGTTCTTCCACGTCAGGCTTCCCTCTGCTGTTAAATGCTTAGAAAGGGATAAAGCCCCACAAAAGGACCGGCTGGTTTACAGCACTGAGGGGGGTTAGGTGGGTGCTGTGGGCTCTCAGTCCCCTCTCGCTGCAGGTGTGGCAGTGACTCAGGGTGGGAGCTGTTGGGACACATCCCTCCTCATGCCAGGAGAGCACCACGAGTGTGAGTGCAGCTCCAAGGGCTTGAAACAGGTTTAGATGAATGACTAATGTGAGTGGGAGGAGCCAGGGGGAGTTTTTCTGGTGAGGTCACACGTAGCTGCCTCACACCTTGACCTCACAGGTGCAGAGAGATGGGTTTGCTGAGGGAAGCCCAGGGGGGAATTTTCTGTGATGTGCAGTGGGATGCAGAGGGGATGAAACCAATGCAAACTTATAATCCAGCTTGTTGAAAGAGCCTGCAGCCCTCTTGGCCCTGGGCTTGCCACCTTGTCACGAGATGGGTACATTCACCCTCCTGCCTGTAGATTTCCCCATGTTTTCATCCTTGTCCTCACCCTCCCATGTCACTCAGCAGTGACTGTGGGCTGAGCCCTCCCACACTGTGGGACAGGACCTGGGGAGTGCTAACACACACCAGACTTCTTTGAATTCACCCATCACTACTCCAGAGGTACCAAATTTATCTTTATTTTAGAGCACCTTTCTATTTTCCTTCTGACTGTAGCACTTTCCCCTCTGGCTGTAATCCCTTGCTGTGTGTCCAGGCTGTGCCTGCTGAGACCTGTCCCTCACTGCTGGTTCTGCAGTGACCAAGCAATGGGACCGAATCCCTGGCACCAGTGCTGGATCCAGGGGGACAGTGCCAGCCATGCTGGAGAAGCAGAGGTGATCCCAAGAAAATCAGTCCTGCCCTAGAGCAGGAGCAGGGATGGCTGAGGCATGCAGGGCAGCCCAGAATGGGGGACAGAGAACATGGAGGTTGGGAGGTGCTCTTCTCCCACAGGGTCTCTCCTCATTCCCTGCCCTCATTTCTTTCCCTCCTGAATTCATAATTTCTGTTCCCTTCTGTGTTCAAGCAGCATCCAGAGAGTGGGAAGTCTCCAAGAGCAAGCAAGAGAAGGCACAGCAGGAGACCTGTCCCAGGTGGGGGACAGAGAGGAGTCGAGCAGTGAGGGAGGACCAGGGACTCCTGTGACAGGTCAGTGTCACTTTGGCCAGGTGAGGACATGGACCAGGAGCTCTCGGGCTGAGCATGTCTCATAGCACTGACCTGCATTCACCCAGAGCTGGGTGGAGCTCTGCCCCCTCATACTTTCAATGAAATGAGAATTTTTGCCTCTGGTTAACCTAACCCAGAATCTGACTGATAAATCCTTTCAACTGAACTGTGAAAATCTCAATGAAAAACATGAATGAAAAGGAAACAATTTGGTTAGTCATTATTACCCCTATTAAAGAAACTCAAACACAATTTGGCAGCCTGATGGTTGTACAAGTGTCACCAAAGGGTCCCCCCTTCAGGCACATGTCTGACTTTGGGGTGCTGCATGGGCTGGGTGTCACTCCCCATCCCTCCCCTCACTGCCTATGGTGGTCCCCAAAGGACCCTTCCTTCCTCCTTGTAAAATGGCAGGGAGTTGGAACTGCATAGTCTTCTGTGACATGGAGTCTTTCCAGGTTTCATGTTTCAGAGATGCTGGGAGGTCTTTGGAATAATCATGTTCCAAAAAAACCAGATTACCATTGTCTGGTGCTGAGTGAGGTGAGAACAGATGTTGGTACCTTACATCACTACCTCCCTGAGTAGATTCAGTTTTTGGGAATAATTAGTACCCAGGAGACTTGTTCAGACATCACCATGGCATTGAGTCAACAATTTAAAAAGCAGCTAAAAAAATACTGACATGAAATTGTCTTTATTAACAAAACCTTGGATCTGGTTTCTTGTGCAGAGCACAATGTTGTAGTTTTCACTTATTCCCAATGTTTGCTTTCAAGTAAGTGTTGGGATGCCAGTTGTCCTTCACAGCACAGCTTGGTTTTGCCCTGAAAGGCTTAAAATGTCACTCACAGGCAACAGCAAATATGCACATTTCTTCTATTTAGATATTCTCAACAGAGGGGCAGCACCAATCTCTGCTCTCTGCTGACCAGTGACAGGACCCAAGGGAATGGCTGGAGATGTGTCAGGGCAGGGTTAGGTTGGATATCAGGAAAAGGCTCTTCCCTCAGAGGGTGGTGGGCACTGAACAGGCTCCCCAGGGCAGTGGGCACAGCCCCAAGGCCAACAGAGTTCAAGAGGCACTTGGACAATGCTCTCAGTGACATGGTGGGATTCTTGGGGTGTCTTGTGCAGGGCCAGGAGTTGCACTCAATGATCCTCATGTGTCCCTTGCAACTCAGGACATTTTGTGACTCCGTTTGGTCAGACAGGGTTTGGCTTCCCTGACCTGGCTCCCACGGTGCTCAGACTTTCATGCTTGGGTCTGGCCACTGTCTCCTCTTAGCCTGAATAAAATCAGAATATACTAGTAAACCTCCAGATGCCCTTTAATCTACAGGAGTTTTCTGGCCTACACAGCCCTGGCCACAGCTACAATACCCACACACAACACCCTCACTGCTTAGAACCACAAGCCCTTGATGTGTTATTGTCTGGGTCAACAGGACACTTCCCCGAGCAACAGTTTCCTTGCCCTTGAAAACAAAGCCCTTCTCCATTACACAATGTGTAGGGACAGAGGGCAGAAAACCTGCTGTGTCTAAGTGACTAAGCAGTACTGGGGATTCCAGACCTCACAGTGCCATGGGATTGTGGGGGGAACTGAGGTCACTGCTGTGGTTTTTGTCATTGCTCACCCAGGAAGGGCACTGAGCACCCAGGGCACAGACTGTGCAGAGTCTGGGGCTTTCCCTCGTGCTCTGGACGAAGTGGAGCTCCAGCAGGGTGGTGACTTAACTGCTCTGTGGGAGTGGGATCATCTTCCCATGGGAACACAGGGAATCTTCCCAGCTATTGCTGTGGGGACATGAGCTCAGCAAGGATGTGTGTTGGGTGCTCAGTGCTGCTGAGTCTCAGGCATGTGGGTGTCAGTGGTTTTGATTTGGAAGCATAAGGGACCAGATAAAGGTTTGGAGGATCCAGATTAGCATCTCCAGTGTGCTTTTTCAGCCTTGGTCAGACCACACAGATTACCTGTTGCTGGGTTTTATTTCTGTTTCCCTCTGCTTCCTTCTGTGATACTGGAGATTGGTAGGTGACTTAGTGGACTTCTCTTGGTCTCCCCATAAGACTAGAACCCTTTAGCTGGGAAACCTGGGGGATAAGAATAGGAGTGTACATTCCCCACTCCATGACTCTGAAAGGACAAATTAGCTTTGACAAGATCAAACCCAAGTTCTTCTTTCACTCAGTTTCACGTGTCGGTGCTGTAATGTCATGGAAGAGCCACCTCACCCGTGACTCAGCACCTCTTATTTACGAGAGACCCCCTCTGATATACCAGATGTGCTCATGGGATAGTTACTGGTCTTCCACAGCCTGTGGTTTGATCTATCCCATGATCCTGCCTCTTCTCATGGCACGGAGATGAGCTGTCAGAATTTCCCCCATGCTGAGCATGTGAGTACAGACTGGTGAGAGCTTAATCCTTGCTGTGTGGGATCACTGGTTTTGGTCCAGTTGTTGTCATTCCCCCAGGAGGCCACAGCTGCCTTTGCCCCCACTGCTGTCCTGCCTAGGACAAAGCTCCCCTGTCACACACAGCATGATGGTTGGTGTTGGGGTATCACATGTAAATTCAATTATTTCATGTAAAAATAAGTCTTGTTTGCTTCAGAGGAGCAAAATCTTTCAACAGGGCAGGATACCCCTCCACATCCCACAGGTCCTCTTGTTCCCCTGGCAGAAGAGACCCCACCTGAAGGGCTTTGGTCACAAAACCCAGCAAAAGCTCCGCATGGAGGTAGGACTTGATGATCTTTGTGGTTTTCTGGCAACTCAAAATATTTTGATTCTGTGAAATGCCCCCTCATTCCTTTGCCTGTTACTGTTACAGGAGGTGCTGTTCATAACAGCAGCTTCTGGGAACAGCAAATTCCTTATTCCTCCTTATGGTTGATTTATTATTATTATTATTATTGTTATTAATTCTTTGTAAGAGTGTGACTCAAAAAAAAAAAATTGAAGGAAATCTCCAGTGAGACAGTACAAGGTTCTTTGACTTCTGAGAACTGGCAGAGGAGTTCTGGCAATGAACTGAACTGGAACACAACAGAAGCAGCTCTAGAGGTTTCTGTTTCAGGAAAGCACTTCAGGATACGCTTATTTGCACAGTCACTTTACTTTACCCTCAGAGCAGTTCTTCTGATATGTACTGAATACAGATGGGTTAGGGCTGCACTGGGTCAGAGGCTTGGATTAGTTCCTCCAAATGTTTAGCATGAAATGCATTCAGCTGAAGGATGTGCACTTCAAATGATGGAGAATCATGGAATCACAGAATCCCAGGTTGGAAGGGACCTCAAGGATCATCAGGTCCAAACTTTCGTGGCAAAAGCACAGCCCAGACGAGATGGCCCAAGCACAAAAAGAAGTTACTACTCATGAGTTAGGAGTGTTAGTAGTCCAGCAAGGATTGTGAGTCAAGGAAAGAATGGTTCATCCTGTGGGTTCCTATCTACTGCCTGCCTTTCACAACTACACCTGGTGACGTGGGAAAGGTGAGACTGTGCAAGGACATCCTTAAAAAAGGATGAGAGGAATGTGGTATTCAAGAGGACACTGACAACATGGAAATTTTGAGACTCCTTTGACATCAGCAGCTTTGAGTAACGAGCGCAACCGAGAAGGAATGGGGAGATCCCTGCCTCCAAAAGTGAGTTTGTGTTTGAAGATGTCAGGCAGAACTCCAGCCCTGTGTAAGTAACTGCCAACGTTCCTCCTCTCCTTGTTTCCGCTTAACAAGCACCTACTTCATGGAAAAACTTGGGGTAATTTTTTCCCTGATAATGTTGCATACTGCACTGTCCACGTTTTCTGTGCCAGAACTTTGGTATTTTCCATGAGGTCTGATTCTTTTTAGTACCAGTTTGTTGCTTTACCAGGAATTTTAAGCATCACTTCCTTTTGAGGTAATGGGTGTAAGGAGAGAAGGGCTGTGATCAGATGTTAAGTTGTACAGATGAAGTGGTACAAGAGCAGTCACTACTGACAGCTCTGATTAAAGCCTCGTGAAGGGGGTTTGGGAATAAAAAAGCCAAAGTGTGTGTAAAGAAATGAATGGAAAGTCCCCGTGGAAGATGGTTTTACCAGAGGAGCAGAAAAACAACTCTAAGGGATTACAGAAGCACAAGGAACAAAACCCAAGGGCAGTGCTGCAGGAAATACCCAAAGTCCAGAAAACAATTACTGTCTTATCCACCAGGAATGTTTTACGTGGGATTTCCAACGGGTGTAAAATTCCATTGTGAAAAAGCACCTGCTGTAGTTTCTCTGGCATCATTGGTCTTGATAAGAGCTCAGCAGAGAGCAATGGCTCTTCTTATCTCACCATTGCCTCTTATTTCCCTGGAGAGAGATTTGAGAGAAATTTGAACAGAAAACTGTGCCAGAAGGGAATTTTGAGAGGGCACCTGGTACAGATGCCATGGTGGGGTCAGCTCAGCCTATCTTCTTTGATTTTCCAAACCTGCACTGGTAGCTTGGTCAGTTAATCACAAGCACTTCTGGAAACCATGACTAACCCAACAGTCTCATGCCCAGCTAAAACATCATCACTGAGGAGCCTCACTCGAGATTGTGATCTGTATGTGTAACAGCAAACCCTTTCCCTAAACAAACAGATGGACATGCTGGATGTGTCAGCAGTGCAGAAGCAGGACCTTAACAACAAAAGGACTAAAAATAGATCAGTTAGGAATACAACCATCCTACAGCACCATGCCCTTGTTTACAATGGGCTGATTTCAGTTCAGCAGAGTAGGAAGGGTGGTCATGGGACAGACCCCGACACAGCCTCCGCTTCCTTCACCTTCACCAGATGTTACTGGCCAGAGCCCGGACTAAGATATTGGACTTAACATGAAGCTGTGTCTGATTTGTCCTGGTATTTTTCCCCTGGTTCTGTGGGACGGGATGTCCTGGGAATGGGATAAGCTCTGACCTCAGCAGTCCTGAGGCACAGACTGCCAGAACACACGTCACTGCTCTCTCGTGCGAGGCTGGGACAGCACTGGGGTGTACCAGCCAAAGGGCTGGAACTCAGTCTCTCTGTGTCTCTCCACAGTTCCAAATGAAGATGGAATTGCCAGCACACAGACAGCACTGGGATTCACAGATTTACTGGGATCCTGAAAGCCTTGGAAGTGTTTTTTTTAGCTCTTGCCTCCTGGTGCTGTAAGATAATACATCTTTGCATAGGAAATTCCAGATGGGTGAGAAAAATGTAATCATCTGCCAATGTTCAAATAAGGCAAGTGGAGTCTCTGCAGAGGTTATTAGACACCTTTATCTCATGTGCAGCATGATAACAGGGATTACCAAATGCAGATGATGAATTTGTTCACCTTGGGAAGACAAAGCAGCATTTCAGAGAAATACATTGCTGTGAGCTGGCATGGGCAAAATAGGTCCAATGCTAATGCATCAAAAATCTGAAAAACTGATGTAATTTGAACTACTCAGAAATGCCCTTGCTTTGGTTGAGGTCTGGCATGAGGGTCATTTGCAATGCAAAGGCATTTTAAATGAGTCTGTGCTTCCTGTGTGATAAAATGTGATAAATTATTAAATTTTTGATCAAAATATAGGAAGCGTCCCATGTGGTTCCTGCTGGGATACTGCTCTGGAAGCTCACCCTGAACTAGAGTGAACTTTTCACTCTTAGTTTCAAAGAAATCCCCTCCCTGGTTTGTTGTGGCCATCACAGTGTGCTCATACATATCTCCACACTCAGGCATGTCTCTGGAAGAAAGGCTCTCCCACGCCTGAGAACTTGGAATCCTGAGGTCAAAACACTTACTTTAAATTAAGACCCCCCCCTGCTGATTTGGGCCACAAAGCAGTCTGTGTCTAGAAACTTGTTTTTTCCTCCTGGTCTCCCAGGGAATAGGGAGATCAAGAGATCTGAAAAGAGTATGTGGAAAGCTTGGAAAACCCCTGGTATCCCACAACACAGACATTTTAAGTTACTTGACTAAAGTGTTTTGTTCTCATTAGTTACTGTTTTACATCTTAATTGTCAATACCAGCCAGGGCCATGAAGTCACCTTAAAAACAATCAGGCTTTCCAACACAGCCCAGAGAGATTTTCCTGACAATCAATGGAGTCTCCAAAACTTCTGTACTCTTGAAAATCTCATCCCTACATAACATGTAGCACCCAGAGAAAGTGCCACTTCCTACAGCGGGCGAGTGATCTCCGAGGGATCCTCCACATTGGCAGAGCACACCAAGAAACCTGACTGGGCCAGGAGATCTGAAGGAGCCTTACTTCTTTTAAGTATGGAAGAGCAAGATTCTGCTTTCCAGTTTGCAGCCATTTCCACTGACTTCATGTGCCTAAGGACACAGTCCAGCTGCCGTCATGCTCTGACCCAAATCTGAGCAGAGGAATGTTCTCTCCACAACAAAAATCTGCAGTGAGTTGCACGCAGGAAATTCAGCACAAAGTTCTTTGACACACGCCAGCTCACAGACTTTAAACAAATACTGCTGACATGCTCAAGTACAGCTTGATTAATGACCCCTTCATTGTGTGAGCAAACAGCACCAGCACTAACTAAAGCAGTACCCACTGCCAAACCACCACCAAGTTCATGTAAAATGAGATATTCAGAGAAATGTTACTGATACATCAGCAGATCTAGCTGAGGTGATGTAAGAGCTGAGCACTGTTTGACTTTGAGTGCTGCCTTTCTGTTCCTTCTTACATTTCAAAAAACTAAAAAGGGTAATTACTGCTATTCCCAAACATTACTTGTTTCAGCCAGAGAAGTTCAAAGAAGTAGGAAGCTTTATTGCATACTGATTCTCCCTGCCTTGAGGTTCTGCTTTTGGCCAAGAAAGATCACAGAGATGGCCTTGATTAGTTACAGAAGATCCCAATTACTCTTCAGATTAAAGAGAATGCACAAAGAGATTGGCAGTCAGAGCAGGGCAGTGCTCCTGGAGTCCATGTCCCGGTGGGAATACCCATTTTAACCACTGTACAACTCTGCAGTTGGATTTGATGGTCTCTGAGGTGTTTTCCAACTTCAGAACTTCCATGATCCTGTGACCATTGAGCATTGCTGGCTTCCATGTCTGCATTCACCACAGGTCACAGTTACAAGTCATCACGCTGGCTGAAAATCAGGTTCTAATCAACACTGTCTCTCCCCACTACAAAACAGCAGCATAACAGGGCCAGTGACACTCTGCAGTCACCACGGGGCTGGAGCAGCAAGGGATCTTCTCAGTTAGGAGGGACAGCCACTCCCCAGGCTGTTCCTCCCCTTTCACCTACACAGTTCCTTCAGGAGTTCCTTCACGTCACTGGCCTCTAGCCTGTTGGACTAACAAATCAGGAATCACAAAGTAAAACAGTAGAAAATTAAGTCCTTTGCATCTGCAACAATGTGTGTAGGTTGCTACATAGGATGCTCTCAGGTCAAAGACTTAACACTTATTGTAAGAGATTCCCACCCCCCACCCAGTTGGAATCCTTGGCTCAGGTTTTTTAGATGCAGAAAGAGAATATTTGTCTCCAAACTCAGGAAAGAATCAGGCATAATAGGAATCCAGTGGATCACTTTCTTTAAAGGGAACACAAAACTGTGTGGAAAAAGACTGTCTGTTCCTTGGCTGGCTCGGGATTCCTTACGTGATGTCCTTCTTCCTCGGGGGGCGGTGGATGTTCCTCACCACGCACTTCACCATCCACTCAATCCCTTCATTCACCCCTTTCCTAAGGAAATAAGCAGAAAGGTTTTAAAATAACTCAACAACAAGAAGCAAACAAGAACAGAAACCTGGTTCAGGTAGGCCCTGAGCCTTTAGAGGAGGCAGGGAAGGGCTCTGCCCTGCAGTTATTTATTGGCATTACTGTGTTACTGCTCACACAGGCAAACAACAGGGATCTGATTTCTTCTAACTCAGCATATAAACTCCATCCTTTATTTTTCTGGTGTCTGTACACGTCTACATCCAATTTAGTCACTGACTCTGTGGCAACCTTGGGATAAACAAGCATCAAAAGCACACCTGACAGCTGGTCTGAGGTTATTTTGCCACAAACCTCACGTCAGTTGCAGCAGATTTTTTAATCCTGATTCCATCACTCTGTAACCATCTGTGCTGGGGCTGCCAAGCAAGTCACCACCTCGCTGGTCTGCACAGCTCCCCAGCCAGGACTTCCACAAGTTATTTATTGTTTCAGTGCATGCCCAAACTGGAAATTTTGAAAGGAAATTCCACAGAGGCCAAAACTCACAGTGTTCGAAAAGGTTGCTTTTCATAAGCTTATTATCTAATACTTCTCTTTCAGTCAGTGCTTAACCATTCCTCTGGTGGTCACTCATCTGCTTAATGGCATGTGATTTGTGGCAATGCAGACAACAGATTCTTCATGGTTTAAGAGGTTTTTGTTATGTGTGATAGCACAGGTCTCTTGCTAGATTTAAACCAGGAGAAATCTCAAAGCTCTGCATTCAGCACAGGCAGTAACTCAGCCAGGATTTTTCCCTCCATCAGGAACAGAACTTTTGACTTTCAACAAATAGCACTTCTCACTCAAAGAACTGAAAGTGTAACCAAAGTATTGCAAGGTTCAAGGTGCAGTAATGATGCTGAGATACTAAGAGTGCAGTGGGTTGGTCAAGGTCAGGGCAGGCAGCTGTGCACGCCCAGATTTTGGTCTAGTTTAGTCATCAAATTTTAAACCACAGTCAAGAACACTCTTGGAAACTCTTACATTGTCTACATCACAAAGCTCATCTGCATGCCAGAGAATATGAAAGCAGGAGTGTAATTATGGAAGCACCACCCATTCCTCTGGTAGTGACATCAACAGCTGCGTTTGCAACTAATTTCCAACCTAAAAGCGGGAGCTGCAGGGAAGATTGTGATGGAGAAGGGATGATAGAGGACAAAAATGTGCCTCAGCCAGCAGGACATTTCCTGGAGGTTTCACAGGCAGATTTACAGATGCAGTTACTGACCTGGTGCACATCCAAGGTTCACAAACGAGTCAGTGCTGGGAGGAGGGCCAGCTCCCTTCCAGGGGTTGGTAAATGCTGTAATGCTGCTGTGTCAGACACCCCACAGCTGCTCAGCAACCCAAACCCCACCTGTTCTCATACTCACCCAGTAAGGGCTGAGCAGGCTTGAGTCAGGCAGTCTCTCTTCCCAATTTTGTTAATGCAGTCACTAAATGCTGTCTTGATGTCAGGTATTGACAGACAAGTCTGCAAAGGGAACCAAAGAAGAGTTTGCTTTCTGTGCTGCAAGAGATGGTGACCTTCCACAATTAATCCTACCACATCCTGCTTCAGTCAGGGTGGACACGCTGGGAGGTTAAACCTCCTCACCCATCAACAAATTCAGCTCTTTACCTTCCAAAGAAATTAACATTCTTTTTTCACTGACGAGAATGCTGTTTGCAGACAGGACACACCTCCCTGATCCTTAGTTTGTGCACTTCTAAGCAGAGTCCTGAATATGAGCACAACTTGCACCTCCTTAGGGCAGTCCTTCCAACTCACCCCATCATCACACACAGCCTCTGCCTACGAGGACACTACATGAGCTTTACTACTTACAGAGGCTTCTGAAAGACTGTGCCTGCCACAAGCCCAGCTGACTCTTGACCAGCAGCCTGGACATTCTCACAAAATGGCCTGGCTGTGGGGTTCTGTTTGAGTTCTCAGCACGCTCCTTGCCATTACAGGCACAGCCACCCCGCACATGTCTGTGCTTCCAGAGAAACACCAAATGCAGCACGTTTCCTCACGCCCAATGTCACTGTGCTCTTGACTTTCAGCAAGTCCTTCACTCCTGTGAGGCTGCCAGGAAGCTGCTGGGAAGTGGCTTTACAACACAAATCAAAAACCCCCTGATAAACCAGTGCATTGCATTCCCGACATAAATCACAGCATTAACACAAGAATCTTATTCTTAGAGCTACAAACACAACTAAAGCAAACCTGTCCTGCTGAAGTCTGGACTTGCACCCCCCTGAGCACAGGAGAAATGACCAGCCTTCAGATCCTTCCTGATCTCAGTGCTCACTTTTTCCTCAGAAGCCTCGGATAAGCCACTTAAGCACTTCAGCTGGCCACGACCCCACCTTTCCTCCTCTCTCTGAAAAACATTTTGGACCTTCAATGAGGCTCAAAAACGTGGTTTGAACCATCAGTGAGGCCCAAATACATGTCTTGGACAAGTGTTTAAACAAATGCCAAACCAGATCCTTGCGAGTCCTGAGGATCAGCCAAGTGGATGTAAACTCAGAGAGAACAGAAATATGGAAAGTAATGATACCAGCATTTTGCAAAACACTGATTCTGGAGAAATTAAATACAGGAAACTCCTGTGGAGATAACCATACAACAAGTAAGCAGGTTTCATTGCTTATAAATATGAAGGGTTCTTAAGAAACGTCTTGAGACGAGTTTAACAACACCCAATTCACCCAGTGCCCTCGACTCCATTAGTTGTGCAACCTTCAATGACTGTACTTTTTTATGACCTCAGCTGCATTTTAAACCTGCCCTTTCAATGAATGGCCTGGAAATGGCATCCAGAGATGTTACTGACATCATTGCACCAAATCACTAACAATTTAGTTCAGGATTTCTGCCAAGTGAAAAATGTGCAGTTCATATGGATGAGCTGTCAGCCACAGGATAAACTGTAAATTAAAAAAAAAAAACCCAACAAACAAATACTAACTTCAGAGGGAGTCAGACTGGTCTTGGGAGTTGGAATTCATACCAGTAGGTCTGGAAGATGGGCAAGAGATAACAACTAAACAACCATTCTCTATGGGTTAGTAAAAAATGCTGCTTTAGTCTGGTATGACATTCACTGCCCAGAAAGGTCCAAATGCCTCCTGGTTTAAGCCAGAGCTCTGGACAAGTCAATTACCCCACAAATGAGAAGGAGGAAGAGCTGCATGTCAGTAATTTGAACTATATTTTATTTCTTTTCAGTCAAGAAGACTTGACAGCAGGAAGGTTAAACCTCAAGGCAGCTGAAATTGAGCAAATGTTTCTTGAAATATACCTTAAGCATCTCACAGTTTAACATCCTTCTAGAACAACTTCCCCTTGGTGAACTATGACATTTTAAAATATTTTTAAAATAAATCTGAAAGTGTTTGTTCAATATAGGAAATAACAACAGAGAGCACAGCCACACTGTCCTTGATTTCCACTTGCACAGGCAAAGCAATCAGGGCATGAGCTCCCCAAAGCAGTCAGGAGACCAGCACACCTGCACAGACCCCACAGGGAACCCACACCCCACTCCTGAGGCCTTTCAGAGCCCATTTTTCCCAGTGCAGCCTCAAATTATAGCCATTTTCCCCCCCAGCATCATCCACTGCCATCACTTCCCTTTCCCACCCTTTGGTATCACCATGTCCTGCCCCACCTTCCACAAATCTCTCCAGCCATGGCTCTTCCATGGAAACTTCCACCAGAGTTCTGCTTCTGAGAAGATTTTGCCCCTTTCAAGTTGTTCCAGCAGGTGCCACTGCATCACATCACACCACCCTCCTGCTCTGTGGAATAATGTTTTCCCCTGGGATGAGGTAGAGCAGCATCACCAGAGGGATAACACAGACTATCAGTTTGTGCTTTGGTGTTTGAGGGGAAGCCACGGACTGGAATCCCATCTTACAGCAGAGCATGAGGTGGATTATCTGTCACTCCAGCAGGGGCACCTGAGCTTCTCATGCTCAGGGGAAATGTCAGCTGTGGCTCCCAAATTCCCCCTGTGCACAAGACAGGTCTCCCCAGCCACACCACAGAATGTTTGTTTACAGATGTGTCTCATTGCTCAGCTGAAACCACAAAACCCCAAGGCAAAGGGAAACTGATCTGTGATCACACAAACAGTGCCCACCCCAACAACCCACGGTGACCTTTCAGGAGCCACAGATCCAGCAGCCACTTCGGGTGAACCTCACACAGCACATGACAGACCCCATTTCCATCTCAACTTCCCCAAAATAACACTGTAAAACACCTTTTCATGAAGGCCCTTCAAGGCATAACAGAGCCAGGACTAAATCAAATTCCTTTCATGAACTGGGTTCAGAACAGCATTACCCAAATCAAGACTCACCCAAAACTCTATGAAGCAGCAAGGCAAGTTTCAGCCAAAAAAAAGGGTTATATTGCAAAGTCTTTATCAATTCACCAAATCCAATGGAGCAAAGACAATTCTGCTGCTTGGTCTCCTGTCAGGATAAAACCTTGAGGATAAAACCTCAAGCACAGACTCTTCAGCCATCTCAAAACTAACCAATCACCAGAATGGAACTAAAAGAGAAACTACAGGAAGATGAATAGCCCAGTGAAACTATTCCACAAAAAGTCTGACCAACCTGACTGGCTCTGGTCCACTTGTTTTACAAGCTTATTTTAAATTAAAACTGAAGCTTGTTTAGATTTAAACAAGTCACAGTATAGCCTCAAATTCAACAAGCTTATTTAAATTAAAACTAATTTTACAGGGAATCTCTAGCATGTCTTCAGTTGGAAATTGGAATGGCTCTCATGCAGAGGGCCTGTTTTCTAAAAACAATGTGGAAATTAGTCTCCTGCTACTCACCATGACTCCCTGCATTTTCCAAAGACACCAGGAGGCTTTTGACATTCTGGAGATTTCAAATTAAATTTCCAGAGTTTATCTTTAGGTTAGGATGGCAAAACTTCCTTCCAAGGGCATCATGCAACACATGGTCATTTTCAGCTGCTATTTTTTAACAGCTCAGGTTTTCCAGCATTTTTAACAGTGTTCCATAATGAGCCATTCTGCCCCTGAGCTGTAACAGTTCATTGCACAGCTCAGAAATACAGACCTTGAATAAACCTTTAAACAGCTCCATTCACACCAAATGGCAAATACCAATTCTTACTTTGCAGCCTTTTCTGTAGAAAAACTTATTTTCAAAGGTGGCATTCTGAGCTGCCACAGGAATTATTATATAGTAGACACTGAACTCCCCTACAAGGCAGTGGGAGCTCCTTTAAAAACCAAACTCCTTCCACAACACACATTTGACTTAGTATTTTAATTAATTCTAATATGATCCATTTTTGAAGCCCCTGCTGAACACAGAGCACTCTCCTCACACAAAATAACACCACATTCAGTACTGTCACTATCTCAGATTTGGTGTTTTGCTGTCTGTGACTGTATTTCACCCCCTGATGATCAAATTTGTGCTGGGCAGTGCTGAGAGGCCACAGAGAACCTTGGGCAGTGGGGCCTGTTCACAGCAGAATTCTTACCCTTTGTGCAACTCCAGGCATTGAGTCAGAGCTCTTGTTATCTCACTCTAAGGTATGTAAACTTAAAAAAACCCCAACTATGTCAGATATTCTACTTCTGATGTACTTGCTGGCCTTTATAGATGTCATAATCCAGAATTCTCATTCATCTGCAAATACCAGCAAGGTTAAGATACCACTTATCCTCCCTTATCTTGATCCAGGATGGAGGGATGCTGGCAAGAATTCCCTACTACAGTTTTATGTCTGGACATGCAGAGCAGAAAAACATCTGTCAATGATACTCCTTTAATGTTCAGTTTTATTCCAGAGGTCTTCCATTCTGCTAGACTGGAGGAACAGAAAGAGTCCACTGAGTTTTCTAAACCTGAATAATTACTGAAAAATAAACTATAACACCCTTAATGATTTGATAACAGCATTGATGTTTCTGCTGTGTCCATTTCCAAAATCAGACTGCAGGAGTGATCTCTAAATATCCAATTTATGTATTTCTTACAAAGAGGCAAAGCCCCAGAGGGTTTAGCTTTGCTGATCTTTTGTTGCAGTTCTATGAGGCATTGAATTTGTGGGCTGGTCTTGGACCCTCCAGAAAGGGCAAGAAGTCAGTGAGTTGTTATCTTGAGAGCCTGTTCCAAACACCTCTTTCCAGTCATTTAAAGCAGCCCACTTGTTATTTGTCTGCAGTCTGGTTGGAGTGTCAGAAGAGCCAGTGTCTGCAGGGCCTGGAACAAACTGTGCCTGCACAGCCACAGGGAAAACTGGGAGAGCTTTCCAGCTCCAAAGGCAGGAGTGCAGGCTGCTCCCTGCAGCACAGCTGGAGTGCTGCATGGAAAGGTGAGAGTTAAGACTCTGCTTTCCACACAGAAAAGGCAATTTCCCCACATTGCAGAGACCACAGTGAAGTCAGGACCATAAATCAGGAGTTCTGCCTCAATCTCATGCTGTCTTTTACATGGAACTACATTTCTCTTACTTGTATGACTGGATAATCTCTTAGATCATCTTATGATCATCCAAAAAACAACTTGCTGTGTTGGACACATGAAGGGTAACCAAATCCTCCTGTAAAGCCAGAGTGATTCCCATGGGAGTCTCAAGTATTTCCCACGAGTGCAATCCCTCGGACAACTGTAAATCCAAAGGAAGAAGGTGAGAAGTCTTTGCACTCTTTGGAAGGGACACCCATCCAGCTGCCAGGGCTGGTGCTCCAAATCCTACTGGAAGCCTCTGGCTCCATCTAGAGATGGATCGCTGGAGCTGCAGGCCTGGAATTCCAAGTACAGGAGAAACACATGGAAAACACCATGACCACTTTAGGCACTCTCTGCCCTTCTTTCTATGCCTGGGGAGATGCAGATGGCCCTGGATGTGTCACCTAAACACTGCACCACCCACAAACCTGGTCAATCCAAACCAAGACCTTTGGAGTTCTGGATATGCTGGAAAGAATTTCAATTGTATTATCAGAAAAGAGCATTCCTTGCCATGCACTGCTGACATTGATGGAATGCCTTAGCACAAACAAAGGGTTTATTGAACAGATCTTATCTAGTTATGGGAAAAGGATGACACTGCCTCACATACATTTGTTGTGCTGTCCCTGGGGTTTAAAAGAGCAGCCTAAAAAAAGTGCACCAAACATTTTTTTCTGAATAAACAGGAAAAAACAGCATCAATATACCCAGTCACGGTACAAGGAAGACCAAGAACAGCTGTGCAGTTTGTTCTGTTTACACAGAGAGTTCACAACTATGTGCCTGTAGGAAGCTCATTTGTGCCACTGGAAAAAAAAAACATCTAACTTCAAAGCCATTATTTGCTGTGGTAGGAAAATGCCATGGGATCAGCCCAGGAACACAGAATAAATTTAACCTGAATGCAGAGCTCACCTTTCCAAGGCTTATTTGCTCCTTTGTGAAAATCTGCAGGAATCTTACCCTGTTCCTTTATGAAAATCTGCAGGAATCTTACCCTGTTCCTTTAAAGAAATCTGCAGGGATCTTACCCTGCTCCTTTAAGGAAATCTGCAGGGATCTTACCCTGCTCCTTTAAGGAAATCTGCAGGGATCTTACCCTGCTCTTTTAAGGAAATCTGCAGGGATCTTACCCTGCTCTTTTAAGGAAATCTGCAGGGATCTTACCCTGCTCCTCTATGAAAATCTGCAGCAATCTCACCTCTACATCCTGCTTGTTGGCCAACACCAGAATGGGAACCCCCTCCAGAGCTTCACTGGTGATCATCTTCTCTACAAAGCACAGAAACAAAACCAGATGTTTAGGCAGTTGTTGAAGTTGTACAAATGCACAGCACAGACTGTCTGGGCAGAGGGATGAAGCAAGAGGCTCCTTGTTGCATTACAGTTTCATTTGATACAACTTTTTGGGTCTGTTTTCCTCAGCCTGTACTCACCAAAAGCTCTTTTAGACTCTGAGAGCCTCTCCTCATCTGTGGAGTCGATGACATAGATCACCCCGTGGGACTCAGCGTAGTACTGAAAGGAGAGAACAGATCTGCTGTCCATCCACTGGCACCATTTGCTCCTCCTCCTGATTTCATTTTAATTTAGTAAAATTTTCGTACACATGGAAGAGATCAACCAGCTAGAGCTGTCTGGAGAGAATGGAGGCACACAGAATGCTCAGTTGTGTCTCCCCAAAGCTCCTCTCTATGGTACAACCCCCAGAGATGGGTTGGCAATTGCTGTTTGTAAACAATAATGTGAATATTAAGCATTATCTTTGCTCATCTTGCACAGATACAGTTGAATCTATGGATGGTAAATACTGGGGTTACTAATTAGTCTGTGTGATTACCAAATGATTGCACAGGTGCAGTTCTAAAACAGACAAAACCAGCTCTAAAAGAAAACACAGAATGGTTGGGGTTGAAAGGGATCTTTAAGCTCATCCAGCTCCAACTCCCTCCATGGGCAGGGACAATTCCCACTGTCCCAGGTTGCTCCAAGCCCCATCCAGCCTGGCCTTGGACACTTCCAGGGATGGGGCAGCCACAGCTTCTCTGGGAATGCTGAACAAACAAATGAAGACAAATCAGACCCACATCTCTAACCTTGTCCCACAGTGACTGCAGCTCCTCCTGCCCACCGAGATCCCAGAACATCAGCCGAGTTTTGCCAACATCAATAGTCCCAACTAGAGGGGGAAAAAGAGAAAGAATCCAGTGAGAACTGAAGGTGTTGTAAAGCACAAACACCTGCACAGCCCACTCAGGAATCTGGGGCGGGACATTCTTGTTGGGGAACAAGTCCCAGGAAGGGATTACTGCAACTGCACAGTGACCACAAACACAGAGTCATTCCATGCAAATATCACCAGGATCCGGCCAAGGAATGAGCTCCAGGGAAATAAAGCCTGAGCTAAATACCTGGGGCTTTAATACTTCAGGGATTTTCCCTCCTAAGCTAAGAAAGCCTCCTTTATTCTCCACACAAAGACCTGGGCAGTTGGGAGATACAATCTCTGCTTCCAGGAATTATTCTGCCTTTGTCAACCCCTAAATCTTTCCAACAAGAACCAGCTGTTGTCCAGCTGTGCAGGAAAGCTGAAAGAATTCCAAGCAGATTTACTTACTGTTTAAGCCTACAGTGGTTGTGATTTTGGACAAACTCATCCCTTTGTAGTTCTTGTTAAATCGGGTTTTGGTTTGTTCAAGGAAGGTCTGAAAAGGAGTAAGAGAAAGGATTTACTGCCAAATATTTCCCTGGCTGGGCCAGTCCTAATCCAAATCTGCCTTCTCATCCTGCTGGAGCAGACACTGCCCTACCTAATTTTGGACAAACCACTCTCCCTGCTCCCTATTTTAGCATGGAAAGAAGGGATCATGGGTGATTATGGGATTACCAAAGCCTCAGCCACATCCCTGAAAACTTGTGCTAAATTTAAGTAATGGGGAAAAGGTGATTGTTTGGTGTGGCAGCACTGAAATAACTCATGATCCAGCTGAAGAAAATTGACCTGTGATAGAAGATTTATCTCTGGGGGGTGTTTGGGATTGTGTGTGCCCTCCACAGGGTGACAAACAGCACTTACAGTTTTCCCAGCATTGTCCAAACCCAGGATCAGGACACAATACTCATCCCTCTGGAACATGTACTTGTAGAGCCCTGACAGCAGTGTGTACATCCTGCTCCTGCAAGGAAGGCCAGGAAATCAGCAACAAACAGGTTCTCTCATTCCACAATGTGAGTTTTACCCAAGCCCAGGCAAATAAATGATGTTACTCTTTGATCTGTAACTCTCACATTTAGGCAAGCCCAGGAAAAATCACAGACTCAAGAGAGATCCTGAAAAGAGCTGAAGGTCAGGCTTGGAAATGGACACAAGGGAGGGATTATCTTCCAAAGCCCTGCACACAGGGCCCAGCACCAGCTGCAAACCCACTCCCTGTTTGATAACTTTGTCTGCTGAAAGGGGAGCTGAGGAAGAGCTTGAACAGCCCTTGCAGGAAATGTAACACCCACAGAAAATGAAGTGAACTTCATACAAATACACAGAGCAGGTTATTTTGAGCAAGACTCTACAGGTCAGTCTCCCCTCCTTATTCAATCCCTCCAAAAATAGCTTTGGGTCTTTTGTGGAGTGCAGAGTGCCCTAAAGGCACATCAACCCCTTTCTGATCTTCATTTCAGCCTTGCCCAGCAACAACCTCATGTTGTGGCACCCACCAAGGAGTATTTTGTAATCTCACAGAGCAGGAAGGCCGGGCATGTGGGTTGCCCAGCAAAAGCACCTGCAGAAGCCCCTCCTTGTTGCCTTTTTGGGTGCTGGATTTGCACACACGAGGCAGAGAAGCTTTGCAGGCAGCAGCGGCACCAAGTGCTCATCTGACTCACAGATCATTGCAACAACTGCTCTGCTCCAACACAGATAAAGGGAACCCCAAGGCAGAGATTTAAGAGGCAGCTGCCCCTGAGCGTTGTGTGGTTAAATAATCACTTTGAAGGCAAACACCTTTACCCAGAGGGAAACAGAAGCGCTCCGGCGCAGGAGGCAGGAGGTTCATGGGAAGGGAGGGCAGGGCACGGCAGAGAGTGGGGGTTTCACCCCCAACAAGTATCTGCGGGGATCGGGACCCTTCGCCTGCAGCTCCTTCCTGCTGTCCCCGCGGGGGAACCCCCGGCCCGCTCCGCCTTCGGGACCCGCTGCTCCGTGACCAGGGAGACCCCTCCAGATCCCGGAGATCCCGATCCCCCTCCTCCCTCCCTCCCTCCCTGTCACAGCCTGACAGGGCTGAAGGGGAACACGGGCCCTCACCGCCATTTCCCCCCCACGGCCCGGTGACAAGTCCCGGCCTGGCAGCTCCGCCCCAAGCGCAGCCGCGCCCCGCCACCGTCGCTGCCGGCCCCCAAGCGCGGTGGATGGGGGACAGAGCGCAGCACCCGCGGCCCGACGCTCCTCACCCGTTCCCGGAGGAGCCGCCGCCGCCTCTCACGGCCTCCCAGCACCGCCGGCCGCCACCGGCGCGCGCGCGGGGCTCTGGGAAATGTAGTCCTGGCGCCGCCACCGGGGCTGGGCGGAGCGGCTCAGTGCACTACAACTCCCAGAATGCTCAGCGGCACCGTCCGCCCCAGGGCTGAGCGGCGTGACGCTTGGCGCGCGCAGACGGAAGTGGAGGCACTGAGGCCGGAAGTGGTGGTGCGGACATGGCGGCCCGTCCCGGGGCCAGGCGCGGCTGAGGGCGGAGCGGGGCGGCCGGGGAGGTGCTGCTGCGCCCCCCGGGCAGCGCTAGGGCGGCGGGAGGAGCGAAGCCGTGCGCTGGCCCGGCGGGTTCCAGCGGCGCCGTGGCGGGGGGAGCGCAGAGCCAGGCCAGGCCTCTCCCGTCGCCTGTTTCCATCAGGAGCATCGCCCCGGTGGATTCCCAGGGAAGGAGCGGGACGGCGGGATGGACGGTCTCTTCTGCGGAGTTGTTGTCCAGGAGGTTCTTAAGTGAACGCTGAATGTGGTGTGAGTTCCCGCAGGGGCCGCGGGTCAGAGCGCGCTGATTGTGGCGATGATGGATGAGGAGAGCCTGGAAGCGGCGATCCAGACCTACAATGCCCAGCTGGAGCAGGTGCAGCTGGCGCTGGGAGCCGGCCAGGACCCCGCACAGCACTCGGACCTGGTGCAGCTGCAGGAGGACCTGAAGCAGCTGATCGAACTGACCGAGTCCAGCCTGGTGGCCGTGAAGAAGAGCAAACTGCTGGCGGCTTTGGACACTGATGCCACCTCCTCCTCCTCCCCCTCCTCCTCCCCAGCAGCGCTCCCAGGGCAGGATCCCCGCACGGAGAGCTCTGCCCAGGATGAGGAATACGCTGCTTTTAAGGAAGCCATTGCTGGGCTTGGGACAGAGGAGGAGCCTGCAGGGAATAAGGACGAGATCTCATCGGAGAGGGGGGGAGAAAGTGGTGATAAAAACGAGTCCAAGTGCAGCGAAGAGGAGGAGGAGTCAGAGAGAGAGGAGGAGGAGGAGGAGGAGGAGGAGCTGAGTGGGATGAAGGTTAAAGCCCCCTACTACAGTTCCTGGGGGACCCTGGAGTACCACAATGCCATGATTGTGGGCACAGAGGAGCTGGAGGATGGCAGTGCAGGGGTCAGGGTGCTGTACCTGTACCCCACACACAAGTCCCTGAAGCCGTGCCCCTTCTTCCTGGAGGACAAGTGCAGATTTAAGGAGAACTGTCGGTAAACAGAGGGGGCTGGGAGGGGAAAAACCTCCTCCTGAACTGCCCTGTGTGGCTCTTTCACCCACTGAAATTGTGCCTTTTATGTTTTTAATTGTGCTGTGCTGAGCAGTGGCCTCAGTTGTGGCTGTTCCCTTTGGCTAATGCAGAGATGGAATGGAAAATCCCGTGGGAAAGCTGCAGAGATGGTGCATAATTGGATAAATTAATAACCAATTTAGCATTTGAAAATAAAACCCCCAGAGCCAGTGTGGGCAGTGCAGCTGTTCCAGTTGCACAGGGAGGTTGCAGAGGCTCCATTTTTGAGGATCTTCACTGGAAAAGGCCTGGAGCAGCCTGAGGGGACTGTGAGGGTGGCTGGGCTGGGCCCTGCCTGTCTCTCATCCTCTTTATCTCCAAGGTCATGAACCTTTTCCCTGGATGTGTGGCTGGCAGGGAAGTTCAGCCCTCCAGGCTGGGATACATTCTTTGTTTCATGGTGAAACACAAACCACCTGTACAACCACACACCAAGTGGTCAAACCTCCCTTAATCCCCAGGGAAGGCTCCTCCCTGCTGACATTTCCTTTAGGAAGGGGTTGGCATTTCAAAGCTCCTGTTCCTCCTTCCCTGCAGGTTTTCCCATGGCCAGGTGGTGTCTGTGGAGGAGCTCCAGCCTTTCCAGGAGCCCGACCTGAGCTCGCTGGGGGTGGGCTCAGCCTGCCTGGCCAAGCACAGCGATGGGATCTGGTACCCAGCCAGAATCACTGGTGAGGGGCTGGCCCAGGGGCTGGGGAAGGGGGAGCCTGGGGGGTACCTGGATAAAACACTGTGGTGGTTAGTGATAGAAGAGAGCAACAAGGCTGGAGAAGGGAGTGGAGCACAAGTGCTGTGGGGAGAGGCTGAGGGAGCTGGGGGTGTTTGTGCTGGAGAAGAGGAGGCTGAGAGGTGACCTCAGCACTGTCTGGAACTGCCTGAAGGGAAGTTGTGGCCAGGTGGGGGTTGGTCTCTTCTCCCAGGCACTCAGCAATAGGACAAGGGGGTACGGGAGGCTCAAGCTCTGCCAGGGGAAATTGAAGTTGGAGAGCAGAAAAAACTTCTTTGCAGAGAGAGTGCTCAGGGATTGGAATGGGCTGCCCAGAGAGGGGGTGGATTCCCCATCCCTGGAGGTTTTTGCACTGAGCTTGGCCGTGGCACTGAGTGCCATGATCTGGTAAAGGGGCTGGAGTTGGACCAAAGGTTGGACTTGATGATCTGGGAGGGCTTTTCCCACCCAATCCATTCTGTGATTCTATAAAAATGTGAACTGTGTGGCTGCAGCCCTGAACTGAAACCCTGGACACAGCTGAGGGAAGGGGCTGAGTTTTGTCAGGCCTGGGGAGGGAATTGGCTGGGAAACAGGAGACATGAAGAGCAGGAGTGGGGAAAAGAAATTAGTACAAGGTCATTAACAGGTCTGAAAGGGAAGAGGCAGGTACTGTGGGAATTTGCATGCATATTAGGTGAGAATTGCAATAATTGCTCTTGTTTAAACAAAAACCAGAGGAGCTGGCCCTGCCCAGCAGCTGCTGATACAACAGCTGATTCCCATGGCCTGGGAAGAGGGAGGAGTTGGACCAAGGGTTGGACTTGATGATCTTGGAGGTCTTTTCCAACCCAATCAATTAGATGATTCTATGATATGATTTATTCCCTCTTTCCATCTTTCTCTTAACTATTAGTAATTCAGAAGGGATCAAGTTTAACTCCTCTTTAATTCCATTTCTCTACAGCCCATCTCTCTTCACTCACAGAAATAAACCTTTAGGTATCAGCACAGGCCTTGTGGAAATGGCTTTTCATTGCAGTGGGTGCCTCTCCCTCCCAGACAGGAATAAAAAGCACAGATTAAGCCCAGAATTTAAAAAAACATGTTCCTTGGGCCTTCCCCTGCTCCTGTGTTGTTGTGCTGGGGTTGAATCTGGTTTAGCCCCCCGTGTGCTGGGGTCTGACTGCAGCTCCTGTCCTTGCTGTCCCTTCTGCAGACGTGGACAGTGGCTACTACACAGTGAAGTTTGACTCCCTGCTGCTCAAGGAGGCTGTGCTGGAGGGGGACAGTGTCATCCCCCCGCTGAGAACTGAGGATGCTGCTGAGTCTGACCAGTCTGATGAGGACAGTGTCGATGATTCTGGTTATGCCAAAGGTAAGACAGAGGGGAGGGCGTGAGAAAAAGCTTCTCCTGCTCTTGGTCTGCCTTTCTCTGGGACTGGGTGACTGTCCTGGAGCTCTCTGTGTCTCACCTCTCATGAAAGAGCAGTTCATCTCTTTATGTGTTCCTGAAAGACAGAGAACCATCAGGCTGGAGGTTTCCATGGGAGCTGCCACGTGGGGAAGAAGAGGGTGTGATATTTTAGAGTTCCAGGCTCAGAGCCTGTTTCTTACATGGCTGCCTGAACTGAGCTAATAAGTGACTCAGGAGATTCCCTCATCCCTGGTTGCTCCTGCAGCTCCATGACCCAGGAGTGCAAGATCCCAGGAACTGAATTTGGGGTCTGTGCCAGATTTTACTCTAAGGCGTGTGTCAGTCTGTGTCACCATCCTAGAAGAAAGGAAAGGAAGCATAAAACTCCTGGGTGACTGTGCCTGGATCTGGGAAGTGTTATGTGCATTAACTCAAGTGACTTTCCCTTCTCAGCCACTCCCTGTGCCATGTTCATGGAAGGATGGAGGAGTGCCCAAATGATTTTAGGGTGGGAGAAGTGAATTGTACTGCCCTGTGAGGGGGTTTTGTGCTGTGTGGGTGCCCCCCATGGAGGTTTTACAGAGCAGTTCTGTTCTGTGTTTCACTGATTCTTCTCTTCTGTGCCACAGTGATAGACTCAGGAGTTCCAGAGAATGGGGAATGGACTCCTGCGTGCAGCTCCTGCTTCGGGGGCTGGGAAGCCCATACTCGTGGCATTGGCTCCAAACTGCTTGTTCAGATGGGATATGAATTTGGAAAAGGTAAGGGGAGGAGGGGGTGGTTAAGAGAAGAGCCAGGATTTGGGGTGAAGCCAGAACTTTGCTGTGCTGAGGAGCCTGTTGGCTGGGGCTTAAGGGATGTGATAGATCATGGTGGTGTTAGAGGGATGACTTATTTCATGGAAGTACAGGCATGTGGGGCACCAGCCCCTGGATGGTAGTGGGAAACACTGGAGGCGCTTGGAACCACGATCAGGTTCATGGTCAAAGCTGTGAGAACAGCTGTGAGTGTTCAGAGGCTGTAGGTGGAAGGGAACTGATCTGCAAAGCTTCTGATGTCTGTTAAGGCTTCTCCTGGCTCTGGACACAGAATTCAAAGCCTGCTGAACTTGCTGCTCCCCACCCAAATTGCATGGAGCCTTGGGGGCTCTGGAGGGCAGCCCTGCTGCCTCTGTGTCACCAGTTTTCCCAGAGGAACCAAACCAGTTTTAAGGAGAAGCTGGCTGGAGAGGCTGGGAATGTGAGGCTGGGCCTGGTTTCACAGAAACCAGCCTGATGGATGGCCCCAGGCTTGGAATCACAAATCTGCTGGGGAAGGCTCCTGGCTTTGCTGCTCCCCTTGCTTGGACAGCAGTCACAGCCTTTGGTACCTCAGGAGCCTGTTTGCTTGTTCCACTCCTGTGCCTCTCAGTGTGAGCCTGTGGTGGTGGGAGGTGTCTGGAGAGGGGATGTCCTCACTTGCCGTAATCACTTCGTGTCTCTCCTCAGGGTTAGGGAAGAATTCTGATGGCAGAGTAGAGCCAGTGCAGGCTGTGGTGCTTCCTCGAGGGAAGTCCCTGGACCAGTGTGCTGAGGTGCTTCAGAAGAAGAAGCAGGGCAAGCTGGACCCAGGCAAATCCAGGAAATGCCGGGGAAAGGGAAGCAGCTCCGGACAGTCGGGCGGCCGGAAACCCCCCCGGAACGTGTTTGACTTTTTGAATGAGAAGCTGTGTGGGAAGAGCACTGGGGACAAGGCTGGAGGGCTGGCACTGCCCCAGAGGAACAGCAAGGAGATCTACCATGCCAGCAAGAGCACCAAGAAAGCCCTGAGCGTGCACCTCTTCCAGACCACAGAGAAGATTGAGCAAACGCAGAGGGATATCCGAGGAATCCAGCAGGCCCTGGCGCGCAATGTCGGACGGTAGGAAAGTGTTCTCTTTGGGACCAAGTTCTTGGTGCTTCTGGGAAGGGCTGGGCTTGAAGGAGGGTGTAGGAGGAACAAGTGAAACATATGTGGATGAGAACTCGGGGGAAGTAGAGGAGAGAGCTCAGTATGTGCTTCAGACCATCTTGGACACTGCTGGGTGTGTCTGGGGTCCTGCGGTTGGAATTCAGGCTGTGGGAAAGAGGAGCTCTCTGAGGGAAGCTGTTGGAGTCCTTTCTTTCTGATATCCACCACTGTTGCTGTTGAGCATACCAGGAGGACATTTTTCTGGCCCAAATTGTGCTAAACATCATGTTCTTCCTGGCTTTCAGCAGGTCCCTTGTGCTAATCCTACAGCAAGGGGCAAACCCTCCTGGGATGGGGACAAGCCTTTGGTCTCACCATGCAGGATGACATTGCCACTGTGCTTTTTGCTTTCCAGGCACAGCATTGCTGCAGCTCAGCTGGAGGAGAAGCTGGCAAATGCTCACAAGCAGCTGGGGCAGCTGCAGGCCCAGGAGGCCAGGCTGCAGCGGGAGCAGAAGAAAGCAGACACCCACAAGAAGATGACTGAGTTCTAGGTGCTGAGGGAGGCATTGGACTGCAGGGATTGTCCTTCTAGTGCTCCTGGCCTCAGAGCCTGGGTGAGCCATCCTGCTCCTCTGGGCCTCAGGATGCCCAGCCTAAAACTGGGTGGAAAAGCAGCAGTTTCTGGATGCTTCTGAGCTCTGCTGGGAGGAGGGGCAGTACACATCTGTCCAGCCCCAAAAGCATTCACTGATCTGGGCCTTGGGTGAGGACTGGCCACAAGAAATCCAATTCTCCGCTCTCTTGCACACTTCTTTCCTTTGGTTTCCCTGTAGTGGCACCTCCATCCAGAGTCTGTGGCTGCTCAAGTGACAACACTGTTGGCTGCAAACCAGCTGAGGGGCTTGGACAGCCCCACATCCTGCCAGGTGCAGACAGGGTTCCCAGCACAGGCAAAGCAGAAAAGGCTTGTGCTGGGGGACGACATCAAAGTGTTTCAGTTGCTCTCTGCCTTCTGGGTTTTACTATGGGATTTATCTGAGAGCTCCATTTTTGGGGGGAGCAGTTCTTTGTAGCCTTATTGTAAGGAATAGACAGAAAACTGGCAGCTCAGAGGTGGGAACCAGCAGCCTCAGGCATCAGATTTCAGCAGCTGGACTGTAAGAGTATCCCAGGACATGCTGTAGCCCAGCTCACTGGCTGGGCATGGGAGGCTGCATGGTTCCACAAGCAGAGTGCCAGCACTGGGGGAATAAGCCAGCAGTGTAATGGGATTCCCAAACCTCCCAGCTGGGAACAGCTCCACAGGGAGCCTTGTGATTTTTGCCACCATTATTTGGGTTTTCTGTCCAAAGTGTCTCACTGAACACAGGTCCTCCTGCTAAAATACCTCAGGACCCAGATCCAGGTTGGGCTGGGCCCTGGATGAGCACAAAGAGCAGGATCTGTATGTGCCCAACATGCAGCCCTGCTGTGGGAGAGCTTGGGGCTGGGCTGGGAGCAGCCAGACAAGCCAAGTGCCCTTCCCTGCAGCATGGGGACTCTGTGGACAGGAAGGATGTTCTCTCCCCTCGGTTACATTCTGCGTTGGTGGCAGCCAGTCCTTGCCCTGGAGGAGGTGGTGGTTTCATCGAACTCTTTCTGGTGGGATTTGTGCATTGTAAAGGCTTTTTTAAAAAAAAAAAATTTACAATTCATGCCAGTATCTTAAGGACACAGTTTTTTTTCTTGGTTAAGAAACTGATTTCCTTTTATTCTGTGAGTCACTTTTCTATTGAAAAGGTTTGCTCCTTTAGTACCCCCTTTTTTTATCTGTTCCTAAGAAACCTGTGAAGCTCAGCCTGGGCAGGGCTGTGCAGGGCCAGGCTGCCAAACGAACCAGAAAATCTGAGGCTGAGGAAGATACAATCAAAGCTGGTCGAGTCATGTGGGATCTCACGTTGCTGCAGACACACCTCAGACAGCACAGCGAGACAGCAGAACCAAACAAGATGAACATCTTCAGGAAACTGTGGGAGCGAGGCTGTGCTCCTGAAGAGCACCTGGATCATGCTGTGGACTGTGTGGATGTGGGACTGGCGTGGGCTGCCTTGGGCGCTTCGACATCCATCGGTTCCTGATGGAATTGGCTGGACTGTTCTCATTGTTCTGAGTTTGTGTTCTCCACGCACGGGGCTCAACTCTAGGGCTTAACAATAGCTGCTCAGAGCCCTTCCCTCACAAATGACTGTTTGTTTCCCACACTTGAGTGTTGAGTGGTGACAAGGATTAATGTGCCCAGTGTAGCATGGGTGCTCATGGAGTGGCCCATGACTGGGCAGCTGAGCTGGGCAGAGAAATTTTTTGGGTTTATTTTGTGCCCTGAAACTTACTTAACATCATCTCTTTAGGAACTGGGTGTGTTAGCCCCATGGCTCAGCTGAGTGGTATTGTGACCCTTGTTGGGATTTCCACAGCCTGCCTTGTCAGACTCCTGTTCCAGCGGCTTTCCCCTCCCACCTAACACAGTCCACGTCCCTGATGAATAAAGTTGGTGTTTATTTTCCCCTCTCTCCTTGTAAGGCATTGCTCATTTGCAAGGTGATGATGATCTGGGGCGCCCCATCCTTTCCTTACACTCCCCTGAGCACCCAAAGGGGGTGGGTGGGGAGGGAGCGTGGCTGAGGGTGCTGCTGTGAGCGGGACCTGCACAGACCAGCCCTCCCTGGGGTGCAGCCTCCACCTCCCAGCCCAGGAAGCTGTGGTTGGTGTGTGCTCTGGGTCTGCTCACACGGAGCTCAGCAGTGGGACAGCTCAGGATGGTTGAAATCTGCAGGAACCCCTAATTGGGATTAACTCAGAGGGTTAAGAAATTAAATTCTCCAGGCTGTCTGCCAGAGAGGAGAGCATGACTGGATCCCTGTGCCCCACTGTCTTCTGAGTTCCTGCAAAGTAAGTGGTGTTTGCTTTCCTGCCTGGGGAATCTGCAGCTGAACAGGGAGTTGGAGGGGTGTATTTTCAGACCCTCTAAGGGTACAGAAGTCACAGCGTTGTTGGAGGTGCTGTTGGAGGTGGCTGGACTGGACAGGCAGGATTCCTGCTCTGCTCTGGGGAAGCATCATCTGGGTGGGTTAAACCTTGCAATTTGGGCTGGAAGCTGTGTGGCACTCCATGCTTTGTGCTCTGCTTCAAAGGGAAGAATAAGGGGGAGCCAATTGCTTTTGGGTTGAATGAATTGAGTTCAGAGATGTGGGGTGTTGGTGTTTTCAATAAGGAAAACTTCCAGTTGTATTGTGGGGAAAGAGACTGGAGTTTTGCTTGTGTTGAGCTGGCTGTGAGTGAGGAGGTTTGAGAAAGTGGCCACTGAAACACTGTCCTCTAAACCTGAGGTTATGTACTGAAGGTGTGGTAAGAAAACCACTGTGGTAGGCAGATGGTTCTCAAGAAGGCACAAACCTCCTTAATACATCCATCCTGTAGGTTGGAATCTGCCTTCCCATAATGGCAGCTCTGAGCTCTCTGCTGGAGTCCTGCTCTGCAGAAAATCTCTCCAGAAGGCTCTTAGAAGAGCATTTCTCTGCCCAAGTGAATGAGTGTCCAGTGACAAGGGAAGGGCAGGATGAAAGACACGTGCTGAGAGGGTGTCAGCCTTGAGGAAAGCCCCACAGTGTGGGCAGATGATCACTTAGCTGGAGGTTTTTAAGCTGTATTTTCTCAAAAGCCACTCCAGCATGTACACAGAGATCAGAACTGCAGCTAGAAGCTGCATCAGAGTTTTGGGACATTTGGGCCTGGCATTTAGAAATACAGTTGGTCCTTTTGAAATGAAATGCCTCCAGAGGCAGTTGGCCATGAAATCTCTGCCTCCCCCTGCAGAGATGAGTGAAGTGGGTGAGATCTTGTGCCTGCTCTGTGTTTGAAATAGTCTTAAAACTCACTAATTGCACCCCATGGTCTAGGGCGGATTTAGAGTTGTGACTAACTGTAACAGAGCTTTCATTTTTCATAATTGAAGAGAAAAAAGCCCATCTACTTCTGCTTCTTGGGCCTTTTTTGCAGCACAACTCCCCAGGGTACCCGAGAGGAGTTCGCTGCAGCCGTGTGGGCAGCCTGACTGAAATCAGCTCAAAATGTTCCCCCTGATTTCTTGCAAAAACAGGCTTTGAGTATCTTCACAGACTGTGTGCTCATCACCCTGCACTGAAAACTGTGTGGTTTTATCTGGGGAGATGAATCAGAGGTCGGGCAGAATCAGCAGCAGCAGCGCTTAGTTTTGCAGTGGATTTAATCTTGTTTTCATGAAACCCAGCTGAGGAACTTGCACTTTTTGTAGGAGTCACAAAAAGCTCCCACATCCTGGAGTAACAAACCATCTGCCCTTTACAGTGTCCGTGGTGGGGTGTCACGGGGGGGAGTTGCCCCTCCTGGGCAGTGGGTGTGTGTTGCACAGACACAACAGCCTTCCCTTCAAAGCCGCCTCGGCTTGCGGAGCCAGCACGTTGTGAAACCTCCTCTGCTGAGTCTCCTGCCCCAGGGAACAGCCCCAGGACTGGGAGATCGATAACTCCATTGGCAGGAAATTCAGGAGTAGGTTTCAAAAGGTCTGATTGAGACTTTGCCTTGCAAACCTGCTCAGTCCTACCTGAGCAACTCCAGTCAGGTACCGAGTTTTGCTCAGTATGTAGTTTTGGGAAACCCCATGCATTGTCCCAGGTGGCTTTTCCCAGTGACTGCTGAGCCTGAACACACTATGGAGCTTGCACTGGGCAGTTTCACCAGCCAGAAATCCCAGAGCGACCACCCACCTGCACAACCAAGCAGGTCAGAAGAATTTCTCTGTATTCATTTCCACTCAGGAAGCCTCTTGCTTCTTCAGTCTCAAAAATTCAGGGATGGAAAATCCCCCTGCTGTGGGGGAAGCTCCCCTTTGTGCCTGTCTCAGCATGCTGAAAGCCCCCACCTCCATTCCAGCATCACACCGGTTCCCAACTGCTGCACCTCGTTAGAACTTTGCCTGCTGAACCCCCGAGCCTGCCCAGCTCTGCCCTGAGCACAGCCACTCCTGCAGCCTGTGATCCCATCACTCTAATGAGCTGAACGAGTCCAGTGAGGAGCTCCAGGCTCTGTCTAACACGACGGCCCTGTTGCAGGTAATCCGTGTAATTAATGTGTGCTCAGACAGAAAAGCTCTGTTGTCTAATTAAAACATCGTTGGAGAGGGAACAGCCTTTCCTTCCCAGCTCTGATCTAAGCCAGTCTGGCCAGCCTGGTTAGTCTCTAAAACCTCTCTGTCTCACTTTCTAACTTGAACTAATTGCTCTCCAGGGTTCAGGCTTCAGCCAGGGCAGTTTCCAAAGTCATGGGAAGTTCTCAGATAAAAGGGTGCTCTCAGATAAAAGGGTGCTGCGAGTGGGCAGAGACCTGCCAGATATTTGGGTAAAGATGTGCCCAAGACGCTGCTGTGACATGGAGGGCAGGGGAGAGGAGAGCGAGGTCAGTCCCACAATGGTCACAGACTGCCCCGCTCATGAGGCTGCTGGAGCTCCTGAGATTCACACGAGGCAGGGTGGCTCCTCACCACAGCACATCTGCTCTTTGTCATCCGGATGGGGAGATGTAAGAGGGTGAGTAAGAGGCGCTCGGCGTGCCCTGCAGGATCTGTGGGTCCCCACCGTGCTGGGACAGGCTGTCCTGCTCGGCTCTGCCCTCAGGGACTTTGCTGGGTCGGCTGCCCTGGCTTTTTGGAGCCGTGCTTTACTCCCAGCCTGGGACCTGCCTCCACCTCCTTTCGGCGTTTCCCGGGCGCTCTCACAGACACCTTTTTGGGCGAGGAGGGTGCAGCGAGCTGAGCTGTGCAGAGCTGGAGCCGCGGCAGCTGGTGCAGGTGAAGCAGTGTCAGCTTTTGCTTTGGGTTTGCAGCGCGCTGAGGGCTGAGCAGAGACGGGGATGGTGGTACAGGAGTCACCAAGAGCCTCCTGGGAACGATCCTGACAGTCTGGGGATTATCTGCACTTCGTTTCGGGCTTCCCAGCACCTTCGTGCCTCTGCACCGCTTGCTCTGGCCCTGCCACTGGTGCAGTTTGCAGAGGAGGACTTTTCTCTTGATGAAGGTGCAGGGACAAGGGCTGGATTTGGGCAAGACATGGCTTTAGGCTGAGGAAAGTGGTGGAAAGGCTGGGCGTTTCTCCTGCCCCAGCAGAGGGTGGTTGAAGAGTGTCCCGGGATGTGAGGAGGGAGAGATGGCTGCGAGGCTGGAGCTCTCCCTGTTTCTGGGCAGCTGAGTCATCTGCCTGTCCTGTCTGGCCTCCCCTATGGCTGCAAGGGGTGTCACCTCCATCCCGCAGCCCAGGGTGGTGTCCCAGTGTCCCCACAAAACACCCTGTCACTTTTGGAGTGTCTCCAGAGGTTTTTGGGGGCTCCTGGCCATCTTCTTTTCAGCATCTCAGTGGCAGCTTTGGAGTCTCGCTGGGTTTGTTGTGTTGGTTTTTTCAAAAGGACCCGAAATCTGCCATTTTCTCAGGAGGTGGCAGAGCACTCTCTGCTGGGTGTCCACACTGGGTGGGGCACTGGAGGCATCATGGTAACCCTGGGAGTGCAACTGCTGGCCAGAAAATGGGACACCCGGTGCATGTCTCCCTCCAGGTCATCCAGAGAGACCCTTTCCTTCCTCAAGTCCTGGAGCACCATTTCATGCTGTGGTGAGCTGGCAGTGCCTTGGCTGCACCACTACCCGTGTTCTCTCTCCTCAGAGCTCGGCCCTCCAGTGGTGTTGGCAGCAGCTCCCCCATGGCTGCAGCTGGTGCTGAGGGGCCGACAGGGACCCCAATCCTGCTGACTGGCGCTGCCCTGGCCCTGCTGGGTGGCCTGGCCTACCTGGGTGCCCTGTGTGCTGCCTGCAGACGGTACGTGCTGCCTGCAGCCCCTCTGCCTTCCCTCCTGGCACTGGGGTGGGGCTGGGCACCCCCGGTGGTGTTTGGTGGCTACCTGTGGAAACCCTGTGTGTGCCCATCCTGAGCTGGGACCACTGGGATCTGCTGTTCCAGTCCCCTGTGGCTGGCAGTGCCCAGGGAGACCCCCTGCACCCAAAAATCTCACAGGAGCAGAGAGGGTTGAGCTGTAAGCGGGGTGGGCAATGCCAGGGGCAATGCTGAGGGTGGTGCTGGTGGTGCCCAGCACAGCTCAGTGGAGTGCAGGATGCAACTGAGACCTCCCCAGCCAGCACAGACCCTGCTGCAGGGCTAGGGAAGGAGCAGGGCAATGTGGGTTTTGGGGGGTGCCAGGTTGGGGTCCTGGGGCAGCTGCTCCTCACCCCTGGCTTGGCCACCCACCTCAAGCTCAGCTCCATTTCTCTCCACAGCAAGGGCAGGAAGAAGGTGGCTCCGGATGGGGTGAAACTGGTGGACGAGGTAAGGACATGCTGGGGGACAGGATCAGCCCGGGGCAGGGGGAGCTCTGGGACCCCCCCAGCTCCCAGACATGAGCCTGAGGATGTGTGTCCCCCTCTGCAGTCCCTGCTCCGACAGACACAACTCCGGTCACTCAGCAGGTCGGACACGAAGCTGCATGAGCTGTACCGGGTGAAGGCCAGAGGGGATGGTGAGTGGCTGAGGGTCTGGGGGACCCAACAGAGCCTGTGGGCCTTGGCACATGCCTGTGGTGCCCACGCTGCCCAGGGAGCACATTGTGGCAAGCACACACTTGGCACAGTGCCGGTGAGGTGCTGGCACAGGGGTTGGTCCCTGCTGCATCCCCCGCGTCCCCTCATCAGCTCTGCTCTCCTCTCCCATAGCCCAGCGTCCGGCCAGCCTGGATGTCCCTTGTCCTGCAGCCCCTGGAGCTGATTCCCTGCCCGGCTCTGGCCTCCTGCACCGGGAGCTGCCCCGGATCCCTGTCCCTGAGCCCCCGGCCACCTCCCTGGCCCCTGACCAGACCTACTCCAACCTGCTCTTCACCCCACTGCGGAAACCAGCAGCAGACACGGTCTACGAGTGCCTGGCAGTGGGTGGGGAGGATGCCCCGGTGTCCCTCACACCCACTGGCACCCAGGTGTCCCCCCCCCGGGTCGGGCACAGCGCGGCCGATTACGCCTGTGTCCATAAGGTGAAGAAGACGGTGCCTGTGGAGGTGCAGGATGGGGCCATGGCAGGACCTTCTGGAGCACAGCAATGCTGGGATGGCACAGGCAGTGCCCCCCGGGCCCAGGTATGACTCTGGGGGGCATCAGGGAATGGGCAGATAGGAGGTCATGTAATTCTCTGCCTCCCTTGGAGCAGGGTATAAATTTGGCTACTGCACTTCCACTGGAGTTTTGTGGGGAGCAGAACGAAGCCAAAACCTCAAGGGGCAGGCAATGCCCACAATGCTGCTCTCTGGGCCCCACAAAAGGCTCCTTGGGCTGTGCAAAAAGCAGGATCCCCAATGGCTAATCCACTGCCAGGATCCTGTTGGGGTGGTTGTGAGAATCTGGGGGGGCACAGGCATGGGGATACCCTGCAGTGGGCAGGGATTGCCCCCAAACCCCCATCCAAGAAAAGTTCCTTTTGCAGCTGGAAGAGATGTACTCGACAGTGTGCAAAGCCACCAAGAAGAAATCCCAAGTCCCTGCATCAACCCCAAGGGCCACAAGGGAGGTGGGTTCTGGGTGGCCACCCCCACAGCAGCAGGAGGATGTCCCAGCTGGGTGCTGCTCCCCCTCACCCCAAGGACCCTCTGACCCCTGTTATGAGTCCATCAACGACAGAGCCTGGACTGCTCAGGGCCGTGGCCCTGACCCTGACTATGAGACTGTGGACATTAACTGGAAGAAGGCAGCGAAAAGGGACAAGCTGGGGAAGACCTGTGTCCCTGAGAACCTGTATGAGAGTGTTGGGGGCATTTGGGCAGGGGACCCCCGGAGAGCCTCCACCCGGACCACAGCCAATGGGCTGGAGGTGTACATCACCAACCTATAGCCCCCTGGGGGCAGGGGCAGTGCCCACCCTGGCCAGACACAGCCAGTGCCCAGGGTCGGGCACCTGCAGCCCCGTGCCCACCTGGGCAGGTACATCCCTGCACATGCTCTCTGTATATATTTCTGTCACTTTTCTATAAGTGTCCTTGTCTCATCCCATCCCAGCTGGTGGCAGCAGGCTGATGGTGGGATGTCCCAAGATGGGCAGTTTGGGGGGATTGGATGCCGTGTGAGACCCCAGTGAGACAGGGCTGGCACTGCCAGCAAGATGGAGACAGGGTGGGGACTGATCATGTTTTGGGGCAGGGAATGGCAGGACTGTGGTCAGCCCTGTGCCTCTGGACTGCAGGATGGGGCCCTCATCAGGGAGTTTATGCCATGAGTGAGAGTCTCTGTCCTGCCTCCACTGCCCGGGGGAGAGCAGGGACCCTCCAGCCCCCAGGATGCCCCAAGTGACTTTGCTCCCATCACGGAATGTCCCCTGTTATTGGGAGATGGAGTTAGCCCTGCGCCTTTATGGAATCATAGAATATCCTGAATTGGAAAGGACCCACAAAGGATCACTGAATCCAACTCCTGACCCTGCTCTGGGCAACCCAGAAATCCCACCTTGTGCCGGAGAGCAGCGTGGACTGTGGGCTCTGCTCCACCCTCCATCACCCACTCCCACCCTTTCAGACCCAGGCAACGGTGTCTCCGTGGGCAGCCACCACCCAAACACCATTAAAAGGTCGAGAGGGTGTTAACTCTCCTAAACTGGATCTGAATCCCTGGCTCTGGGGGCTGGTGCTGCAGCTGCAGTGACGCAGCGATGCTGGGGCTGGGAAAGCACCTTCGGGCACGGTGTGACTGTGGGTGCACCCACCCTGCACGGGTGGTTTGGCAGCGCTGAAATGGGGACAGGCAGCCACCAAGAGCTGCCAAAATGGGTCAGGCTGTGCCAGAACAGGGATGTGCAGTGGAGCTTTGCACAGGGCTGGGGGGTAGCACTTGCTGCCTGTTCACCTCCCCATCACTCCCACGGATCCTGCAGCCTCAACGTGCCAAAGATGGTTAGGGTGGACATGCACCAGGACCCTCAGACCCCAGGGCTTAAACTGTCCTACTCTTCTCCCCGCTGGGAATTGGGCACCTCTGCCCCAAGGGATGCCCAGTGTCCCCCAGGCGATGTAAGGATTGTGGCCCCAGTAACACCAGTGTTTCCCTGGGTGTAGCCCGGCTGCCTGACATGGTGGCACAGTGTCCTGGTGCTCACTGGAGCCGGCTGGAACCTGCAGCCGCTGTGCCATGCCGTGCCATGCCGTGCAGCAGGAAGCCACACGCCTTCCTCCATCAGCTTTGCCCCCACGTCGCGGCAGGTGAAGAGATTAAAACTGAAAACGCAGCGCTCAGCAAACCCCGCTGCAGGCGTTAGTGCCGGAGGCACCTCAGGCTTCGTCAGCCCCGCGCTCGATGCCAAACCACAGCCGCCTGCTCGAGAGCTGCTCCCATCCCCCGGCGAGATAAGGGCCCCGACAGAACGCGGCTGGTGCCGGCGCTGAGCGCTCTTCCTGCTGCCAGCCCAGCAACGGCGCGGGGGCTCCTCCTGCGCTGCCCCCGGCGCATCCTCCCCCTGCTCCCCATCCTCCCCCTGCTCCCCATCCTCCCCCTGCTTCTCATCCTCCCCCTGCTTCCCTCATCCGTCATCCCACCCACAGGACTGGGTACCTCCTGCGCCGCCTGAACCCGCTGAGAGGTGGTTTGGGCTGCAGGGCCCCCACAGCAGCATCACCTCCCTGTGCCACCNTGCCAAAGATGGTTAGGGTGGACATGCACCAGGACCCTCAGACCCCAGGGCTTAAACTGTCCTACTCTTCTCCCCGCTGGGAATTGGGCACCTCTGCCCCAAGGGATGCCCAGTGTCCCCCAGGCGATGTAAGGATTGTGGCCCCAGTAACACCAGTGTTTCCCTGGGTGTAGCCCGGCTGCCTGACATGGTGGCACAGTGTCCTGGTGCTCACTGGAGCCGGCTGGAACCTGCAGCCGCTGTGCCATGCCGTGCCATGCCGTGCAGCAGGAAGCCACACGCCTTCCTCCATCAGCTTTGCCCCCACGTCGCGGCAGGTGAAGAGATTAAAACTGAAAACGCAGCGCTCAGCAAACCCCGCTGCAGGCGTTAGTGCCGGAGGCACCTCAGGCTTCGTCAGCCCCGCGCTCGATGCCAAACCACAGCCGCCTGCTCGAGAGCTGCTCCCATCCCCCGGCGAGATAAGGGCCCCGACAGAACGCGGCTGGTGCCGGCGCTGAGCGCTCTTCCTGCTGCCAGCCCAGCAACGGCGCGGGGGCTCCTCCTGCGCTGCCCCCGGCGCATCCTCCCCCTGCTCCCCATCCTCCCCCTGCTCCCCATCCTCCCCCTGCTTCTCATCCTCCCCCTGCTTCCCTCATCCGTCATCCCACCCACAGGACTGGGTACCTCCTGCGCCGCCTGAACCCGCTGAGAGGTGGTTTGGGCTGCAGGGCCCCCACAGCAGCATCACCTCCCTGTGCCACCAGACCAGGTGGGGGTTGGTCTCTTCTCCCAGGCACTCAGCAATAGGACAAGGGGGCACGGGGGGCTCAAGCTCTGCCAGGGGAAATTGAAGTTGGAGAGCAGAAAAAAATCTTTTGCAGAGAGAGTGCTCAGGGATTGGAATGGGCTGCCCAGAGAGGGGGTGGATTCCCCATCCCTGCAGGTTTTTCAGCTGAGCTTGGCCGTGGCACTGAGTGCCATGATCTGGTAAAGGGACTGGAGTTGGCCCAAGGGTTGGACTTGATGATCTCGGAGGTCTTTTCCGACCCAGCTGATTCTATGGTTCTATGAAATGGGCCCTGTGCTGCCCGAGGGGCTGGGATGGGGGTACCACTGTGCCACCTCACTGGGGTGGGCATGGCATGGCATCAGGGGACGGAAAGCTCCTGCACCTGGCAGAGCTGAGGTGGCCAATGCATCTTCCCAACCTGCCCCAGCAGCAGAAGCAGAAGGAGCCAACTGTGCAGGGCTTTCTGCTTGCCCATAATTCCTGTGGGACTTGGGAGAGCCAGACTCAAATTAAAGAACAACTGCCCAGTTCTCAGGGCGATGGAAAACGTGCCCAGAGGCCTGGAGGTTCGAAATCTGGGTAGTGAATGAAGAATCCACCCCGAAACGTCCCTTGGAGTCTCGGGGTCTGGCTGGGAATGCTGGGTCAGAGCGAGGGGAGCGGGGCTGGCTGGGACGACCCCTCCTCGGCGCCGGGGACAGACAGACCTGCACGGGGCTCTAAATCCCAGTGCGAGGGGATGGTGCTGCAAGGGCCGGTGCTGAGCGGTGTTGTTCCCACAAGAGGGAGTGAGGAGGAGTGCGGTGTTGAACGGGGCTGCCGTACAGTCCTACACGCTGTAGGGTGTTGCATGTGCAGCAAGATGCGCTCCACACTGCACGGTGTGACACTGCGCGGTGCTGGGCTGGGCTCTCCGCGGGGCTCTGTGCCCTGAATACCCACATGGCGTATGTCCCGCAGCCCGCAGGGTTCGGGGGCTGTGCGGCAGCGCACGGCTCCGCACCCAAACCAGCTGCGCACCTGAGCAGCGCCGCAGCCCACCCAGCCCCGCAGCTCGTTCCCGCCCAGCCCCGCAGCTCGTTCCCGTCCAGCCCCGCAGCTCTGCACCCCCAGCAGGCAGCCAGGGGAGGTGGGCAGGGTGGGCACGGCCCCGGCTCCCTCCGCAAGACCACCTGGGCGAGGGTCATCACAGCCCAGTCCGGAGCCAAGCCGGCCCTGGCACGGACATCCCGGTACAACGGGGGCATCTCCCAGAGATGCCGTTACAGGGAAGGTGTTTTTGGGAGTGTTCTATGCAGGGCCCGGAGTTGGACTCAACAATCCTTGCGGTCCCCTCCAGCTCTGGAGGCTATGACTCGCGGTTTTTATTTCGGGATGGCTGCCTGCCGAGCCCCCCGCCTGGGCCGGGGGTCGGGCTGGTGGCACCGGGGTCCTGCGCAGGGGCGGGCGATGCTCGGGGAGTTGCACAACAGCGAACGGAGCAGCCGGAGCCGCCAGCTCAGCGCTTCGGCCGCCGTTAACCATTAAACCAGAGCAGGAGGGGCCGCGGAGCCTCCCCCGGACCCCTCCAGGGCTGTGCTAACGGGGGCTATGGGGCCAGACCTCCCCCTCCAGGACGGGACAGGATGGGGATATAAATTGCTCCGCCTGCGCTTTTCCTCCCGTGCTCCCCGGGCAGGTTTGGGGCCCCGCGGGTGTCCCGGTGCCGGGGGACGCTGCCGTTCGCCCGGCCCGTCCCCCCTTCCATGCAGGGGGACCCCCCGGGCGGCCGGCCCGGAGTGACAGCCGGGCTCTTGGCCGGGCACGTGGGGGCTTTCCCGGTTTGCTGCTTTATTTCACATTTAGGAAAGCACCTGGACATGGCGCAGTGTGGAAGCGGCACCTCCATCCCCCCGCCTCTCCCAGCAGGGCAGGGAACACGGGGGAGCCAAAGCGCCCCGGGAAGCAAGTTGGGAACATCGCCTTCCCGGGCAGGGGATCCCCGGGATGCCGCCCCAGCACCCGCGGAGCCCCCGAGCCTCGGGAACGAGCCTTGTGGGCCAGCCCGGGGCTGCCGGGGGACAGGCAGAGGAGAAGGGGCGGGGGGGACAGGCGGGGCCACCGAGCGGGACAGACACACGGACTCTGTCCCGGCCTCCAGGCTGCGCGTTGGTCAATCCAGCAGCAGCAGGACCTGGTGGCCCCTCGGCAGCCCCCGGGGGTGTCGGGACAGGTGATGAAGGGAGTGGGTGGGCGCCAGCCCGGGCTCCCCGAGCACCCCGGAGCCCCAATACCCAATACACTGCACCCCACATACCCAGGGCACCCCAAGCACCCCAAAAGCCCCTGCACCCCACGCACCCAGAGCAGTCCATGCACCCCACGACCCCCTGCACTACGGGTACCCCAGACACCCCATATACCCAGGGCACCCCACGCATCCCAATACCCCCTGAACTCCGGGTACCCCACGTACCCAGGACACCCCATGCACCTCTGAATCCCACGCATTCCAGCACCCAAAGTACCCGGGCACGCCACACCCAGCCCTGCCATTCTGGATGGGTTTTGGCAGCGATTCCTCCTGGTGGGCAGGACTGACCCAACCCCTGTGGGACTGGGGAGCTCTTTCCTCCAGGGAACAGCTTTGCGCCCCAAAAATCCAGCCCACACCCCCTTCCCAGCAGAAAGCCACTGTAACTTTTGGGGCAGCCCTATAGCCAACTTCCAGTGGGTCTAAAACTTTGGCGGGTACTTTGGAGGTGGGGACTCTTCTAAGTTTTGGGGAGTACCACTTTGTGGGGAGCCCTGCAACTTTTGCAGAGCCCCTCTACCTCATCGGCAGCCCTATAATTTTTGGGGGGTGGAGCACAACCTTTGGGGGAATCCCCCAAATTTTACTGCTGCAAGAAGCCTGAAGGAGTTGCCGGGAGTTTTGTGGCGCCGCGAGTTTTTTTGGTTGTTTTTTTTTTGGGGGGGGGAGGTGGGTGGGGGGCGCCCCGAATTCCTCGCCGTAACAAGCAAATCGGGAACTTTCGGGGATCCTCCGCAACTTTTTTGGGGTGCCCCGCGAGTTTGGCGGGAAAGCGGCAGTGACCTCCCGGGCGCCGCAGGGGTGCCGGTGGTGGCGGGGATGGGGGGGACACGGTTGGA
>VWZD01008382.1:162439-215484 GCA_013396695.1 Sakesphorus luctuosus | reverse complement strand
ACCCACCCCGCCGCCCCCCAAGCCACCTGCCGTCCCCAGGTGAGACCTGACTGACACACCCCGCCCTGTCCCCTCCTGTCTGCGCGTCCTCTCCCTGTGCATGACCTGTCCCTCCCCTCTTCCCGCAGGCGGCCGCGGGGGGATGCCAAGAAGTGCCGCAAGGTGTACGGCATGGAGCACCGGGAGATGTGGTGCACGGCGTGCCGCTGGAAGAAGGCGTGCCAGCGCTTCCTCGACTGACGGACCCTGCCCTGGGGCTCCCTCCTTCTTGCACATTTTGCACGCGAGGTGCCTTCGCGCCCCCCCGGCCCGGCCGCATCCCCCGGACTCAGGGAACGGCCCCCAAAGCTTTATGCACACACACAGCACCCCCTGCCACGGAGCTTGGACCCACCCTCCCTTTTTTTCCTTGGAAAATAAGCTAAACCAACGCAGCTCCTTGCTGGCAGGGGCTGGAGGGGGCAGCTCCCAGCCCCCTCCCCACTCTGCTTTGGGGACACCCCAAATAAGCTGTGCCTGTGGCCGGTGGGGGCTCAGGAAAGGGGGTGTCTGTTCCCACCCCCACCTGCTCCCGGGGGGCAGCCCCAGTGCCCAGGGCAGAGGTGGGTGTCTGCCCCTCCTCACCCCCCAGGGGGTTTTTACTCTTTTTATTGTCATTTCTCTCTCTGGTTCTGGGGAGCAGCAGCTCCCGCAGCCGGGGCCATGCCCTGGGAAGTGCCTGCAGGAATGCACCCATTTGCACTAAGCCAAACTGCACAAAGAGGGGTCTTTTGTTTTCCTTATTGTTTTTTTTTCTCCTTCGTGTGGTTTTTATTTTTTAAATAAAATATATGAAAATTCGTATTTTTAACTACTCCCACAGCACGAGAGCGCACGGGATGCCTCCAGCCCTGGGTGGGTTTTAAGGGGTTTAATTCACTTTAAATCCCCCTTTTTACCCAAAAAAACCCTTTTTCCCTCAAAACCCTTTTCCCCTTCTTGTCATGACACTCTCCAGCCCAGGCAGCAGCTCAAGACTGGGTTTAGCCAAGCCATGCCTGCCCACTCCTCTCCCTGTGCTGGGAGGGGACAGGGAAGGCTGGTGGCATTGCCACCTTCCTGCCCCGTGGGAAGGTTCCCTTTTCATCAGGGACCCCCCATTGCAGAGTCCTCCCCCATGCAGGGGGTTGGACTCAGCTTTGGCCCCATGGGTTGGGCTGGTGCTGTGCCCCCCACCCTGTCCCCTCCTGGGATGTGATATGTCAGATCCAGAAGGAAAAAAATAAATATTTAGAGTTGTTTTTTTTTAAAAATGATTCCTGCTCTTTAGTTACTGTTAGAGACAGGCAGGGTGGGCCCCTTGGCACCCCCAGACCCGCTGCTGTCACCTCCTCTTGCATCCCCCATCCCCAGGGATGGCACCGCCCTGTGCATCCTCCTGGGAGTTGTTTTCATTTCTGATAAAGCCCTAAAAATAAGGGAATTGCCACCAACACACAGCAGGGAGGGGGGAATGAGCCACAGGTGCCTGTTGGGGATAGAGATGGGGAAGGGGAAGGGTGAGGGAGCAGCGCCCTGAGCCTGGGGGGGTGAAGGGAGGTTTGGGGGAGTGGGGACCCCCATGCAAGCATCAAGAGCAGGGAGTGCAGGGCCCTGCAGCATCACAGGGCCATGGGCCATGGTCCCCATGTCACTCCATCCTTAAACACAGGGCAAACAGAAAAGTCATACTTACATATTAAAAAAAAAGAAAAACCAGACAAAACTGTAGCAGCAATTTCCCAATTTATTGAAACTGATTGATTTTTGCAGGTATGTCTAAGCTAAATCCCATCACAAAGGTTCTATCCAAGGGGCAGCCCCCAGCAGGCAAAGAACTGGGCAGCAACTAGAAAATCAAATCAGATTTACCTGAACTACATCGACAGAAAATCAGTACAACACAGCATGTTCTCCCACTGACTTCTGGTTAAGAAATCTCCTCAACCTCCCCAAAATATTAAACACATCTTCAATACAAACACAGGTTTATAATAATTAATATAAAGTCAGTATAATATAGAATATTCCCAGCAAAAAAAAAAATTCAACAATCTTCAAACACCATCCTTTTTGTGTTTGTTCAGCTTTATTTTTGTCGACAGGTTTAAAGCACGTTGAAAAATAAATATATATGAAAGCATACACACAGCACTCTGACTAGGGGGGCTAAAAAAAAAAGGCTGAAATTCAAAACACAATTCAGGACCTACAAAATCAAAGGAACCATCAATTATGGCTTTCGTAGGAGTCACACGTGTCACAGAATGAGCAAAAATTAGATTATCTCTCAGAATATTGCAAAAAATTCCAGTTTTTGCATTGTTTTCGTGGAGTTTCTTTCCTCAAGGGCGATGTGCAAAAGGGGGAGCACTGAGAGGGGTGCTCAGGGCCAGAGCCATCGGTCCCCAAACACACCCACCCACCCCAAAGCCACACGGCTTCGCTTTGGGAAAGCAGAGCATTTAAAGGCAGGAGTGGGGAGAGGGAATAAAAGAAGTAATGCTGGAGTGGGTTTCCTCCTGTACAAAAAAAAAATATATTATTCATTTTGTTGTCCAAAGCACTGATTTTTGAGTAAAAAAAAAATTAAAGGAACAGGGAAAAGACAGTCACTTTGCAAAGTTCCTTAGGGACACCCCCCTCTGCCTCCCTCTGCAGCTGGGGGGCTTTGGGGTGACCTTAAAATACACAAAGCTGGGGAATTAACAATTCTTAAATAATATTTTTGGGAGTTCCACATTGACAGACACAAGGACCTCCTTTGCCTCCATCCTGTAAGATCCCACCCAAGTCCATGTAGCCCTGGGATGTTTCCCAGAGGGCACAGGCCGGGCAATGCCTCCAGCCCCTGTTCCATGCCATGGGCAAAATGCTCCGTACTCCTGGCACTCATTTTTTAAATAAAAAAGGAGGATAATCAAGGAATTCAAGGAGGAACATTCACATGTACAAATGCTTAAAAAAAATGAGTCACAAGCTCTGGAGGCCGAGTGTATCCATGTTTTACCTCTAAGGGAGTTACTGTTTTGGAACTAAGTGTATATATATACACACACACACAGATATATATATATATATTTAGAAAAAATTAAAAAAAGGGAACCTCAGTGAAGTATACAAAGCCCTGAAGGGAAGTACAAAGACGAGATGCAGAACAGGCAGAATTAGTGGGGGTTTGTTTAAATCTCCAAGAGCAGAAGTTTGCATAGGCAGTAGATCCCAGAGAGAAACTGGAGGGATGCAATCACCTGGAGCAACTGATGAAGTTTATAAAGTCTCAGCATCAAAAAAAGCGCCCAAATTCCTGTTTTTGAACCCACGTCGGAGCATGGAAGGTGAAGGATTAACTCCTGTGCTTCCAGCTCTGCACACCTCCATCAAAACAAAGCACTTCACTAGACAGCAGGTGTTAGAAGGGTTTTATTTGGTACATGGTGTTAGTGGGACAGAAGCTCGGGCAAAGTTGTAATGGTAACCTGGGAAAAGTTAAGTTTTCATGTGGATTTTCTGTTTTCTTCTCCTTTTCTTTTTGCTTTATTTTTTCCATCCTCAGCTCAGAGGGCCTCAAAGTGGCACAATTGGGAAACACTCCTGAGCGCTGCCCGGCCCTCTGCCCACCCTTAACAAAAACAGGGAAAGAAAAGAACACAGGATTTCCAAAGGAGTTGTGAAGTAACACTCAGCACCCTGGAACTCTGATTACAAAACTGAGTCCCCCAGGGGTGAGGGCAGGAGGAAGAGGACTCAGCCCACCCCTGCTCCTCCTCAGGGGGTGGATGCACACGCCGGGATCAGAGCGGATGGGCGGTCGGAATGTCACACAAACCCAGGGGTTTGAACTGTTGAGCTTTCAAAATTCTTTTTTAAATAGATTTTTTACATATAAAAAGCAAAGCTACAGATAAATCTTTAAGTACTGTATGTATTTGTCTACATGTAACAGGTGAGGCTGCATGTTCAGGACCTCAGGCACTCCCACCCCTCCATATTTACAGGGTAAATAACAATAAATACAGAACCCACACTCTGGGGGGGACCAAGAGTGGGACAAGGGACCATCCCCAATCTGGGACCCCCCAAAACCACTGGGAAAAGGTACATAAAGGTCCAGTCGTGACATACTGGGTGTGTTTTTACAGCTTTTTAAATAGGGGAGGAGAAGGAAAAGAAGCTGAAATGCAGAATGAGATTTTTACAGGTTTATAAAAATGTTCCTGCATGACCCACTCTGCTCTTCCCAGATTTAAGAAAAGAGGGTTGGGTTATCCATGATCACTGGCTAAAGCAACAGGTCCCACTGACTCCTCCAGTCCAAGGAGCAGCAGCAGCAGCAATGCTGACGTGGCCTCACAAAGGATTTTAGGGAAGCCCCAGGTTTTCACATTGCTGATGCACCCCCAAACCACCAAGCAGGAGCCTGGGAGCTGCTGGAGGCTCCCAGTGGGACACTGGTCAGTGTGACTGGGATGATGGATGCAGAGAGAACATCTGCAGGGAACTGAGGAGCAGAGCAAAGGACTGAACACCATAACTCAGGATGCAGCTGGAATCAGGGAATGAATAGAGAAGCAGCTCCTGCAAGTGCCAGGATCGAAGCTCCCACCACACTCTGCCAAATCCTGGCATGGAGTGTCTTGAATCCTCCCAGATTATTTGCTTTATGGGGATTTATTGTACAATACACTTTTCACTCCTTTGCTGGGTGGAACCACGCTTTTTCTTAGGGACCACCAGGCCTGCAGGAGCACAGGGAGGGAAATAGCACCTTGAGTCATTTGGCTTCTGGGTTGTCTTTCGTGGCAGGTTTCAAGGTACCACTGTCACAGACATCGTAGAAAACTGCTCGATGGCAAGGAAGGAGTGAGGTCTTCTACCTTTTTTTAAATTTATTTTAAAAAGCACCAGAAGCAAAGAGGTGAAGGTAGAACAAGCTGTGTCTCAGGAACAAGAGACTTCCAACACACTTGTTACTGTTATTCAGGTGTAGCTGGAAGAAGGCAACAGTGGCCGATATGAACAGGGAGAATCCACCTGGAGCAGCCCCACAGAGTCTGAGGGGAGAGAAACCTGGTTCTTATTTAAAGAAAAAATGGTTTATTTGAAAGTTTACATGGAATCAGCACAGCTAAAGTTGAAGGGTTTTGTTATGAAATAAGTAGGTGCTTGCTACACCTACTAGTGATAAAGAAGGAAGAACAAGGTACCCAGGTGAACTCCTAGCCCCACCAAGGTCCATGGGACAGGAGCAGCAGGATTCCATCCTGCTGGGATCTCCCCACCTTGGCTTCTCGCCTTTCCCAGCTCATCCTGCACTTGGCTGAATGCCTCGTTTTTGCTACAGTTTGCATATATTTACGAAAAAGGCAGCTGAGCAAAGGGGGAAAAGTGGAGATGTTTGTGGAGAAGAATGACAGGTACAGAAGTACCTGTGTCCTCTACAGCAAAAGGTGCTTCCAGAGGCACCAACACGCATTTTGGTGCCCGTGGGTAACCAAGGCTGGAAGACAGGATGTGGGTAAGATGCCAGTAGGTCCAAGAAAAGTCACAATCTGTCTTTGATGGTGATTCTTTCTGGAAGCTAAGAATCTAAGAGAAGTATTTGTAAGGCTGTAATCTGACTTGCCTTTTGATCTATTTGGCTCCATAAAAAAAAATAAAAACTCTTTAAATAACTCTGCAAAAGGCTTGTATCATTGGGGGAAGTCCTCCAACACATCCATCCATCTGCTTGCACAGCCTTAGCTTGGAATTCCACTGCTGCTGGGATTTCAGCACAGGAAGGTGTTAAAACAACCCCAACCAAACACCCAACAAACGTGCTTTGGACACAGCCCCCTCCCCGGTGCTCAGCTCAGGGTGGGAGGGGAGGAGGACTCGTGGTTCACCCACCTCCTCACACCTGCAGAGATTCCATCTCCCTCACATGCATCCTGGCTGGCTCGGCCAGAGGGGTGGGTGGGGGTCACAGGGAGGAGGGGAAAAGGGAAGGCAAAGTCAGTGGTGCCGCTGGAAGCGACACTGCTAAGACAGTGTCTGAGTGGGACAGAGAAGGACTTGTTTAGAAAACACAAGAGTTATTTTGCACACATGGACGACAACAAGGCTACTTAAGTTTTTCCAACATACTCCTTCCTCCCCACCCTCCCTCCCCCTACAAACAACAGAGTGAAACAAAAACCAAACGAAAAACAATCCCTAAGAAATCCAGGTAAAATCCTTGTCGTTCTCCCCAGAGTTGTCCTGCTCCTGCGGGGAGTCGACATCTTTGTCATCATCTAAAATCACATCATCCTGTGACATCCCCACGTCATCCTTCCACTTGATGTCGTCGTCGTCTCCCATCTCCTCGTCTCCTTCCACTTTGATGTCATCTGGGTCTTCCATGTACTGCCCGTCCCCGGGGTAACACTCCTCAGGGGAGCCCTCCCCGCCGTTGTGGTCCAGGTGAGCGGCGATGCCGCGGCCGGAGCAGTCGGCGCAGACGCCGTGGCGGCGCGAGCCGTGCTTGATCCCCACGCTGGCCGCCGACATGAACACCCTGTTGCACACCTTGCACACGTACTTTTTGTCTTTGCTGTGCACCTGGGAAAGGAGAATGATCAGAAAGGTTAATGCCAGTGGAGATGGAGTAAGAGCTGAAGGGAAGGACACGCTCCACATCCTCTGCAAAGGCAAATCCACGGCTGCAACCTGAGGTCACAACTGGCTTTCACTGTGAGCTCAAATGTGGGGGTGACAGTGTGTGTGTGGATCTCTTAATGCCTGAGATAACTGATGAGTGCCCCCTTAAGGAGTCCTCCTCAGCAGCCCATCAGCCACCAGAGCCTCAGGGCACATATCACCAGTCCCTAACACTTTTTAAACTCATTTCTTTTCATGCTCACAACAGCCTGTGGGAAAAGTTTTGCAGGTTGAAGTTCTTCCTTTTGTTTTAAAGCAGCTGCCTGGATGCCAGTTCCCTGCTCCTGCCTCAGCATGGGATCAACAGCTCTAACCTGATTCTCCATAACCCCGTGCTCTGGAACACTCAGCTGAGCTAAAGCTATTTGGGAAGAGGACAAATTGACCCACCGAGGCCCCTCAGCCCTCGGTGCCACAGGGCACAGGCTCAGGCTCTGTGTCACACCAGTCCCAGCTGTGCTCAAAGCCTCCAAGTTCCTCTGATGTGCTCTGGCTGCAGCTCCCCCTGCTCTGAGCTACTCCCCATCACATTCTTCTACTGCATCAAACAAAGGCATTGGATTTTATTATTTTTTTCAAAAGCAGTTGGACAGGGTTGGTCAGAGTCATCCAGCTGGATCTATAGGTATCACTCACTTTTAACTGCTAGAAGAATGATTTTCAGGTATCAAAAGCTGAATAGGAGAACAGAAGGTGGTCAGGGATGCAGAATAAGGGCTAAATGAGCCATAAAAAGAAGGAATTATAAAACAGGTACAAAACCAATTTGTAATTATCACAGAATCACAGACTGGTTTGGGTTGGAAGGGACCTTAAATCCCATTTCATTCCAAACCCCTGCCATGGGCAGGGACACCTCCTACTAGAGTAGGCTCTGCATCTGTTAAAAACCTGATCACCTCTCTCCCTCTTTTCCAACACTGACAGTTCAGTCAGCAGCTTCAAAGAGCACCATATTCCCAGATGCAGCTGAGCAGAAATTAATCTCATTTCCCTTACTGCCAAATTAGTAAGTGTTAAACACTGAAACAGCATTTGACCCTCAGGATTGGACAATGCCTTTAGCAAGATCATATTGCAACTGAGTAAATACCAATAATCCAAGGAAGAGAGGGGGAAACGTGCTGACAACATCTTACATTTATGAAAGAAGAATTTAAAAAGGGAAAGTCCTCAGAAATAAAACACTGGAGGCAACCAGCTGGCACGACAAGGTGTTCCCTGCTGCAAACCCAGTAACTGATCCTGAAACCTGTGCTCTTGCAGCAGGACTGAGCTCACTGTTGGACCTGCAGAACACCAGAGCCCCAAGAGAACAGGGGAGGGGCACTTTGGGGAGCAGGCAGTGCCCAGAGCAGATGGCTGGGCACTCACCCCAATGGACACACGTGCAAGGAAGGGGATGGTGGGGGTTTGTGGCAAACTGTCACACAGGCCCCCGATGATCCTGGTGTTCCAGGGCACCCTTGTTGGTGAGCTGTGCCCACTGCCAGCACCTGCTGCTGAAATAATCAGCCAGAAACTATCTGCTCTTCCACAGCAGCACCTCTACTCCAAGCTTGGAGAGCCTCTCTAGGATGGTGAATTAATTTTACCCTAAAAAGAAACCAAAGTTTGGCTAAAAACTTTGTTCCTGAGAAGGCTGTGAAAAGCCAGACAGCAGCACCAGCCCTGCAGCTGGAGCTGAGCAGCTGCTCCTTAATAAGGTGTAACAGTATTTTTGACAACTAAGCATGGCCAGGCCAGAGTAGCTGTGCCTCAAATTCTTGCTAAGCAACATAATTTTAAGTTTCCTGCACCAAGTTGTAGAATTATAGAATTGTTAAGGTTGAGAAAGCCCTCCAGGATTATCAAGTCCAATCATTCCCTCAGCACTGCCAAGCTCACCACAAAACCACATCTGTTAAATCCCTCCAGGAAAGGTGACTCCACCACTGCCCTGGGCAACCTGTGCCAGAGCTGGACCACCCTTTTGGTGAAGAATGTTTTGCTAATATCTAATCTAAACCTTGGAAACCTTCTGGCTGAGGTTGGAGAGCAGGAGAAGGTGAGCTCTGGATGAACAGGCAGCCAACCACGAAGCCTTTGAAAGGCAGGGAAAAAAGATACAGGAGAAGCCTTCAGTCAAGCCCCAGCTGGAATACAAACGCCAGCCTTAAATCAGGTGAGGCTCCTCTTTTTTTTGACCCCAGCAAATGGGCTGAGTGCCCCGGCCCTGCCCTTACCAAGGTGTGTCGCTTCATGTGCTCGCGGCGGGTGAACTTCTTGCCGCAGATCTCGCAGGGGTAGGGCCTCTCCCCGGTGTGGGAGCGCATGTGTCTCTTCAGGATGCACTGGTGCATGGCTGAGAAGCTGCAGTAGGGGCACTTGAACTTCTTCCTGATGACTGTGAACTCGTTGACTGCAAGAGAACAAGCAGAACATGCAGATTAATCTCAGGATGTCTCAGAACATCTTCTGATTGACTATTTCGCTCCTAAATTACTTCTCTGTGAAATCACACTCTCATCCCTGACACATCCACACTGTTTTTTCATCTTTACACTATATTCTTGCCCTTATATTATTAAAGCTGAATAGTTAAATACCTTTATCAGAGCAGCTTTTGAACCACACACAAACATGGAGCAACAGCCTGTTATGGACATTGCCCAACACCTGCTGAAGGGCAGGGACAGAGGGTTGGCACCTGCTGGAGTTCTGATTGATTATAAACAATTATCCTAAACATCAAGATGCAAAAGTTTAACACTCATTACTTGTGGAGCAAGCAGGGAGCCAGGAACAGAAGGCCACAAAGGTAACACCCCAACAGCATTATGTGCTTTAGTTACTTATGGGGCAATGCAAGAACATCATCACACCCCCCCGAAGAGAATCTCAGTGAAGGAGCAGAGACTGAGGAGGACCCAGGAGAAACAGGACAGTGACAACCACCATTCTCTATGTTATCCACCTCTGGTTCCACCCTCAAATACAGAGACAGTGCCACACACAAAACACACCAGGTGAAAACAGAGTATTTGCTGCTCCCTGAGGACACCAACCCACTACAAGTTTGGAAATTACTGTCCACATAGGGATGCTTTTAAATCTCCGGCTTCTCATTGTTCTATTGCTTCCCATTATTATGTTAATTTTTCTCCTAATGATTGTTATTTCTCAAGGCAATATATTAGCATAACAAGAAAGGGGGAAAAAACAAGCAAATTCTGGTTAATGACCCCAACTTCCTTGTGTGTATGTAAATGGCTCTCGGCAAATGAAAGTCTGTGGAGGAGAGCTGAGGGAATCGGTGGATACCAGACCTGCTACCCGGCTCCTAAAAGACACAGTACTTGGCAATACTTTTATATGCTTATTGAAATATTACCTCCTATAAATGCCCTGCTAGGGCTGTGTACAGTGCATGCCCTCAGTATGGCACAAGTGATGCCCAGAAGTTACACTGAACACTAAAAACTGGCCTTTATAAAGAAAATCACTAAGCCCATGTACTCAGTGTCATTCCATGCCCAGTTTGTGGGCTGTGGTTTTTTTATAGCTTCTGATTTTAAAACTTCCTTTGCCTTGTATTTCAATACAGGTGAAACAATGTGAAAAGTAGCTCCATTTGTCACTCATGTAGAAGTGCAAAATCACCTGATGATACGAAAAGGTCCCTTTACATGAGGTAACACTCCCTTTGCATAATCAGAACAATCATTTCAACATTTCATCTTAGAAAAAAGTATTCTAAGAAGCTTTCTGTTGTTCTAATACACACTAAAAGCATGACTCAAAATCTTAAGTGCTGCTGTAACACAGTTTATCTCAGCGTTTGTTTTGACACATCCTCCACACAGGCAACTTTGTGGAAAAAAACCTTCCTCTGATTAAGAGTTTGCATTGTGTCTAATATTCTTATATTCTGCCCTTGGGCTGCTCAGCACTTGTGGTGGTCCAGCCCACAGCTGCTTTTTTTTTGGGTGGTTTGGTGTTTTCTCAGCACATTTCTAAAGCTGCCAAGAGAAATTTTCTACCCCATGGAGAAAAAAAAAAGGCAAAAAAAAAAAAAAAAGCACCAACTCACCTGGGCCATGGCTGAAACACAGACACCAGGGAGAGCCAAGGACAGGGAATATCTGAGTCCCTGCCAGCAAAGCCCACCCACTGCCACGGGGCAGAGTGTTCAAGTGACCCTGCCCTTGCCTTGGGAACCTCCCAGAGGAGATGCCTGAGCATGGCCTGATGCCCAGAGCCTTGAGCAAGCTCTGGTTGGGGACCAAAACACCGACTTTCTCCTGATATTCTCATTTATCACATTTTAACTTTTTCTTTTTTTCTTTTTTTTTTTCTTTTTTTTTTTTTACACCCAGAAGATGAAAACTTCTATATTACTTACAGGAAAATTATTTTTTGCTTTTACCTTCTCCTTTGGTTGTGACACCCCTCCCACCTATACCCCCAGAGGCAAGGAGCCCACATTTTCCTACAGCAGGTGGCAATTTTAGGATTTGATGATACAGAGCTATTTATGATAAATACATTTCCAGTCTGATCTTGTAACCACTCGATTATCAGCCACAGGCCACACACCACCAGTTCTAATAACCTGTTACTATGGAGTCTAAGCTGGGTGGAACCACTGGGAAACACTGACACAGAGATCCTGACAGCAACCAGATCCTGGGATAGGGAAGCAGAAGCACTTTAAGGAAATAATAGCACAAAATTCCTTATTTCCTGCAATGCCAGGTGGTCCCTGAGCCTGTCACTGCTCCAGGGACCTGCCCTCCCTGCCCACACCTCTCCCTTCACTTCAAGGCTGAGCTGCTGCAACACCAGGGTCAGGTGCACAACCTGCACCCCCAGGACCCTCCTGCACACACAAACAGCTGCTTCCAGCACATTACCCATATATTTCCAACAGCATATTCCTCATTATCCATGTATTTCCAACAGCATATTCACAGAATCCCAGACTATTCTGAGTTGGGAGGGACCCACAAGGATCATCGAGTCCAACTCTTCAGTCAATGGCCCACAGAGGGGATTGAACCCATGACCTTGGCATTATTACAAGCAAGTTTTAACCAACTGAGCTGATCTCAGTATTCCCCATTATCCATGTATTTCCAACAGCATATTCCTAGCACTGTCCAATTCCAACATCCCTCATACCTACATTCAGCTTAAATCACTCAAGAGAAACATTTTCAGCTTCTGGTATGCTTATATTTAAAAATACTCACAGAACACTGGTTGCAGCTACGGTTTTATTGAAAACTATTTTTTCATCAAAGAGCCATATATTTAGTTCTTGTATCTACAAAAGGAAACACCTGAAAACCAGCAGCACTGTCAGGAAAATAACTCTATTGCAGAGTTAACATCTTCACAGTCCTGTTAAATATGTGGACCCACAGTACATCTATTTAATGAGCAACACACCAGCTTTGGTATGAGCATCATCTTTGTCTAAATGACAGGATTTTATAGAGCAGCATTAAGTATAGCAGCATTAAGGTCCTAAGAAATCATCTTTAACGTGATCATCAAGATGATTAACAGCAGCACTGTGGATAATGAGCTACTGGACACAGCACCAAGAAATGGAGAAGGAAAAACAAACAGTGCCACAGTAAATATCTGTGTGCTTAATGTCACTGAAATATTTATGGAATGTGTGTTTTAAAAACCAACACCATAATGCTTGGGCAAAACCCTTTGGTGTTGTCATTTCAAGTAAATTATTTCACTGAGGCTGTTGAAGGAAACGGGTTCCTGTATCCCTGAGAGAGGAGGAAAAGCACCAGTGATGAGAGAGCTGCTTTGGATTAACTCTGTAAACTGACACCTGGTTAATGATCACCAAAATACTACACTCATTGGCTTATTATGAAGAATTCACCAACTTCAGGAGAATTGTTGTCTGCTTAATCCCTGTTATACTTAAGGTTATAAATAGTGAGGTGTAATTTCATTGTCAGACTCACATTTCCCATCGTCCTCCCACGACATTTCCTAACCAAAAAATCCTGCTTCCAACACCTGTTTTCACAAACCCAGTAAGGCTCTGCTCTGCTACACCTCATGGTTCTAACAATTTAGCAAACCTAGTCCTGATCCTGAAGGGAAACACTGGAAATTCCCAGTGCTGGAGTCGGGGAGTACAGGCCAAAGAAAATACTGCTGAACTTCTATTAAGAGACAGTGAGTTGACCTGACTACAGAAAACAAACTTCATGTTGAATTAAATTCTCAAACATGAGAAAAAATCAACGAACATGAACCATCATTAACTATCACATGAATGAAGCCTTTTCAAATTTTGCTGGAATTGCTTTTGCTGGCACCTTATTTTCCCAGTTCAGACAAATCCTACCCTGCTGCTCCCAGATTTCCAGGTAAGGCTCATTTGGTCACGACTTTGTTTCTGGCTCAGCTTCCTCTTTCCTCACTTGCTGGTTATTTAAGAGCATAATAAATCACGAGGCAATTACTGTGACACCTGTCAAAGGGAAGCTGACAGACTAACACACACATCACAGACAGCAGAGATCCCCAACACCAAGGATGTCAACGGGAACAAGAGCAGGAAAATAAACAGGACTTTGCAAAAACCAAAAAGATTTAAACCTAAATGATTAAAGTATAATGTCCTATACTGATTCTATATGAACTTATTCTCAATCCTGACTGCAGCCTGCAAAAAAGAAGAGTAGGAACTAAGCCAGGCAGGGAAACTTCACTTCCCAGCACTGGCATGACACGGAGCTGTCCCCCTGAAGCTCCAACTCCCAGCAGAACAGGCAGAGAGTGAAGCACCACAACTACCTGTTCCCTCTCCTCAAGGGCAGCACAAACTGATGGGCTCTCTCACCTTCCCACAGGGAACAGCTCTGGAAGAATCTCCCCACTGGAGTCTCCAGGCTGCTCAAGTTCGTGCACGACTAAACGTTTCTCAGTTTTGTGTCCCTGAGATGCAACAGTATCGTGAAAAAGAACTTTCCTGAGGAACTCCAAAGAATATTTGTAGGAGGTTTTTTCTCCTCAGCTGTCTCTCAGCCACTGAGGGAAACAACCCCACCTGCTGCCAAGCTGTGCTGCACACAGAGCAGCTGGGAAGCACTACACTTAATTATGCTACTTGCATTTCACAGTTACCATAATCTGGTTTAGTATGTAAATACATAGCAAGAGACACAGAAATATTTAATCTTTAAAAAAAAAAAAGTGAATTCCATAGAATAAAATAGAAATTACAGTTAGATTTCTACCCACCAGGAACAGCCACTACTGATTCTGTGTGCACACCCCATGTTACAATTAGATGTAAGTGAGGTCCCTTCCTCTGCTTCAACACCACACACTCAGCCTGGCTAATTTAATTACAGTGCATAAAACAAATGACTCGCAAAAATCTACAGAATTCCTGAAAAACCACAGGATGATTTTATAAAGAAGTCCTGAAAATACTCAAATATAATACCAATAAAACATACAAGCCTTGTGACAACCTCCAAGCCCAAAGAACACACCCTGTTGCACATATGAACAGCAGAATGTTTTTCTGCTTTAAAATACACAGAAAACCAGACTTTACAAACAGCTTACAGGCCTGAGCAATCAGTGCTCCCACAGCCCCTAAGTCCACACTGAAAACCCCTGAAATGCCCAAATTGTCCAAAGACAGAGTACTAGAGCAGAACTGGCAACAGAACTCTATTATTAGTTCTATTACTAACACTTTCAACAACCTGAGAAATGTTATTTTCTCGGGGAACTGGAGGAAAACATCACCATTTCTTTTATAAAGCACTTTGAGATCTGATGATGAGGTTGAAGGTGGTGTAAGAACAGTGTGAGCACACCAATAAAACAGCCAAAGTGCTGATTGTATGGACAGACAGAAGTTATCTCTGCACTGAGGGTGCAGTGACACAGGGTCTGGAACCAGCACAGTATCCACTGATCAGCTCTGGGGAGTCACTCTCTGAAATTACACCCTTGGAACGTTTTATTCGCAGCACGAGAACCACAGAACAATTTGGTTTTCCTAATTTAAGGAAGTGTCTCGTAATGCTCCTGGCTCGGTCCTACACTGTCCAAAAGCTCCAGCCCAGCCAGGTGGGCAGAGCTCAGGTAACACGTTTTCACGTGGCTACTGAGGTTCTTCTGGGTGCCGAAGCCCTTCCCACAGCAGAGACAGACAAAGCTGCGCTCGCCCGAGTGCACCGACAGAAGGTGCCGCTTTAAGTCTGTCTTGTCCCGAAACAGCTTGGCACAGTGAGGACACTGCATCTTCTTACAGTGGAAGTGGATGGTCTTCTCGTGCCGGTCCATGTTGGATTTCAGGGTGAAGCTGGCGGGGCACTTGGAGCACTGGAAGCGGCCGAGCTGGCCGGCAGGAATGCCGTCGGCAAGGCCGGGCCGGGAGTCCAGCACATCCAGCGGGAGCAGCATGGAGAAGGTGTGCTCGTGGATGTGCTCCCTCAGCTCCTCAGCACACTGGAACACCCTCCTGCAGAAACCACAGGTCAGCCTCTTGGCCAGGGCCGAATCCAGGAACATCCCATCGGCAGCGACGTCCGTGTCTTCGGGTCTGGAGAAACTCGTATCTAAAACAGAACCAGGGGCACACACGTACAGATCAGTGTCTTCAGGTGTGAAATAATCATAGTACAGACCAGTGTCTTCAGGTGTGACATAATCATAGTACAGATCAGTGTCTTCAGGTGTGAAATAATCATAGTACAGACCAGTGTCTTCAGGTGTAATATAATGATAGTTTAAAGAAGTGTTTTCCTCTCTGCTTACCTGAGTCAGAGTTATCAAACTGCCAAAGTGCCAACACTCTCTCGTAAGCAGCCTGCAAAGGAAAAGCGTGGGGAGGTTAAGACAGGCATTCACAGGGACCTGTCCTGCTTGGCACAGCTCTGACTCCACTGCTGGCACTGCCTTCTCCCCTTCTCTACAGGAGGCTCAACCATTTGACTGGCAACCCTACGAGCCTTCACAGAGCTCTTGCTGCCAAGACAGTGAACTGGGATGTATTCTGCAGGACTGGGTGTTTTGTGGACAGAAATCAACATTCCTGTTTAGGTCCTGGGTAACCACTCACTTTCCAGTCTTACTGAGCATCCGCAGCTCCCGCTCAGGCCAACGGGAAAAGCTGGATGGAAAATTTACAGCGGATACAACAGAACTGGAAAATTTTCCCTTAGCTCTCCATAGCTACTTTTCCTATCCACAGAGAAGACAAACACCTTCTGTGTAGCTCCCTTTATGCAATGCTCCCTGGCACTGCTGGGCCAAATTCTAAATAAAAGCTGATTTTATTTGTTTTTTCCCCTAAATCCTTTGCGATATGCCAGCGTGTGGCAGATGGCAGCCCTGCGTGGGGCAGAGCAGGCAGAGCAGGCAGAGCTGCTCACCTCACTCTACAGGGACTGCAGAGGAAGATCTGGTTTTCCATCCATTTGTTTAAAAGAATTCAAGTATCATTTAAAAACATAAAGAATAAGAAATGTCACAGAAAATTATGGATTTTAGGTCAAACTCCTGGATTCTGTAACAGAGAGAGCCAGCCCACTTCTGTCTGAGTTTAGGTAGTGACAGGAAACCCAAATGCAGAACACCAGAGGTGAGCAATGGGTAGCTGAGGTCTTGGCTATCTCCATGCCATTATTATATGCTTGGTGCAATGTTGTGCAAATGAAGGGATTTACAACCAAAAGGGCATGTATATTAAAAAAAAAAATAGAGTTTTTTGAATGGAAGTTCTGTTCAGGTAAGGCTAACAGGCTAAAACTGGGACAGCCCCAGTCCTGACCTCAACAGACTTCTAGTTTTAAAATAACCTCTATTTTTAAAAAAAACCCTAACAGATTAAAGTAGAAGGTATTGGGTCTTTCAAACTCCTAACTGAGGAGGATTTGATCAAACAGATAATTTTGCATCTCAATTTCTTTGCGTTTCCCCCCCTGATCTTACCTGGGTTGAGGAAGGCACCTCTCCTTTTATCACAGTTTCTGGTGACATTTCACCAGCAGAGCAGATCCTGGGGGGGCTCTGAGTGGCAAGGTGTGCTGAGGGCAGCGGGGGAGATGGTGCTTCCACTTTGCCATCACATTCACCCCGTGAAGGATTCGGGTTGGTGCCAGGCCCTGGGGAACACAGGAAACGAGTCTCACCCACGTGCACCAGCACCAGCTGGTGGCCCCAAAGGCAGCTCCTCTTCTGGCAGTGGGAGGGAGGCAGCAGCACAGGGATGCCAGGCAGCAGCACAGGGATGCCAGGCTTTGGGTCCTTCTGGCTGGGTCCTGGGCTCTTCTAGAACAGCCTCCCCACCCTAATGGACGTGCTGGAGTTCCATCGCCCAGCACCGTCACTGCAGAGTCCATCCAGAAAGGGGAGCACAGGGCAGCACAAACACCCTGAGCAATCCCATTTCTCTTGGAGAAGCACCATTCCAGACACAGACATTTCCATCTTTAAGGAACATACACACAAACTTCATTCCTCTCACTTTCTGGAAAGTTTATGTCAAAGGTTCAGACCTCAAGATCTGTCCGTGGTGGTTTAATTAATATTGGACTGTCAGGCCTTGATCTCAAAGTGCTTTACAAAAGATGGGAAAAAGGATTCCTGTCATGGAAGTTCAAATATTTGTACAAAACTCTTCAATTATACCTAACAGTCATTACAGGCTAAAGATCTCCCATGGCTCAAAAGGAAAGCCCTCTGTGTCCAGCCCAAGCAGAGCTGCACCCTCTTGCCAACGCTGTAGCAACAACCAAATGCAAAATAATATTCCAGAAACTGTCCTGAAAGTCTATGACGAAGCTAAATACAAATAAAGGCACTGACATCAAAATCAGCATAGATTATAAATCGTTAAACAAACTCTGACTGAATGTTGCAGTGACGTATTGAGCAGGTCGTTCATTTTGAAAAGCTAAGAGGCAAAACCAGAAGAAAATGCGGCATAAAATAAACAAATTCATATTTAAAGCACTCTATGCCCTAAAGGGTTTTTCGTTTCCAGCACAAAAGAGTCTGATTGAAACCTTCAGGGATACAAAAGCTCTTTAACGCGGCTACAAGTAACAAGGCAGTTTACAGTGTCCCAACACAAAGCGCTGCGAGCTGGGTGAGTGACAACAAAGCACTCAGGGAAACCACACCAAGATTTCCACACGTGAACAATCCCAAACCTCATTTTTTTATCAGCTATCAAAGGAAATTCTGCTCTTGTGCCACAAGCTGAATGTTTGATTTGCCTTCCTCTGCTTTGATGGCAGACTGGAACGTTTCACAACTTGGAGAACTCCACTCAGGTGGGACAACAAAACTCCACGGTCTCTGCTGGGGCTCAGCTGCTGCTGTTGTGACTCAAAGGCAGGACAACAAAATGCTAAACCCCGTACACTGAAGGTAGGGAAAAAATCAGGAAAAACAGGAATTCATCAGTATTTCCCGTTAGAAACTGTTACCAGGAATCCACTCTCCAGGTTCTCAGCAGAATTCCTGCCTAGACAGCCACATGTTCCTCCTTTTTTCCCCTTGGACATCCCAAACTGTCTCAAACTGCCCCAGAGGCATCTCTGGGTTGCACTTCCTTTAACTGATGGTACTTTAGCAGACAGTAAAGATAAGCCAGTGGGCCCTGGCTTGATTAATTCTTTATTAGCACCTCTCCAGAGTTTTACAGGTTCCCAAGAAACTGCAATTCTTGAAGTTAAGGCCCATGAATGAGCAAGGAAATCGAGCACAGAGGAAAAACAAACTATCATCCAACTGAGCCACGGAGATGTACAACAAAACAAAGCACAAAGATGAGTTTTCAAACAATAATTAATATTTATTTGGTTTCAACAACTGCAGGTGACATAAAGAAGAGAAACCCACAACAATAACCCAATATTTTGTACATGAGAACCCAGACAGCACCTTGATTTATGTTTTGTCCCATTCTGACTAGTACTGTGAGAAACCTTTTTCCCTCCTAAATTTGTGCAGAAGTGAAATTTAATCAAAAGCATTTTAACTTCTACAACAGAACTCAAAAGCACTTCCCTTCAGTCAGCTTTGCATTCAGAGGATGAGGCAGGGGTTTAGCAGTATTTGTATGAATACAACATTGTCTGACAGATGGAAAAGTGAAAGGCAAAGTTATTATATCTCATTTAAAATTGCATCCATTCTCCCCCAAATCTTCATTTACCACGTACAAAAATTCCACACCAAACTGAGTACCTTTGACTTCCTCTTGGGAAAATTGACCACTGTGTAAAACGTGTTCCTCAACATCCAGTGCAAGAATAAATTATTGGCTCCAATGAACCACCAACTAAAAATAACCTATTAGTTGGTTTGCCCAAAAGAAAAGGGCTCTGTGTACCATGTAATCACTTGGACTGGAAGCTTCATAGGAATCGCTTCTATAAACAGTTTTAGTTGCAACAGGGTAAACAGGAAAAGCCAAACTTAGACATATAAAAAAGCATGCAATGTGCTATTCTGAAATTCAGAAGTTGCCCTTTAAGGGAGCCAGTCATCCCACAGGCTTGAAATTCTCTGTTTTTCCCCCTCAATAAGAAAACAAGGATGTGAACTAAGCACTTCATTTTCTAATGAATATTAGAATTCCCATTCTCTTGATTATACTTGGCAAAACCAGCTCCAAACACTCGACTAAAGCCTTTGAGACTTCTGGCCATGTGATGTAACCATGAGGAACAAATGCTACCAAAGTTCAGGCTCATAAATGGAGTAAGATACACGTTATTAAACCAAGAGGCTTGGCAGAACTGCTCTGCTGGAGTTGGAAATTACAGACAAACCAAGAAAAACTGAATCTCTGGTGATGCTTTATCTGCAAGACACCCCCAGCCACAAGCCAAGCAGGTTCAAACCCCAACAGTTCCCCACACAACATTGGTGTTACCCACGAGTAACTCACACACACCTTTCTCCCAGCAAAACCTGCATGTTCCAGGTTTCTGACAAGCATATGAACATCAGTCTTGATTATTACACATCATGAACAGCAAACTCTCAGAGCCTCCAGCTGCAAGTTATCTGGCAACCGTGCTGCCCAAATGACAAGATATTTAAATTTTCCCTCCTGATTTTAAATGAGTTTGAACTGGTTAACTCCTCATAGTGACACAACAGTCCCCCCCAGATGCATCCTGGGCTTCATTTTCCACCAGCTGAATGTCAAATTGCTTCATAACTTGTATGATCATTACAGTTTATAATGAATCAGGAAAAAAGAACACAGGGTAAAATAAAAACCTTGAGGTTTCCTCTAACTTCTACAACAGAAGAACAAAAGAACCTTTAGTGCATGCAGAGCAATATCCCCTTTAGAAATGGCCCATCCAAGTTTTAAACATGTTTAACACACTCTTTGCATCTGTCCACACCTCCATTAAGTCTTTTTTCCTCCAGAAAAGCAAAATAAACCTGGACATTGCACCTTGAGCCAGTTATACTGCAGTGCTTCATGAGAGAGAACAAAGACAATCCAGTGATGGTAGCCAAGATTAAAAATCACTTTTTTTAAAGTCAAGAGACACCAATCACTTCTAATTCCTGAAATCAGTGCATTTCTTTTCATATCAGACAGATGAAAACTGCTGGTTTTGGTTGTTTTGTTAAATACAATCTTTTTCTCTGTGCTCCTGCCTCCCTCCTCCCTCTTTTTTTTTTTGATATAACCCAGGACCTAAAATGACTCAACATCCTCAAATTGTTTTTGAAGAAAAATGTCAGAAACACCTACAAAGCCAGAACCAACCCAGACTGTGCTTTTAGATCTCCACAATCATCTTACCACTCACTCCACTGTCATTTTGCACACTGAAACCCCTTGTTAACTTGATGTCCTATTGTATTCAGTAATGACCACTTAAAAGTGAATAGTGTATCAGAAGATCTTCTTCAAGTGATTAAAATAAACTGATACCTGTGAATCTGAATAAGATGAAAGAAAAACATACCCCTTCACTCCCTGCTTCTGTAAAAACCCACAGCCACATCTCCAGCTGGTGTGAGAGCTACAGACCAAGTGGGCAGTCTTCTTTTTGACTTGGGCATTTCACTTTGCTTCCATAAATACGAAATAACTGATGCTCAGCTGAATGAAATCCAAGTGATAGTGAGAAGGCTGGAAAAGAGTGACCTCAAACACATGTTGGAAGGACCTCCTGAGCCATGGTACCTCTCAGTGAGTTACCAACCACCCCTTTTCTCAGTGCATCCAGCTTTATTTTAGTTTATCTCAGTGGATCTCCTGCCCACACCATGCCTGTCCCCAAATTTCACTTCTCAGCTGGTTGGGCTCTCTCTGATTTCTAGCCTGGATTTATGATGCCTTATACTCATTTGTCTTTACGCCAAGTGGAGCTTCAATTTTTCAGTGAAACCTAAAATCCCCCAGCCAAGAGAAGGATGATGGATAGAGGGCAGCCCCGCCACCACTCCAGTGTGTCATGACAGGAGATGACACTGCTGATTTCACCTGTCACGAGTCACAGCCCCACATCCATCACGCACATCATCCATCCATCGATCCCAGTTCCCTTCCCAGTGCCAGCTGAGGGCTCTCTGCTCCCTGCACACAACCCCGGCCACTGAACTGAGGCACATCTGTGCTGTTCCACTGCAGCACAGACATTTCCACCCCTGGAGCCTGGGCTGAACCACCTCAATGGGATTTAACTGGAGATGGTTCAGTGAGGGAGTTACAGTGACAGAAACCAGGACACGGCACCAGCCACTCCCCACAGACACTCTGGCTGCAAAATAAGGGACAGAAACTTTTGTTTCTTTAGAAAGATTTTTTTTAAAAAATGAATCCCACTGTTTAGACATGAGAAGTGAAAAGAGACACAAAGCCTGACACTGCCTTGTGCAGTTATTTCCCTTGGTCCTACAACTGCAGTGACCAGCTGGACACTTGGACAGGGCTTGGAGCAACCTGGGCTAGTGGAAGGTGTTCCTGCCCATGGCAGGGGGGTGCAATAAAATGGCCTTCAAAGTCCCTTCCACTCCAAACTACTCTATGATTCTTCAATTCATTCCCTGATTCTCTGACCATTATTTATCTTTTCCCATTGAGGAAACCAAAAGAAAATAGAATAATAAATAACTTCAGTGAATTTTTCATTCTATTTAAAACTGTTCAGTTTTCTCAGTATAGATGAAAATAAACATTTTCTCCTGCAAATTAACATGTAGTGCTCAGAAAGCTGCTGCTTGCCCTATTCTATGTCACAAATGACATCCCCATCTTCAGAGGGTATTATTAAAATACAGCATTAATAATTTCTCTTTCTTTATGCACTAGAAAATCAAGCTGTGATGAAGAAAACACAAAAATCTGCTGAGAAACCAGCTGTCCACAGCTAATGGGTCACATCAGCTGTCTCCAACAGACCACCAGAAGAAAAACATCCATTTCCATGTGCAAGTATAACAAAACAATCAATTGCTGCTCATTCCTTTAATTACACTGCACGAAGTAAAGAACACACGATCTGCAACATCCCAACTGATTCCAGACAGGAGCAACAGCAAAGCCAATCAACATCCATCACGTTTGGATCCAGAACCTTTGGAGCTACTCCTTTACCACAAAGACTCAGGTGTTTTGTATTTTGTTTGTAAGCACCATTTTGCAAACAAGAGAAACAGAAACCTGAGCACAACCAGTACAGACTATTTCCTTCCATGACTTCAGCAGTTAACATTAAAGTTGGATCAATATCACACATAGGTTTAAATCATAGAATCACAGAGTCAGTTGGGTTGGAAGAGACCTCTGAGATCATCAAGTCCAACCCTTAATCCAACCCCACATTGATTACCAGATCATGGCACTCAGTGCCACGTCCAGTCTCGCCTTAAAAACCTCCAGGGATGGGGAATCCACCCCCTCTCTGGGCAGCCCATTCCAATGCCTGAGCACTCTCTCTGGAAAGAATTTCTTCCTGATATCCAACCTAAACATCCTCTGGCAGAGCTTAAACCCCTGCCCTCTTGTCCTCCTGTTGGTGGCCTGAGAGAAGAGACCAAGCCCTACCTGGCTACAACCTCCTTTCAGGGAGCTTCCCAAATTATATGGAAAAATCTGGATACAAACATATCAGCATCAATAAACAAGGCGGTGACCTGTATTTCCTTCTCACTAAAGATTTCCCTTGAACCAAAGCAGAAGGTAAGAACACCAACTTACGGGAGAGGGAGTGGGTGCCTTTGGGGAGGTACTCGAAGAGCAGGGAGCTGTCCTCGCCCAGCATGTCGGCCTTCAGCGACAGCAAACTGTTCTTGCTCATGAGAGCGGCGCGCAGGTTGGCCACGGTGGCGGCCTGGAGCGCGTCCTCCTTCTCCGGGGTCAGGGGCTGGGGGATGTAGCTGGACTCCCCTGCCAGCAGAGCCTCCTCCACGCTGCCGTAGGGGTCCGGCCGCTCCCCCCTGCTGTCGGAGCTGCTGGGCTCTGGCCCGGCCACATCGGCACCTGCGGGATGGAGAGGATGTCAGGGACACGGCAAAGCTCCCGGCACGCGGCGCTGCCTTGCCGTGGATCCCAACAACACAGCTAGGAAGGCAGCAACAATCATTTTGGCTTCATTTTTCATGTGTTTCTCATCTGCCTTTCCCCAAAATCCCAAAGACTTGGCCATTCAGAGGCTTGATGGGACTTCCTCCACACCTTGAGTCCTGTTTTTCCAGCCTGTGCCCACCTGCCCCCTCCATTCCTGTCTCACCAGCTGGGCCTGACCACAAGTTCCCAGAATCCCAGACTGTTCTGAGTTGGGAGGGACCCACAAGGATCATCGAGTCCAACTCAAGTCCATGTCCCACACAGGGGATTGAACCCATGACCTTGGCATTATTACAACCAAGTTTTAACCAACTGAGCTAATTCCAAACACTTTATCTCAATGTATCTCAAATCGAGATCTCAGGGTATTCTGCTAGTACTGAAATTAAGATTCAAAGGTTTAAGTTCTGTTCTCTTCATAATTTTATGCCAGTAGTCCAAATTTTTATTCTTTCATTTCTTCCCTGTGATGAATGTTTGCAAAAATCCAGTAATAAACAGCCTTTAACAGTGGGCTGCTAATTAGTATAAATCCCTTGGGGTCACTTACCTAGAAAATATATAGTAATCAGAGGGTGGGGTTTATACAGGAATGATATGGATAAAAAATCCCACAGAGGCACATCAACCACTTTGCAACAGGTAGTTACAAATTATTACTGACAAAAATAGTAATTATTACTAAAATAATGATTATTACGAAAAATATTAATAAAATACAAAGTACCAAACCCAAACAAAAAAGCAATGATAAAATAAATTCCTCCCCGTGAAAGCATAGTTTATTTTTTTATTTTTCAGGAGGTCTAATTGAAGATTCTCTTTTGTTTGAACTTTGACTCTCTTATAATCTTAAATAATTTCTGTATTTTTATGCAAAGTGACTCAGACTCCTCTCTATTCTTCACATGAAACAACAAAGAGTATGTAGGAAAAGGGTTGTTAGCCCATTAATAAAGTGCATAAAGCAAATTGAAATTACCTACTGCACAACCTTCAGCAGCAAACCCAGCTGAAACTCCAGCTGAGCCCGTGGCAAACGGGGCTGAAGCTTCCCCAAGTGATCCCTTTGTAGCATTTCCCCTACCAAGATGCAGAGGGAAAAAAATCCCCATCCAAAGAGAAGGCACAGATAAGGAGTGATTGGATGGCAAAAGAAGCTGTTTTGCAAATCCTGAACATTTATTGCCTCCTAGTTTAAAACAGATTTAAATCTACTTAACGCAAGAGGGAACCATTACAGCTCTCAGCAGTTGGTGTGACACGTGCAAACCCAGTACCTGCTGCTCTCAAAGATCCACCCCGTGCTCCTCAGGGCATGGAATTCGGGTGCTGTCACACACCCCACTGCAATAAACCCTCTCCTGTGCAGGTTTGGGAGCAGCAGAGCCCCAGAGAAGGGAGGAGGCACAACTTCAATCCAGGGCAGGGCATTAATCTGCAGAGCCTTATTAAAAAACGCTAATGAGGACACTGGTACCGTGCCCACCTCCTGCAGCCTGGAAAACAGCCGAAGGAGGATCGTTACTTTGATCTCCATTGACGGGTGGGGCTGCCAGAGACAGACACAGAGACTTGCTGGAGGTGTCCAGCCCTCGGAGCAGCGAGTGGATTTCCCAGGACTGATTCAATAACATGTCAGATTCCATAACATGTTCAGATTGGCTTTACTAACCTGCCAGTCCCTCTTACTCCTAAGTTGTTCCACTTCCTTTGCAAAACAAACAGCCTCAAAGCAAACAATAAGGAAAAAGCAACCACAGGCAGAGTCTCCCATGCCCCAGAGGTGCAGGGAATACTCAAGGCTTGGGGCTACCAAGACAGCAGGTAGTTCATAAATGTGAACTATCAGAGATGCTTTATGTCTAAAACAAACAATTTTCCCTTCTCCATCTGTGTTTTGCTCGTACAATACCATATTATCAGTTTTAGTAAATCTTAGTCAAGAAGAATTCAAATGCTTTGAATTTTTACGTAATTTCTCATCCCTCTGTTAGTGGACAGACATTATTCTAGATGAAAATGAAGGGTTTTTAAAAACAAACCAGCATGTCCACATGACAGGAAATTACAAGACATTAAAACCCAGCAGCTGTCAGAAAAGGTGGTGAAGGAAGTAAATTGAACTTCAGCCCATTAAACTGGGGAGGTAACAGAGCCCTTCTCACATCAAAGCCTTGGTAATACTATTGCTCTGCTCCTCCTGCCTACACAAATCACAGCACAGAACTTGGGCCAGAAAGGGGGTCTGTCCACAACACTGTGTTCCCAATAAGCAGGGAGGCAGGAAAGCACCTTGTGTGTTCTGCCATCCTTTCCCAGAGGCTGTTCCAGCTGCTGATTGACAGTCACCAGAACATAAACATAAACACTAATTGCTAAACACACGCAGATTAATTGTAACCACAACAAGACATTAAATGTTCCTCAAAAGCCAAGATTAGAGACAGACAGTGAAATAGAAGCTTTAGAGCTTCCAGTATTTATAGCTGATGCAATATAATCAAAAACACATTAAGGCAAAATAAATACCCACTTAGTCACAGAAGTACTAAAATACTCTCAGCACACCAAAACCCAAAATATGCAACAAGTTCCTCTCCATGGTGCCTCCAAAACCACTTCTCTTCTCTCTAGAATGCAGCTCCCTTTAACAAGATTTAGCCAAAGAATGATATGAATCGAAAGCATCCATCACTTCCCAGTAATCCAAACTGTTTACTCCAGCCTCACATAAACCAGCCTTTTGTCAATGAGCTTCTCTCCTGCAATTATTCACTGCCATGGGTCCTGCAGCTGCCCCAGAGCTCCATCCAAACCCTCCAGACCTCACTTGTCACACTGCTGAGACAGCCCCTGTGAGTGCAGGGATTGGGGCTCCACACAGAGGAAATCCCGAGCTGAACACGGGATTAATCCTGCTCGGAAAACTGAGCTCATTAGTCTCTTTAGCCAATCATTATTTTGCAGTTACTCTGTTACACCACCCTGCCTCCCAAACACAGCAGCTTTAGAAAAGCTTTCTTAGTTGGTGACTTGAAAGGCTATTTTATTATTAGGTGTTGTTTCTGAATAAAACACAGGGTCTATTTTTTGACAATTTTGGCAACAGAATTTCCATTCAGCCCTGAAGCTCTGAAAGCAACAATTAACTGGTAAAGTTCTTACCTACACAAGAAAGCCTCTTGTGACAGGGATACAGGAGTCTGGCCATGAGCATCTTCTCAGAGAGGTCACAGCCCAGCTGAGCTCCAAACACAGTTCATTCCCAACCAGGCTGACCAGGCAGGTTTAACAGACCCACAGTGAAGAACAATCCTCATCCCAGCACAAAAGGAGCAGTGCAATATTCCCAACACACCCAACGTGGCTCCTCCAAAATCCCTGGAAGTTCTATAAACTGAGCTCCTCTCACAAACCAGGTATGGGCAAACCAAGCTGCAGCAGCCAAAAAATGCAGCACTGCAGACATCTGGCAGCCCCTTGGAAAGGGCTGTGGGACAAATAAATGTCTCAGAACTTACTAAAAGTACCCAAATGTTATGCTAATGTGATAATTTATTTCCCACAATCGAGGAGGAAGCTGACAGTAAAAAGGCATTAAACCTAATCCAACTAAGCAAAACACACATGCCATTCCAGAAACTGCAAGGAAATGTTTCTCTGCTTTAAAGACTCCATTTGATTACCTTTATTAATTACTTTAATAGAGAAAACATTTTTTTTCTTGTATTTCTTCTCCCTGCTTCTGCCATTTTTCCTCATTACAGCTCAAGCTCATCTGTTACCAAACTACCTCCTCAGTGTCTGCTTCTCTCACACCACTTATTTCTTGTTTGTACAGCGTTTCAACCTCCTCAGTAAACCCCCAGTGGGGTTTCCCAGACTCCCAATGCTATTATTCTCTTTCATAATTCTTTTTTTTAATAATTTTTTCCTCTTTTCATCTCTTATGTAGACAGCTGAACATCTAGAAACCTGTAGCTGGAGGACTAAACCCATGAGAAGAGAGAAAGGTGTGAATAAAAGCCAAACAAGGTTACAGCTGCTGCTGGAAAATTCAAAGCAGAAACAAGCTTTTTCCCTAAGAACTAAAGGCAACGTTTTGCCAGGTCAATCTTTCTCAATATTGCTCTTTTCATTACAGTCTCAGGTAAGAGGAGATCCAACAAGTCTGTCATCTTTTCAAAGCCCAGCTCTGTTTGGCAGGAGCACAAAGCAGTGATGCTTCTCCCCTGGTTTTCCAAGTCTCTGGGATGCAGAGTTCGCAGGATGGAGGCAGGAGGGGGAGGCAGCCACAAACACAGCAGCCTTCAAAGGAGGGAACTCTACCTCACTTATCACTTACAACCCAGTTTCTGTGTTTCTCCACCCCCCTGGCAAATTTCAGGACCCTTTGAGGAGCCCTCCCAACTCCCCCTCAGTGCCTCTGGAATTCAGAGCTGTTCCACACAGCAGAGCCACTCCCCAGCACCTTCCCATCCAAACCAGAGGTTATCACTGCTCTGCAGCTGCAGCAAACTCTCTGCAAGTCCCACAACCTCCAGAGACAGCAGCAATTCAAAGCCACCTCCTCCCACAAAACACTGCTCACCCTTTCCCACAGCTCACCCGACCTGCAGGACCCATTCTGGCAGAATTTCAGCCTTTAGGTGCCATAGTCCAGCTGGTCTCATCCAGCATCCTTCCAGCCCAGTGTCAGCACCACCATCAGCTAAACCCAGCCAAAGCCTCTGGCTGCCTGTGCTTTGGGGACACCTGCCAAATCCAGGGTGGCAGCAAGAGCCCACAACTATTTAAAGAACCATTGGATAATCTTATATCCTACTTTTGCTTATAAAGCACATTGTCAGTCACAAACAGTGGAACTCCCAGCCAAGTCCCCCAAATACTTTCCCTCCCACAGGCAAACACGAAACAAGGAATGCTGCTCATTTTCTTTTCAACTCCTCTCAGGGCAAAGCACACAAAACCCCACAGCAGGCCCTACAGGTGGGGAGAATGTTCTCTCCTTACATAAATTAGGGTGGAAAGGTGAACTGAAGGGAAGACACTTTTGGGTACAGCAGTAGCAAGGCAAGCACCAGGGAAAGTACAGCCTGGAAACCCCAGGAACTGGAATCACATCTGGAGTGGTGTCACTAACAGAGAGCGAGGGAGGAGTCCCCCTGACCTGGGACAGCATCTCTTACATGGAGTCAGCTGAGAACTGCAGAATAAATTAGGCTGAAAGTGACTCCAGGACTACTTCTGGAGTTAGATCCTGCTGCTCAGCTGCTTGTACAGCCCAGTTTATCCAGTTTATCCCCCTGTATCTGCAGGAGAAAGGGCACAGCTTCTCCACAACTTCATGATTTGACCAGTCTGTCAGGAATTTCCTCCTTTCACCCTATGAGAACCTCCCTTCCCATAACTCATGTCCGTTACCTCTCATCCTCTCTCCACCCAGATTCTGAGAAGGTTCTGGCTCTGGACAATCCATCTGCCCTGCCTTTCCTTTTTCAGGTTGAACCCAAGCCATTCCAGCCTGTCCTCATACACGTTGTATTGATGGCTGGGAATGCTCAAGCTTGTCAAAGTCTTTCTTGGCCTGGAGATCCCCAAACTGGATCTGGTCCTCCAAATGCTCCTCCTAAGGCAGGCAGCCAGATTTCACTGCTGCAAGAGCACACAGGCCCTTCTGCAGCTCCTCACTCACCAAAGGATTTGCTGCAAAGCTGCTTTCTCTCCCCTTGGCTGCCAACCCAAACTGCTACACACAGAACTTCACGCTTGTCTTGGTGGAGTTCATGCTGTGCCTGGCACTGCTGCCTTCCAGCAAATCATCCCTCCCAGCCTGGTGCCATCCAACGACTTGCTGAGGGTTCACAACATCCCACCACACAAGTTGTTAGTGAGCAGAGTCAACAGCACCAGCCCTGGAAGCAGCTCTGATGGATGGAGGGATCCCCCTTTCTGGGGCAGATGTTCAGCATGTCCTGCACACAGCTGGGTAACACTCAGTGTGATGGCAAAGGGAATTCGGGTAACACTCAGTGTGATGGCAAAGGGAATTCGGGTAACACTCAGTGTGATGGCAAAGGGAATTTGCTTCTGTTTACAACATGACCAGTGGAAAGGGCAAAGGGAAGAGGTCCCAACATCAGCAACTTGTCCCACCCCAAATTCCTGCATCCTCCCCTGCTACTCCTTCAGTGGTACCAAGAGCACAAGTATAGTGTGAAGTAAACTTGAGACAGGAACTAGTATGTTAAAAATAAACTGATTTATTTAAAAAAGCTATTTTTAAACCCAGATCAGTTCCCCAACCTGGGTGCTCAGACATTTCCACCGGAACAACTGCAGGAGAGTGTGGGGGGCAACTGAGTCCCAAAGGAAAGTGGGAGCCACTTAAACTCAGCTTCTGTTTCAAGGGCACTGCCAAATTGTGACCCAAGCCAAACACCCCTGGAAAAAACCTCAGTGAAATCAAAGACTTAATTCTCTGAGGTTCTCCCACCCATTTGTGTCAAGCAATTGCCTGACAGTAGATTTCATCTAGAATTCCAGGGATGATATTTCTTACCTAAGCTTGGGAAGATTTGGCTTGATCTGCTGCTATACAAATGACAATTAATTTTTAAGCTCTCAGGGAAAAAAAGGAAAAAGAGTTTTCATTTCATAGTGACTTTTTTTTTCCTTGGGAATAAAAAAAAAATAAAAAAGGAGCACACAGGCTGGCAGAAAAATGACAATCTTTTACCAGCTGCTAAAATTATCCTTGAGGCTTGTATTTCAGATACCACCTCCTTTCTAACAGAAATCCTTCAAAAGTGTTTCACAACTCACTATTTGTTAAGCAAACCCCAACGTTCTCACCCACTGCAATATTTACACAGGGAAGTGATGCCAAGAGCTTTATTGGGTTTGATTTGCACTGTTTTACAAACAAAACAGTCGACATGTGGATATAATAAATGTGCACAGCATTCAAAACAAGCTCCAATTTCCTAGTGCGGGAAACCATCAAGCCAACATAGATATTCAACCACATATGATCATTAAAAACTGCCTTCATATCAAAGACTGCAGGATATCCCAGGTGAGTCCTTATGGCCCCAACCCCACGGTCTCCTTCAGGCTCCTCTCCCAGGTTTCAGTCCCACTGCAGCTTCCCCACCGTGACTCAAAGCAGGGGGAGCTGGGACTGTCGGGATCCGAGTTCTGAAAAACACCATCCTGAGTGAAACTGCCACTTTCCAGGGCTGTTCCTGTTTCTGGAATGCTCAGGAGCGACACAGAGGCTTCAATATCATTTTTAAGCCCACAGCCACAGGATGTGTTTTATCTGTCTTTTACATTCTCCTCAATACCTCTAATTAATGTTTCTAAGATAAATCAGGCTTGTTTCACACAAATACAACCTGGGGTTTTTCAATGTTGCAGCTTCTGCAGTGTATTTTAAAAGCACAAGTGTGTCACCATCTTCATCTTCCTCAAAACAGTAATCAGTGTACAAATAACTGGGAAATTCCCTATCTGGAAAAAAATAATCAATTTTCATTTCTTTCCCATAACATTTTTTTTCCTACCATTGAATCAGGTTCTGCAGACACTTTTCCATGGTCTGTGTCAGCAAAAGGGCTACAGAGAAAACCTGGTCAACCCCTGATCTTCCTAAACCGAGATAGAACAGAACTCCCAAATCCAAAAGAGAAAGAAATGGTTAAACTGGGGGAGTTAATTGCTTTGAAACTGTTCTAAAATGGAATAATAAAGTGTCCTCACAGGAGCAGGAGTGACTGGGCAGTGCAGAAATAACTTTAGCCACTTTTGTTTTCCTAAAATATGCATAGAATTGCACAGTAACTTGAGAGTATCACTTTAAAAATATTAAGGTTGACTGTGAGTTTAACCTCTTTCTCCAAGTGTCCTGACTCAGGCAGTGAAAGGACTGACATTACTCCCTGTGCTCCTCTCACTGCTCAGGAACAGACACAAACCTGAAGGGACAAATGAAACATTCAAGTACCACATGAAATATGATCACTCATGATATGACAGAATGCTGAGTTATAAACTCTTAAAAATCCTCAGAACAAATATTTACCTTTTGAAACAAGTGCCTGTAAGAAACGTTAAAGTAATAAAAAAATAAATCAATCAGAGACCAGTACAGCAAAGTTTGGGTTTGATTCCCAGGAACTGCATCTAAAGAATTAATTCCTACTCCATTTTAATGCAAAAACACTGCAAAGAGGGAAGTTAAAGTCCTGAACGGTGCTGGCTGCAAAGCAGGACTAGGATTCATGTTAAGATACTGAAAGCTTCTGGATTTGTCATTGTAATTTCAGTACAGAAACTAAAAAAAAAAGGGGTAAAAATTGTTTTTGAAAGGTTGAGATCTCTATGAAGGGGAGCCCAGGGAGACTCTGAAACAGATAAAATAGTGAGAGGGGCACTCAAGAGAGGGAAAATGCCTCTGATCTCAGGAGTTAAAGCAGATTAACAGAATCAGGGCTGCTACCACGGGGAGGAGGAGGAGGAGGAAGAGGAGGAGGAGGAGGAGGGTTTGGGAGCCTGGGGAAAATGGAATGTAGGGTGGGGAAAGGAAACAGGCACTGGGCTTGGAGCTAAAGCTGGTTTAGGGTGGAACCATTTTCAAGCCAGGGTGTAGCCAGGCAGTGTCTGGGTTTAAAGAGATGATTTTAGTTTCCAAACTTGAAAATAACCCGACCTAACCCTTCAATAACAGAAACTACAAAGTCACTCCCACAAAGTTGTATCCTGATAATTCCTTTAGCCTGTAACTGTGGGGATACAGAGAACCTGAATTATTCCCTGAGCACTCTCAGCACAGCCCACCAGAGGGTCTCACAGGTCAGTGGGGTTTGGGGCAGGGTTTTTTTGGCTCAGGGCAGGTATTTTTGGCTTGGTTTTAATTTGATGCAACTCACATCCACCTCCACACAGTGCCTGGTGCTTGGAGCACACCCAGAGTTCCAAGGAGGGTCCAAAACCCGGGAGCTCCATAAGCCCCAGGAATGCAGGCTAAGCTGATTCTGGGCTCAGAAAGAATTCAGGGGGTGGCACTAAAGCCCAGAGCTGTAACCCCCCACCCAGGTCTGGCTCAGAAAGCATCTCTGCCCATCACTGCTGATGGCATTGAAACATCTCCCCAGTAAAAAACATCACTAAAACCCCCTCGTGGCAAAGAAAATTTTACACCTTGCATCATAACTGCAGCTCCTAACCCTGGCCTCCCTCTGGAGCCTTCTGCAGTGTAAGATCCAACTGCTGAGCATCTGTGCTCACCAACAGCTCCTGCAATCATCATTTGCTCTCCAGAAACCAGGAAAAGCGATGGGAAAGGCTGAGACAGCAGCTGCCTCCAGGCTTCCCAGGGAGCTGCCAGCACGTGTGTGGCACTGGGAAAGGAGGAACCTGAACGTCTCCTCACCAGGAGGGAGGAAACTTGTGCATAATTAAAGATTTTGAGGAGGAAAATGTTAAGGGGACTGTGAACTCTGCAAAGGCAGAAGGACACAGTGAAGTCCTGCCCATCGTTCCCATGGAAGTCACTGCTCAAGTCCTGAAGCTCTTCTTGCAGAATACAGAAATTCCACTACACATAACCAAAGGAGAGCAAAGAATTCCCAAATTGCAGCATCTTTTATAGAAGGACTGTTCTGGTTTTAAAATAATCAGCTTCATTTCACAGTCAATTGGCACACAGAAAGCCACTCGCAGCTTTGGATGCAAACAATCAGAAGATGTGTGGGAGTGTTTCCTCAGAAATAAATTCCTGAATCACAACTTGAACTACCACATCTATAAAGCCATCAATAAATTCTTCAAAAGTGACAGAGTTTTCTATTATATGACGAAGCAAATCCAGCAACATTTTGCTACCCCAAGAGCTCTCCTAGTGAAGAGAACTGTCCCAACCCCACCTGATCCTCTGCCCAGCACTTGTGATGTGCAAACCTGTAAAAACCACCCAGCAGTGTTAAAGGAACTGCACCCCAAGGAAAATGAGGATGTTCCAGGCACAAGACTACTTTTGAATTTCAGAAGCATCTTTGATATGAAGACTAACAAAGAGCAATAAATTTCTTTAGAAAGCCCATGAAATTCAAGAAAAAGGGATAAAACAAACAGTAGACCTGCTCTTTTGGCAAGTCTGTGGAGGAAATTCTTCTTGGCTCTGCTGTGAAGACAGTTATTATTTATAAAAGCCCATCCTTTAGTTTACTTTGGAGAACTGCTGTTCCAAGCTAATGTGGCTTGGTGAGGAAAACATAGATATGAATGTTCATACAAGGAATGACAGATTGACATCCTGAGCAACCCAAACAGGATGAGAAGAAGGAAACCAAATGTGTCTGATGCTAAACAAACAATCCAAATTAATAAATTGAAACTAGAATGAAGAGATGGTCCTCATCAAGCCTCTGTTTGACTGACACCACCCTGAGAAACTGAGTCACAATCTCAATCCAGCACCTCAACTTTCTTTTCATTCTTTTGCAAAACCCATTTAATCATCCTTTTGTGGATGAAGAAGACTCATCATGGCAGATTTGAACAACCTCTTGCTATTTCCATGATGTTTGATTACCATTAAAAAGATTACTCCAGACACTCCTTTTTATTTTAATCTGTAATGTTGTCAGATTCAGAGACTCAGCAAACACTCCACCAGCACCTGGGAAGGAATCAACTCATTCACAAAGAATTTTTTTTACCCCTAATTTTAATTTAACAAAAAAACAAAACAAAACAAAAAACTTTGTCTTTTCCAGACCTCATTGATCAGTATTTAAATATAGTTTACTAATATCTGAGACACTTTAGTACACCTGCCTGTGTTGGTAAGAACGTGTTTCCCACTGAAAGCAGCAGCACTGAGAGTGAACGAGCTGTGAGTTGTTTCAATGACTGCAAAGTGCTTCTTTGTAACATAACCAGAATGAAGTAATCCTGAATAAATGCAGGAGTAGGAGCAGTATTTTCAATCTGAAATATACTGTCCCAAACAATCAAAGGATGATGCAATGGTTACTTAAAGGATTCCCCTTCCAAACGCTGCTGAAATGCAAAGCTTTTTGCAACCAGCACCAAATGAGTGCCTTGCTCAGCTTTGGGGAGACTGAACTTTGAAGATGGATCCTCCTAAATCAACTCCTGCATTGCCAGAAGGTCCCTGTTAGTCCTCCAGCACAGGGGCATTCACAAACAGTGCCCAAATTGCCCCACAATAAGGGCTTTCAGCCTTAGCAACCAGCACCTTAAAATAACTGATTAAATCAGGAAGGTGAAGGAGCCTGGAAGAACAAAGAGTTCCAGGTAACTTTCTTTCCTTTCCTCGTAGTTACTTATGAAAGAACATTCAACACCCATTTCCTCAGCAAATGAGTAGCTTTTCATCTTAGCTGTGAACAACGTGGACAGGGACACTTCTAAATAAATGAGGTGAAACAGAGTCCTAGACTATGAAGTGTGTTTTAAAGAATGAAACCTGACACTACTAAATCAAAGACAACTTCAATTTGAAATTCAGACACATCCCAATTATTTGCTGAAGTGTCTGTGCTGTGTCATCCATTTGCACACAAGAAAATCAATTATTCTTCACGTTCAGGAGTCAAGTTTGCAACACCCCACACTGCTGCTGAATTCCAACAGGAGAGGCAAAAACCTGGGGCACCAAACCCAGCCAAAGCAGAACCTGTGGCTTGGCAACCTGGGAGATGGAGCAGTTCACAGGAAAGTTGCTTCCACCTGCTGGGTATGGGGAATAATCTGTGGGACCAGAAGAGCTGCTGCTTGCAGGGCCCCAGACAGGGGGTTTGGGGAGCAGGAGGGCTCTCACCTCACCCTGACAAAGCACAGTCTCACCTCAGTGACCAGCTGCTCTCACCCAAACCACACACCCACCACACAAGTGCACGAGAGGCACGACAGGGTGACCAAGGGTAACTGAAACTCAGTATTTGCATCTCAAATCCTTTGAAATCATTAAAAAAAAATCCCCCAGAGACAAGAAGCTTTGACCCAAGACACGTGCAGGGCTTGCAGAGACAATTCCTGCCATGAAGCCCACACAGCCCCATCCCACAGTTTTAGGCCCCACAGCACAGGGTAGAACAGAGAATTCCACTTCCACCCATCTCTCTAGAGGGCCAATATGGGGAACCCACAAGCAGCTCAGTCTCCACACACCCTTCTTGTTCCTCATGGACACTTGCACGGGGCACACACAGCTCTGGCAGCAGCAGCCCCTGTTCCTGCTCATTGTGGACAGAGAAGGGTTGCCATTCATCTTTTCCTCTGGTTTTACCAGCACCAGTGGAATACTGAGATCTTCCCCCAGCCACCATCATTCAGCTTCCCCTTTCCCACCACTGGAACCACCTCATTTATTGGAAACTGCACTCAGGATGAGATTTGGAACAAATAATTTGATGTTCCTGCTGACGTGCTGTCTCAGCACTGCGCTGAGTCAAACCCCTGAGCATCTTCCCCTCATCTGCACACAGTCACTGCAATTTAATTCCTTAACAATCAGGAATTAAACAATCTATGCCTCATTCACCTTCCAGTAACACGATCTCTTCTATTCCACACTGTTTTCAGTAAAGACATCCAATCCATAACCCGTTTTCCAGGAGGATCAGAGTTCTGTTTCTGCACTCACTCCATGGCTGGTTCATTCCAGGTACTGCCCAAACCCACAACCCTCACACAGTACAAGTGATTGAGTTGTTTTTATGGGATGCCATGAAAAATGAAAAACAGTTGCATGAGAACAGCACACCAGGCAATCCATGCTGAGTCTGAACTCAAAACAAGCCTAAAACACATGCATTATAAAAAGAAGATTCATAATAAATCACCGTTATCTTAAATTATCTCACATTTTTCTTCTAACTGATGTTGTTTAGATTTTATCATCAGCTAATTAGAATAATTACATGCACGCTTACTGCAGCAGATAACCATAAAACATAATAAATCTCAAGACATTTGTAGAGAGTTACCCATTCAATGAAAACCACATTTAAACTCCAGAATGTAAGCAACTTAAACCTCCTTTTTCAGCCCATAAAGACTTTTAAGACTTTCAGTACTGTTTGTATTGCTTTTTTAATCCAAATTTGGCAACATAAAAGTCTATAATCTCACATATCCTCTTCCTAGCTGACTTGGGTTCTGGTATGCAATGAAACTCAGGCTAACTCACAGCACAGACTCAGTTCTTCCAGTCAGCATGAGTGAGTTTAATACCATATTTCCTTAAAGTCCTTATGAAAACCCACCAAACTTCTGGTTCAGCAGCATTCCAGGATCTATTAATTGCCACTGATTAATGAACCAAGAAGGACAGTTATCTTCAGACAGAAAAATAACTCCTGAAGATTCAAAGGAAGTCCAGAAAACATTTTTCTCACTGGCTACACACTTCAAAAGCAGCCACTGATGTCAGACCACAAACAGCCACACATCAAAATACACCTGAACCCTTAGTAGTGCCTCAAAAACCACATTATTCTTAAGAGTTAACAAACACTGATCCTGCCATTGCCAGCAAGGCCCTGTGGTGGTTTTCTTACCCAAGAGAAAGTGACACCTGAATATCAGGAGGTTCTGAAGATGGTATCGGTCAGACTAAATTACACCTGCATGTGTGGTGTAATTACATCATCAGTACCCTGTGCAAGGAGAATTCTTCAACCACCACATCAGTTTGCACACCTGCTAAAATAAATTTCAACTCTTCCTCTCACTAATTCCAACAATTTTAGTGGTGTTTTTGGGGGTGATTTAGGCCATTCAAGCCCCAAACAAAACTACACTTCTGGTTTTACAGAACCAGCCTGTGACTGAACTGTAAGTACAGCACTTGGTGCTTCTGAATTGCTGGCAACACAAATTTCTGTATTTTTTTGTTTCTAGTAGGCTCATATTTCTGAGACTGACAAGACCATACCATAAACAAATTAACTGACACTTTTAACTGCAGCCCCAAAACAGGAAGAGTGACTTACCTGGGTCTCGACTGCTGTATGGCCATCCCGAGGCAGGTGAAAAAGGCAGCACTGGGGAGCTTGCCCTGCTGTCATCCTCCACTTGCTGCGTGATGTGCCTCACAGTCTCTTTGTTTTTCCTGTTCTTCCTGCGCCCTGTGGGCTGCCAGCCATCCCCCACTCCTTGCTCAGAGAACCCACTCTGTATTGCACTATCCTTGGCAGAATGGAGCTCACCCCCTCCATAATGCGATGGCGAAACCTGTTCCTCTTTGATACGTAAAGACCCATAGCCCATGTCGCTGGCCCAGAGAGACTGGGATGAAACGTCTTCGTGGCTGTCTGGTTTTGGTTCTTGATCCTCTTTCCCATAACTACTCCCTCCCTCGTGGCAGCTGGCAATGGCTGAGTCCCCAGAGGAGTTTGCTGGGCTGGTTCTCCGCGCCAGCCACGGGGAGATGCTCCTGCCAGCCACCACCGCCGAGATCAGAGCGTCCGTGCTGCTGCTGGAAGGGGCTCCCAGCTCGTAATCCACCAGGTCCTCCGAGGCATCAGACTTGATGCTGATGTCCAGAGCCGCCTTGATGAAGCTGTGACAGGCCTGCACGATGTCTGTCATCTGCAGGTAGCTGGCGGCCGACATCACCTCAATGACGTTCCTGCTGGTCAGCGCCAGGTGCGCCGAGTACATGAAGTCGATGATGGCCTTGAAGCCCTGCGCGGTGACAATGTCCAGGTGGGTGACGGTGGCCTGGTCGGAGGTTTTCTGTACCTGGCAGTACAGAGTCTTGAAGTAGCGGCTGCTGCCCAGGAGGACGTTCTTGTGAGCCTTGAAGATCTTGCCCTCCACGATGATGCAGACGTCGCAGAGGATGCCGTGCTGCCGCTGCTCGTTCAGCTCCCGCAGCAGCTGCCGGTAGTGGGACGCGATCTCCATGTCCTCCTTCCGGTTATTCATCTGGAAGTCTTTGTGTTTCCTCTTCCACACGTCCTGCTTGGGGAAGGAAAGGACAGTATTACAAAATCCCAGAGAGTTTTGCAGACGTGTTTCCCGAAGCCTGAGACAAACCCCGAGTTGTACCAAATTAAGCAACAGGTTCATTAGGAAAGAATGTCACAAATAGAGCCACTGCCTATGACTCCACATTCATTACATGGTGCAGTTTACTTTGACCAGACTTCAAGTAATTCACATTAAAAAGGACTAGATTTGAAGCCTATCTTCCAGTGGCTCATAACATCCCAGAGGAGCATTTCTTTAAATCACTACAGACTCTCAGGAAAACCTGCCTGAAAACAAGTTACCACAGTACAACAGCTGTCAGTTTTTACTGTGAGTTTGGCAAAATTTGGTTTTCAAAGAGGTGCTGCACTTGAAATCCCACTGATGGAGGCAAGACTATGGAAGAGCACCCTGTAGCACAATTTCCTCGAGGGAACAAGCACACTGAACAGCTGAAATCCTCCAGCAGCAAAAGCCAACTGAATCCAGCATTTCCCTTGTTTATATCGCCATGGAGGGGCTACAATTATGGTTTAAAAGGCAGGCAAATGCAAGACCACAGATGACAAAATCTGCACCCAAACTAAACTGGCAATAGATCACAACTATGAAATTAATGCTATTTGAAGCTTAACTACTTAAAGGCACAGCATTTTTCACTTTGCAAGAAACATGTTATTTCCTTGGCTTTACACCTCCCAGTTCGCCCCACAGTCACCCTCAGATATTGGGTGGGGAAATTCTCATCATCACTGAAAGAAAGGACCAAAATAACAAAGCTGAGAAGAATTCACAAGGCTTTTGAACACCTTTCATACAATTTGGCAGTATTATCCAAAAGAAAGGCTTGTCAGTGCCAACAGCAATGCCTCTTGTAAGCTGTGCTCCAAATTATCCTCCTCTTACACCCCCAAACAAGAAAAAGGTCCTAAATGTGGATATATTGACAGTAATCAGCAGTGCTTTGATTTTCAGACTGAATTTTATCCAGTTATTACCTTTGCAGCTCCATATTTGCCCTTGTTGCCACAGCTTTACAAATTCCTTGGCATTCAATTTTGCCATTTTCTCTAGCTTATACCACTTTTTTTGAACTTTCTATCAGGATTTATATACTGTGTAACAGTGCTTTAATGGTCCAACTAATTAAAAGCACCAAGGTGAAGGATGTCTTACCCCTTTTTCTCAAAAACTTACATTTGTTCCAATATAAGCAGTTTCAACTGAAGAATTGATATGAGTATCCACATGTCAACACAGCACAGTAAATTGGACCCAGTTCCAGAGGTGATTATGGGCAGACACACACACATCAGGGGCCTGGATTTAGGCTACTGGTTGTTACTTATAAAACTAAAACCTCTGAGGTCTCAGAGTCCTGAAGCAGACACGGCTCAATATAAACACAGGCATTAAGGAAGGATGAAAGCCTGAAGCACCTTTCCAACATCCATCGTGTTCACACACACATTCAGTCCCATCTGCTGGAATTGGCGCACAATTCTAGGACAGCCATGATTAAGGAAGCATCCTGGCACATCCAGGGGTGTTTCCTGCCCCATGGAATACAGATCCATAAGGCCTCTGCCCACTTCCCCTGTGCTGTGCTATCATTATCAGCACCAGGAGCAAACCAGCTGCACTTCAGGCCACACTGTTGGCCAGAAAAGCACCTCCCAGCCCACAAAATGAGATGGGACCTGCTAGAGAGTCACCTGATGATTCAACAGTTCAAGTTATGCAAGGCTGCTCCAAGCCCCCCAGTTCTGGAAGGGCGGAGCTGCCTCTGCAGCCTGGGAAACGCTGATTTGCAGGACCAGCTGGTCGCTCATCATTGAGAAGCCTTTGCTTCCCTCCAGAGAGGAAGGACCATCTTCCTGCAACACAAACAGGCTGAAATGGTGCTCACCCACTTCAAAGCTGTGCAGCTTTTCTACAGAATTAAGCACAGAATGCACAAAGAAACCAATCTTTTTTATCTGACTTGTAAGAGGTCAGTCACACTAAACAACACTGATTCACCAGAGAGATCTGCCCCCAGACCTCAAGGCAAAGCCTCACACAGACACCACTTCCATCTGAAATAATTGAAATAAATCAGGCAAAATCAAACCAAGAATCAGAGGCACGGAGCATGGGGGAAAAAAATTTGATTTTTCAGGTGTGTGGCCTGAAAAGGTTGTGATGGCCCCAGCCAGCACAGCAGTTCTCTGACCCAGGTCTGGAGGTGGCTGCCAGACCTTCCCAACATCTCCACACTGAGAGAACCACCTCGTAAGGCACAGTGACAGCTCTGGTTTGTCTTTATTCCAGAAACCACCACTGCATCTACTTTTAGGAGCTGAAGAGTCAGCTTTGTCCCCTCAGGAAATACAAATTGCCACACAGGATAAAGTGAGTTGTCCATCACCAGTCCCATCCCCAACAGCTGCCAAATCCACCCGATGCAGAGGGAGACACAAGAAAACCTCTCAGGATACAATGAGGAAGCGATCAGAGTATTTGGGATGTGGCACTTCCTTTACTGTTCCTTCATGGATATCAAAATCCATATTCCAAAACACCAGCTCCCTGGATCTCTGTGTGTGTGTGTCTGAAATCTCCTGCAAGGATAATTTTCTCCTCTTCCTTCCTCAATTTCACACAGATTGGCATCAGGAGTATTTGCCTGTGTCTCCACCTGCTCTCGTGAATTTATGCAACAGCAGCTTTTCTTCTTCCATGTTCTTCACCTGGAAATCACATCAATTCCTTGAGATTCCATTTCTTTGCTATTTCATACATTTATTCAGATCAGTGCAGTGAGTTGGGTTCCCACCACTGATAACACTCCACTCCAGATACACCTTGCTCTTTTTTAAGCTGCCTGTGGCAGAAACACAGGTTTTAACATATTTATCTCTTGCTACCTTTGGTTTAGACTGGACCAGCCTAAGGTTGAGGCATTGACTGATTTAGTGCTTGTTATGGATGAAGGCCTTGCTCATCTCTTCAGGAAACAGGAGACAAAGTCAGAGAAAAGATATCAGGGAATTTTTACCAGACACACACAAATCTGTGCAGGATTCCCTTGGCCAGTGAGGTTGGCACATTACAGCCCTTCCAAGTACACAAGTGAAGATGTGGATTCTCCCACGTCCAGTGTAATCAACAAAATGCAACATTTTCCCAGTCAGGAATTACCCTTGTGGATGTCTTGATCTTCCTCTGTTGGAAGGTTTGCTCCCTCACATGGCTCCACATTCAGCATCTGTCACACCATTGTACCTTTCAAATGAGAGGTCTTTGGGGGGGGAAATTAAATATGCCTCAAATTCAGAGGAATTAATTAGTTTTCTGTCTACCCATGTCAAACCAGAACATCCGTTTAATGTCAAGGAGCACCAGGGAATTAATCCAAGTTAAATTTAAGGCAATTTGCTAGTAGTTAAAAAATCAGGAAGCTTTAAAACCTTGTGCTCTTGTGTTCCAATTTTACATGCTGTTTGTTGGCTTGTTGCTGGTTTGGTTTTTTTTCTTTTTCCCTGTAATGATATTTATCTCCATTTAAAAAATGTTGTGGAAAGGTTTCTTCAAAAAAGGTTTCTTCAAACTTCCAGTGGAAGCACCGTGAAGGTGGAATAAGCTGTGGAGATTTCTTAGAAACAGACCTCAAAGATCAATGGCATATTTTTTGTTTTATCTTGTGTCTTTTTACTCCACTGAAGGGTTTCAAAGTTGAGCACCTCCGAGAGTTCTTTAGGCTGGTCCTGCCCTGCCTGGACACAGCACAGCTCTCCAGGAAGCCAACACACCATGAAAGCTCATCGTGAGATTTCCCACAAAATAAATTGCAGCAGAACAGGCTTCCCTCATAAGCCAATTCAGAGACAGTGCAGTAATTCAAGTCTATTTCTTCTACCAAAAATAATAAAAAAACCCCTGACCCTAAACAAACCCTTGCATGTAACAGCAAAAAGAACAAAACATGAGGAGATTTAATAGCCAATTGCATGAAACTTCTGTCAGGATACAGGACTACCTTTTATTTTTCATGTCAAAAAAACTGGTCTTGAAGAAACCATTAATAATTTTCATCATCTTTAACCCCACCTAGAATGAACCCAGTTCTACACATAAAGCACCTGTAAAAGTCCTTTATTTTGCACTATCAGTACAGTTAAACATGAAAGTATCACTTTAAACATGAAAGTATCACTTGATGACACAGTAAGAGTCTAAACATACACAAACTTTACTTATCATTGGAAAGGTTTTAAGAAAAGGAAACAGCAACACTCCCAAGGTCTTACCTCTCAGCAAACTCAGAATAAAATCTTCCTGACCAAAATCTTAACACCAGTAAAATTAAGGGGTACAAATTTGTTGCCTCTAAATCTCAGGGTACTACTTGAATTGTTGACAAAAAGTCACAGACAAGAAATGAAGTACACACAAAGTCCTCTACAGAGCAGTCCCTTGGGAAGCAGTGGGGCCAAAAATAAACTTCCTTCACTCAGAAAGCAAGCAGGGGAAAGGAAAAGGAAAAAAAAAGGCCTGGAGAGTTTTTTGGGGGTTGCAGTTCTTAGGATTTGTTTGTTTGTTTACTTTTTTATCTCCCAGAATATAAGTAAGCTGAAGATTTAAACTACATGACACTTCATCTGTTACAATTTTCTAAACATGTTTCTACACTTAATACCACGGACCCAAGTTAGAGAGTACCAAAATACTCCCTAGTGCACTCCTCCTGCACTCTGCTCCCTGGAGAAAACTTGCCAACTGGAATTTAACCAAAAATGTGTTGTTTCCTCCCCCCTTTCCCTCCAGAGAAAAGTAAAAACAGCTTAAGGAAGAACTCAAATTCACTTCAATGGTTTATTATACAAAAAAACCAACAAACACACCCCACTTCTCTGCCTCCCCTGTGCCCTGTCCCTGCATCCACTCCCAAGACATTCCAACATTTTTTAAATTCCTCTGCAAAGGAGCTCTGTAAGGTGAGATTGGGCTAGAAATGCCTCCCTGCACAAGGAGACACAGAGTGTATGCAAGTTCCACTTTTATCCAATTAAAGACAACAGAAATGCACAGGATTCCTCCTCTCCATGTGCCCCGTGCTGAAAAGAAAGGGAACAAAACCCCCCAACGTAACCTTGGCAACTGCAAGGGACATACCTACACTAATTCTGGTAAATGAGGAAAAAGAAGACTCAGGGAATTAAAGGATGGTCCCTCCCTGCAAAGACACTGCTCTGCAGCTCCACCAGCACAGACCTCCACAAGGGCAGAGCTTTCTCACAAGTGTGGCCAAGGAAGAGCAGCTCAGGATTCTGGAACAGCTTCAGCTTCTTGACACTCAATAACCCCAAATTATATTCATGTTCAGCTTTGTTCAAAATCGATGTAAGCAGCATCTTACGAAAATGAACAGTTGCCAAAAAAGCAACTCTGCTACCCTTTTCTGACCCCAAATCTGATCATCCATTTCTTCAGCTGGCCATTCCAACCACGGCTCTGAATTCAAAGAGAACAGGCAGATGTTTGTAAACAGAGCAAAGCAGAGCCCGGGGCCACAGAGGTCACTCAGCTCAGGGTTTCCTGCAAACAACACTCACCACTTTTCCCTGCTGACCACGGCTGGGAACGTCTAATTACAGCCCCACAAGGCACATCCAGCCTTATGGGCTGGGAGTCACAGGGGGGAAAAGTTTCATCATTCAGCTTGAGAAATACTATAGAAGTACAGAAAAGGCAAAAATCTGGGAGGCAAATGATTTCCAGTAAACTTAAAGAAAAATACTAATTCAATTTTTGTTATCAGACTTGAACTGGCCCACTCAATTGTCAGTGACTGGAGGGCAGTAAGAACCCCAAGCCCCCACACAGGTTTAATTAACATCAGCCTGATGAGGATCCAGCAGAATTTCTACAACTTCAAGCCAACACCATCCCATCACCAACAGCATTAAAACATCAGCTCTGTTTAGAACCTCTGCACAAATACAACCCAGAAAGTCCCCAAGTTCTGACAGCAGGACAGAACACCACACACCTCCAGGATTTCATTAAAACAGCCCAAATATGACCCACAAGCAAAATCCAACTACAAAGCACAGCTTAAAATAACAGGGAGCCATCACCAAACATTCCACTCTCTGCTTCAAAACTTTAAACCAGAGACTTGGCTGGGGCCTTTGACCTGTCAAACCATCTACCTGATGTTACAGGGCTGGCACGAAAATGCAACCAAAACACAGGATTTATGGAAGTATCACAGAAAAATCCATTTATTAACCTTTATTAGCTGTGACACCAAGTGAAGACTTTCAAGAGAAAGGCAGTACTGGAAATGAAAGCTAAGGGAAAACTGTTGGCCTCCATGTTTTGGATGGAGGAGAATTAGAATTAGAAATTTAGAAATTGTAAAAAAAAAAAAAAGGACCAGAGATGTAAATTTTTCTATAGTGTTCTTAAAAGTGAAAATCAGTGAAAAGATTTTTACTGGTTTTGTTAGAGAAAACGTGACCTGTAATGGTAAATAACTAAATAAAAGCCAAGACAATTAGTTCTTACCAGTAACAAACTGGGTTCCAGGTCTAGTGTTTCTCCTACAACAGCTGAGGACATCAACAGCCCCAGGGCAGCACAGGCAGGGCCCTGTCCGTGACCTCCTGACAGCACTGGGGGGAACTCTTGTAGGAGAAAGACAGAACTATGACAAAAAACAAAACCAGAGGAAATTATTAGCATTAAACTACAAGGTTACTGAACAATGAGACATTTTGAAGTCCTTTTGGTCTGAACTCCCAGTTATAACATCCCTATTTATGACTTTAGGAACCCCAGAAAAGGTAACTCCAAGCATATCAAGACACTGCAGGTAATTAAAGCCCAGCTACCACTTTGTCATAACATAAGCAAGAGTTACTTCTTAAATGTATGGGAACAAAAAGTCTAATTTTAGCCACTAAAACTTCAAACAGATCCTGGAACAACAGGGTTTCCTGTTTGGGAGCTTTTCAAAACATTCTCATTTTAATGACTCTTTAAAGAGACTCACCTTATCTGACCTGTGAAACACTGAGGTTAAAAACCTGCCAATGCAGCTCCTGAAAGAAGTTTGCAATGGAAGACTCAGGAGAGTTTCCTCTGGGAATGTTTAGTTGCTGTTTTCTACTGGCTGACACCACTCTGGGTTAAGATTGAACAATCCCAAGAGTTTTACAATTCTGTGTAAAATACAGATACTCAGCTATAGTCAGGCACATCCACAGAGAGATTTCTCACATAAATCCTGAGTGTTCATGGTTAAAAGGTACAAGGAATAGGAATAGTTCATCTGACCCAAGGCTTTTGTCTGTGAGGACTCATCCACTGGAACCATCACCTTGTACACCCATTTTTCTCATGCAAAACAATTTTATTTTCTTCACAACATCACACACACTACACTGGCAGCATTTAACTTCCAACCTAAACCTCTGAGTGTGTTTTATTTAAAGCTTTATACTGTTAGCCATGACAAAGCCTTCTTTGATCTCTGCATTTCAAACACCTTCAATACACAGATTAGCTCTCTTAATGAAAATAAGCTATAAATCAATAGTGCTGATTTCAAAACTGACCTTCTGTAGTAACAGATTGTGAAAGAAAACATCAGAAGATAAAAATTAAGAAAGCTTTTCCAACACAAACTAATATCATTATAGAAGGAGAAATAAAATACCTAATAAACAAATGAAGCAATAAGGAAAATCCAAGTATTCTTAGGGCAAACAGAACTGAAAATCTTGAAAACAAATATGACCCAATTGAAGCAAACACCACTGACTTTGTCCTCAATTTCTATTTCCGAGGGCCAAGTCTTGCCTGTCTCTAATTCTGATTTGCTTCTCCATAGCAATTGTTTTGGCCAGCTCTTTTTGGTCCCCTTGTTTAGACAGCTCAGAAAAAATAAAGTGGGGCAGTGAGGGAGCCAGACCAACCCAGACACCAGGGAAATCACTCTGTTAGCAAAGTGTAACAGGAATCTGTATTTTCACTCAGACTTAGGGCTGTCACTGTTAAAACTCTCATTTACACCTCTGTCCCAGAGCACAACAGGAATGGTAAGAAAGGCAAAGCTGAGCTCTGTTTTGCACTGCTCTGCATCTTTTCTCCTTGCTTTCAGCTCTGCACCTGTTTTCCTCTCCTGATCAAACCGATGAGAACTGAGTGACCCCGATTAAAGGAGGCTCCTCTGCCCCAGGGAAGGAGCAGAAGAACAGCCAGAGGTATTTCTTCAACGTTCACAGTGGGTTAAAATTTCTAAACGAGTCCTTGTTATCAATAAAGCCAAGTTTTATAAAGAGCTCTCATGACAATGTTATCACTGGCTCCTCTTTCTCTTTCCCATATCACACCACAAAAATATCTTTAAATGCTGAGAACTTACCGATATTTAAAAGTGTTTCCTGTCAGCAAAAATAAAGGTCTCGATGTTTCACAGGTGGGCACTGCATGTTTTAATGAAGGGATGGGAGGGGTCTCTGGTAACAAGCTCCAAAAGGGTCATCAGATGTCCTGTGTTTGGGAATGGAAAGAACAGGAGGCAAAAATTAAAATCCAAACTTCAATTTAATACAAAGCCCTTCAGCATCACATAATTACAGACAACAGTTAAATTAACTGCCCATTTACAACACTGCTTGCCATTTCAACGAGAAATATTCTGGTATATTCCTATAATTAAGCATACAGGGAAAGTGATTTAACCCTTGTGTTAACTTGAAGAAAGAGTTTAACACACCAATTTTAAGACAATTAACAACTTCTGACCACAGTTCCAGACAGAAGCACTTTGAAAAAGTCCCTCTAAAAAGCCGGTACTTTGTGTAATCGTTTCACACCATTTTAACATTGTCTCAGTCAACATCAAAGTTTCAGTGAAGGTTTCTCTGCCCACCCACACACTTTAAATGGGGTTACAATTAATCTCGCCTCATGGTTACAGTGATTCCACTCAAACCAAAATATTTGCCTAAGGTTACAGCAATACAATGGATCATACAAAAGTAAACTGAGTTTTATTCCCCCCCAGCTCAACTGAACCACCGTCTCCAAAACCCAGCAGGACCCTCCTGTTATGGAGCATCCACAAAGGTGCCCAGGAAAGCACTTTCCTCCTCTTACAAACATGGAAAAACTTGGAAAAAAAAGGAAGACCCAGAAAGATGCAAATACCTAACAGAATGCAGAAGTTTTATTTTTCATGCCTGTAAAAGCTTTGCAGCCTGAAATCCAATATCCCAACCTGCTCATATGAACAGGATGCACCTTTCCCACAGGGCACAGGTGGGTGTTTCCAGTTCCAACTGCTTGCTTGCAATAATATTTCCACTGCATTTTGCATTTCCTCTGCATTTCCCTGACTCATTTTCCCACAGCTTCCAGCTCTGCCCATGATCCTGCCTGCCCATCCTCTCTCCATCATGGTACAGTGACACTTGATTCCATCATTCCCCTATGTCTGATCTCCATTCTCTCATCTGGTTGCAGCAAGAGAAGAACAAATCCAACAGTACCCACACCACGGACTCTGCAGGACACAAAAGGAACCAGGCACAGCCAAGCAGGGTTTAAAAAGCAAGTGTTTTACAGGGAACCAGGTTAAGAACCCTGCTAAAAACAAAACACAGAACGCAACAAACAAAACGCAACAAACAAAAGGCAACAAACAAAACCATAAATATAGATATATAATGTATCTGCTACTCTAGCAGTGAAGATTAAAAACCAACCTGAAACAACCCAAATGTCCCTGACCAGTATGACACTTACCTGGCCAAGTCCTGTTACCTCCTAAAGATCCTAAACCTCTATTTAAAGTCACAAAAGAAACCTAAGCTAAAGACTCTGCCCTTCTGCATCTGTTAGAAAACAACATAAAAAGGACCTTAAAAAAAAGAGGATTAGAGAAGTATGAATTTGTCACACCAGGAATTGCCCTGAAGAATGGTTTCCCCAAAACTTTCTCATTGGCTTTTGGCCTCTTAGTCAGGGGATCTTTGCCAAAGTTTCCAAACTCAGTACGTGGAAACAGAGGGAGCCAAAGGAGGAAGAATCAGGAGGTGATTTTTAAAGAGAAGTGAAGTAGGGGGAGGAACTGAGAGTCACCTAAAAGACACATAAGGAGTCAGGAATAATCTGAGAGTAAAAAAACATCAATCTGTGCAAACCCAAAGATAACATATAAAGTGCTTTGAGAACAACCCAATTCTGTCCGTATAATTTGTGGTACAAATCCTCAGGGCCTTGGGTAAGGATCCTGTTTTACTTTTTAGCACAAATCTCATAATCCAGATTTGATCAACTACTATTAAAAAAGGAAAAAAAAGGTGGAGTCAAGCCAAGAAGGGCACCGTGGTAACAAGAAGGAAGTCAAAAAGCTGGTTTTATATTTAGTCACCACCTCATTTTCCAACACCATAGTGGCAGGACTGTTAGGAGCAACTGCACCCTGACTGCTTCATTTATTGGTGCTTAAATTAGTTGGGTTTGGGTATTTTAAGTAACTAATGGCTAATACAGACCACTGATTCTTCTGTTTCAGAGCATGATCTAAGGACTAGACAGGAAGGTATTTCCTCTGATGCTGTATTAGCACAAAAGGTGCACATTTTGTTTAACCCTTTCATCAAAGGGAACAAACCAACCACCTGAAACAGCAACTTTACACAGAGCTCTTCTCCAGAAGCTGAGAAACACCAGGAAGCAAATTCATTTGGGTGGAATAAGCAGTTTGTTCAACATGATGAGCAAATAATTAGGAAAGATAACTGGGTATTTCAATATACAGAGGTATAAACACATTCTTTAATATGCAAAACCCTGCTCACTTTTCTAAGTAGGTTTCTTGGGCAAGGTAAGGCCCTGGCACACCCTAACATTCTCATTACTGAGTTTATTTTAATCCACACACAAGCTCAGAGATGAGTTTGTAGAATTTTTTTGACCCCTCAGTGCCTCCCTCCACTGCAGGAACCCCACAGATTCACCATAAAACAAAGGCAGGGCAACTTCCAACATCTGAGCATATTTTTCTTCCCAAGCACGTACACAAACCAAGCGAGCAACAGCACAGGATCACCACTGGGCTGGAATAAAAGGCACCCACGTCCCCAAAAAGCAAGGCCAAAGAGGGGAGTTTCAGCCCTACCTGTTACATTTCAGCAGAGCCACCTCTCCCTCCACAGCTGTGCCAGCACAGGGACATCCTTACCTGGGCACAGCTGAACTCTGCCAAGTGGGACACATTTCCAGCCCATTAGAGTGGCTGTCCAGGAGCTCAGCCTGCCTGCAGAGTGCTCAGAAGGCACTCAAGGCAGCTCCTCAGCAGCAGGTATTAAATATATGGGTATGAAAGGAAAGTTAAAGCAGTTGTTCAGAAAATAACTGCATCACAGCTGACTCCAGAAGGGATATTAAACCCCACCCTGGGGCCTCTGGACTCTCCCACATCCCAGAGGGAACCCAGCAAGGGCTTCACACTGCTTGCCTTTATGAAGAACAAGCATTTCTAGCACAGTTATGGTTTTTCATCCATAAAATAGACCATGTTTTGGGAAAGCTGAGTAAATTCTGGCACCTCTGTTTCATGGAAGGGAGACTGATAACAACAAGCAGTTAAAACACCAGCACATTCAATCGATGGGTACAGGATGGGAACTGAGTCCCAGGGAGCAGCAATCCCTCCAAACTGGACATCCAAACACCAAGGCAGCACAAACCAGAAACTATGGAACTGTTTGGACAAGTTGAGATTCTTCCCTCTCAGGTCCCAAGTGAAAGTGCCACACAAAGTGACACATCTTCTATTTCTCATCCTGTCTAAACTACTGAAGATCCAGAGGGAACTGAGAAAACCAACTCCTGAAGGATGTATTTAAGGGGGCTGCAACACAAACAGACAAAGAGCCCTTGGGAGGGAATGAAGTTTTGAAACAACAAATTCTAACACTGGAGTCCTGACTGTTGTTGTGCTTGAACAAATATCAGAGCAACTCTCACAGAGATGTTTTAGGGATGGAGTGGGATCACAGGACATCCCTGAATTCCTCCCTGTGTCTCCCAGCTGCATCAGCCCTTGTGCTCTCTCCTAACATGACCCCTGATATCTGCAGGCAGCCCATGGCACGCTCCCTTTAACTATTAATACATTTTAAGTTTCAAATATCACACACAGAAAACACAGGTGAGCTCCACACTTCAAAATACTCAAGCCAGACACGAAATACAAACATGGAATTAATCCTTCTTTGCAAAGTGTTAGAATTTCCCAGGGTAATGCTCACAGCCAGGAATGGACACAAACCACTGGCTCCTGGGAATGGCAAGGGACATGTGGGATAACCAATACACCTGCAGGCAGCTCTTCAAGGACTTAAACTAAGGCCCCTTTCTGCCCTTCTGTCTGCCCATTAAACTGAGCACGCAGGGGCATGGAAAACCCCTGTGGATGGTTTTTACCAGTTTAGGGGGAGTCTGGAGAGCATTGCAGACTTCTCTGGAGCAGCCAGTAAAACCAGTGAGAACACAAAGGGGAAAAAGTCCTGGGAAAGGCTGAGCTGTTTATGAAATAATTCTGCCCTGAAAGGAGGCAGTCTGGGTTGGGTGTCAGCCTGCTCTGAGCTGCTGGGAGGACAGGAAACTTTGCTCAGGAACTTCAAAAAGACAGATCTAAATAAAGATTTAAAAAATCCACACAAGTGGATAGCAAAGACAAAAAGAACCTGCTCAAACCTCACAGCAACACAACACACCACGGGAGGAAATGCAGGCAAATAACAGACCCTCCAAACATGAGGCATTTTCCCTTTTGACAGAGGGCTGTTGGGGAGGGGGGACTGTTAAACTGGTTTTCCTCTAAGCACTTCTAGATATTAAAATAATAAAAAAAAATCCTCCTGCGAAGATCATACCCACTGTTGTACAACTGTCCCAGAAAACAAAGACCACGGGGAGAAAGTGGCCCATTTTCTCCAGTCTCCAAGAACCCCGAGTACGGGTCATGTTTTCAAAGGCTCAATCCCACACCCCCCAGAACGAGGCAGCACATGAACAAACAGCTAAGGGTAGGAGTTACTAGAATACCCCTGTTTTGGTGGCACACTGAAATTGCCTCGATTCCACCCAGGCGAACACACAGACTGAAAACAACCGCGAGAGAAGTTTCACTGTGAGTGAGTTTCCCCCTCCTGGACACGCTGCATCAAAACCAAAAGATTCGTTTTCTATTTCAGTTGCACTTATCCCACGAACGTACCAAACCACAGAACAGTTTTTGGCAATGTGTGTGTGGAGGAGCCCCCTGAAATCCTGTCCCGTAGTTCTCCCTCTGCCCATTCCCTGTCGGCTCCCAAAAACCACCTCAAAGCAGGAATTCCTCACCTCATGTTGAAAATATTGTGACTAATAATACACTCCACCCATTTTTTCCATCACTAAGGATTTCAAAATATAAAACTTGACAAACAGCGAGAGAAGCTGGATGGAGTTTAGGAGGGGAAAGTAAAATTTTATCTTCAATTAAAAGAGGCTATAAAAGCATAAAATGTACAAGCAAGGTATTGATTAAGTGAAAGAGCCATCCAGTCTCAGCAGGCTTCTGTCTCAAAATTATGTTTTTCCCACTCGTCTTGGACAGCACTGCTTTTATTTTTAATACTCACAGGAAAATAAAAATAAAAAAGAGAAAAAAATACTCCCTGTCCTTTTAGAGAAAACACATTTAATGCATTATTATCAGGGCTGCTCTGTGCCCACAGAGAACACACACTTGTGATAAACACCCAATCGAGCCCAGGAACTGGGACCTAGATCTGTATTACGGTGACCAAATGCTAAAAATGATAGCAGTGATGCAATTAAAACACACGCAGGAACTTTGGTACAGGTGTCTCCAACAGCACAGTTTGCTAAACACATCTCCTAATTAGCATGGCTTTAAACAATGCTGATAATAATCCCGTCCTGCAAGGCTTGCCAAATGAATCACTGGGATTGCAAAATAAAAAGCATGAGGAATTCATTAAAGAGCTGTTAAACTCTCCTTTGTTTATCTTTCCCCGGTCAGGTGTAAAAATAAATAAATAGGGGTTGATGTCTCCGGATTCCACCCGAAGGTTTCGCTCCACAATAACGCGCCGGGGAAGAACCTCCTCAGGAAGGACCAACGTTTTTTCCCCCCCTCCGTTTCAAAAGAGAAATCCTCCCACTATTCCAGTCCTGAAAATCTGCTCCATTCTCTATTTGTCATCTGGGATTGAGTTATCAGACACTACTTGTATTACTTTGGGAACTGACATGTCTATTTACAGAGACACAAAGGCAATCCAGCAGCACAGCCCCTGCTTTTCCCAGCACCTCTCCCTCTCCTCTCCGCCAAATCTCACCAGCACTTTTGCCTGGGGAGGACACAGAACACCTCACTACTTTCCCAGCATGACAGAAAACATTTCCAGCCACTTTTGCACTTGTTACAGCCTTATGAAAAATCACCTATATCCCCTCAAAGGAACAGCGTTTTTTTTTCCCCCCAAGGTTTGGGGTTTTTTTGTTTGTTTGTTGGGGTTTTTTTGTATTTCTTTTTTTTAAAAAGAGGGTCACTTCCCCCATTTCAGCCTGCAATTAAAATGGAGGCAAGGCCAGGCGATCTATGTCTGGCTTTAGGGGGAGACAATAACCCAAAACAGGCCTGGCTTAAAAAAAA